>OX387186.1:2800834-3229187 GCA_947561395.2 Buxus sempervirens
ATGTTCATGAGCTAGCCTCTACACAGGATGGTCCTGTTTCACTTTTGCAAATGCAGCCAAAGCCAATAGCATCAAAGAGATTGGAAGACAAATTTGCTGAAGTGCGTCCATTGCTGGTAGTTGCTGCTGATGGATCTTGTTCTGGAAGTGGTAACATCAAAGATGGGTCAACGCCCCATTGTAATCTAGCTAATTGTCATGATACAGAAAATGCGAATTTGATGACTACAATTGTTCAGTTTTATTCCTTGAGATCACAGTCTTATGTTCATGTTTTAAAGTTCAGATCAGCTGTTTATTGCATAAGGTGCAGTCCTAGAGTTGTAGCAATTTCTCAAGCAGCTCAGGTATGTTTGCTTGAATTTATTTTTCATGCTGAAATGTTTCCATCTCGTCTCACTGTATGAAAGGAAAACCAAAAATTATTTTACTGCAGATACATTGTTTTGATGCTGCAACTTTGGAGAAACAATACATGATTCTTACAAATCCAATAGTCCCTGGTTCTCTTGATTCTGGAAATATAGGCTATGGACCACTTGCAGTTGCTTCCAGGTGGTTGGCTTACAGTGGGAGTCCAGTTGTAGCTTCTATTAGTAGTCGTGTCAGTCCAGAACATCTGACATCCGCTACAAGTTTCCCTGGTACTGCTTCCAGTGGTAACATGGTTGCATACTATGCAAAGGAATCAAGCAAGCAACTTGCAGCTGGTGTAGTGAACCTAGGAGCTGTGGGACATAAGAAACTTTCAAGGTACTGCTCTGATTTACTTCCTGATCGCAATAATTCTCAAAAATCTGGGAGTTCCCGCTGTAAGAGTAATGGCAATATCAATAGCCATTTTCCAGCTGCAGAAAATGTGGGAATGGTATGCATCGTTTTCTTGAACATATTCTCATGTACTGTTTTTTTTAGACAACTTTGTTCCCTAATCTTTTATTCTTTTCAAATTCTGTTAGGTTATTTGCTTGTTGCTTGAATTTTTTTACCACTTTTCAATATAATAAATTTTGAATGGTGTTTTCTTCCTCTACTTGGAGAAAATGCATTTGTCTTATGGCATTCTTTACTATTTTTCCTCTTGGTTGGCACCTGAGGTTTCTGGAGAGCCATGAAGGTGCTATTGTTGACAAGAAAATCTCATTTCTTCTTGTATCTGTTTCTGTGGTGGCTTGGCAACATAAATCCTGTTATTCCATCCCGGTCTTTCAAAAATAATAAGTATGCAAATCCTTTCAGACTGACTCAGTCCAGGTTCTTTTTAGCATTGTTCTCAGTTTGTTATATCCTTCAGTGAGTATCCCATTACACCTCACAGCTTTATTTTCCCAAGCCATCTTATGCTACTATTTTTTTTACCAATCTCACTTTTAAGTTGGGCTTAAGCACTCTTAGTTATGCTCATTTCTTTATCTTCTCGGTTCACATGTCCATTTCAGCAATGCTCATCCTATATCTACACACACATACACACACCTACACAACCACATATCCATAGTTATATACGTACATATGTTCATATATACTATGTGTGTGTATTATGTACATATCTATATATGTTACTTATTTGTTATCAAGTGTTTTAGTCCATACATTATACCAGCTTTAATGGCTATCTTGTAAAGTTTTCCATTCAGTTTGAATGGATTACATTGATAATAATCATAATATAACACTCTAGAAGTATCTCATCTCTTGAGCTATCCCTCTAATACCGCATGAAACATCTTCATCGATGTTACACTCTTTATAGATAATTGATACGAGATAATATTCATCAAAAAAATTGATACAAGATAATGCTATTGATTAATTTTTGTTAACTATGTATTCTCAATTCTTATTGTTGCTTAACCTTTACTATTATTTGTGCTAAAGGTATAGTGCATATACTTAGTTTTAATTCAGCTTTACAGTATTTTAAAACATTTTAATTCTAAGGCATCTCCTCATGAACTCCACTTCTGCATTTATTCCCTTTTTGGTTTGTTCCACTAAAGCCATGTCATCTGCAAATAATAAACTTGAATGCACCTTAGTTTGAATATAAGTTGTCAATTCAAGCATAATTAAGGGGGAAAAAGATAATAAGGATTTGTAGCTGACCTTTTATGTAAACCTATTGTTACTGGAAACTTGTTTGTCTCTTTAACACTAGGCAATGCTCCTTCATATAAGCCTTTAATAATTTTAGTATATCTTATTAATACTCTCTTTCTGCCTAAAACTGACTAGATTAACTCTCTATGAGATCTACCCCATGCTTTTGCTATATTAGCAAAAATGGACCACTCCTCTTTTCTCAAATCTTCTATACTAGATGTCTTATAAAAAATATTACTTCAGCGGTTGACCTCCTTTACATAAAGCCAAGATGATTTTTTTGTTACTTGTGTTATTTTTCTTAACCTATGAACCCTCGCATTTTCCTTTAATTTCATGGTATAACGTATGAGCTCAATTCCATGTTTATCTATGGTGATATGTTATTTTATTCATGATTCAGGTTATTGTCAGGGATATCATCGACAAATCTGTTATTGCCCAGTTTAGAGCACATAAAAGTCCTATTTCAGCCTTATGCTTTGACCCTAGCGGGACCTTATTGGTAACAGCATCTGTCCAGGGACATAACATTAATGTCTTCAGAATAATGCCTGTTCTCCATGGAAGGTCATCAGGATCTGATGATGCTGCCTCTTATGCACATCTTTATAGGCTGCAACGTGGTTTCACAAATGCGGTAAAAATATATTATCTATTATTTTTGTATATTTTTTTGGACTGCTGACAGTTCTGTTATATTATTTTCTTCTTTTGCGTTATTCATCAGGTTATTCAGGACATCAGCTTCAGTGAGGACAGTCAGTGGATTATGATCAGTTCCTCAAGAGGAACGAATCATCTGTTTGCAATATCCCCTTCTGGGGGATCAGTAAATCTTCAGGCTACTGATGCTAGTTTTACATTTAAAGGCAATGGACTGGGCCTCATGACCAAGCCAATGGCTCATAGGGAACCTTGTGCAGTTCCTCTGATGCTTAATCAGCAGAGCATTTGCGCATCTGGTCCCCCAGTTACATTGTCTGTTGTTAGCAGAATAAAGAATGGTAATAGTGGTTGGAGAGGTGCTGTCAACGGTGCTGCAGCAGTTGCAACAGGCAGGCTTGGTTCATTTTCTGGGGTTATTGCGTCCTCTTTTCACAACAGCAGAGGCAATGATTTGTATGTTGCTGATACCAGATCATTGAGGACAAAATATCACCTCTTGGTATTCTCACCTTCTGGTTGTGTGATTCAATATATGCTTTTTTTCTCAACTGTGTCAGATGCCGGGATGGTTGTTCCTCAGGCTGGCAGTCTTTATGACTCAGCACCAGATAGTGATGTAAGATTAGTTGTTGAAGCAATCCAGAAGTGGGATGTATGTCAAAGACAAAATCGAAGAGAGCGAGAAGATAACGTTGATATATATGGTGAACATGGGAATGCAGACTCTGTTAAAATATACCCAGAAGAGATGAGAAGGGGAACTTGTGTTGACCCTGTCAACAGGGGCTCAGTCACAAAAGCCAAGATCAATCCTGAGGAAAAAAATCACCTGTATATCTCAGAGGCTGAATTGATTTCTCATCATGCTAGGATCCCTTTGTGGGAGAAATCTGAGGTATCTTTGTGTTATTCAGGACTTGAAGAGGTGTATGGTTGATGAAAATCTTTGCAAGTGATTTGGTGTGGAATACTTTTTAATTAAATTTTTTTTCCTTTGTTTGCTAGATATACTTTCAGTTGATGATGGTGAATAGTATCGAGGAGGAGGGATACACTTTGGAAGGGGAAATTGAAATTGAAAAGATTCCATCGCGTATGATTGAAGCACGATCAAAAGATTTGGTACCAGTTATTGACTATTTTCAAACTCCCAAATTCCAACAAACAAGGTGAACTGAAATTCACACTGATTCGTTCTTGTTTCGACTACTGATTCTGGTGGTAAAATTTTTGATATACGTGCCGTTTTGAGTGCATATAAATGCTTTCTATTCTCGAGGTTGATGATTTATGCCTACACAATACATGCTTCATAGAAATTTGCTGCCTTATTTTAGGCAGTAATTTTATTGATGAATTTTCTCCCATACTAAAGTAATTCTTACAATATTCTTACAATATGTACACACCTCCTGTTAGTATGGATGTGCATTCCTATTCAAGATCTTAAACTGTCATTTCAAATTATCACCTTAACAGCATCTAGGGTTTTAATTATTTAAGGAACATGGTTTCCATGAAATAAAGTTAGGGAACTGATCAAGTGACCACATATAAATAAAAATGGCATGTTTTTTTTTTATCTCTATGATGCATGTGAGAACCGTATAAATCACTGATGTACCTTAACTATTTTCTTTGCAAAATAGTTAACTCACTAAAAATTTTGAACCTTTTGATGTCATAAAAATGTTCAAATATTCCTTTTTTCTAAAAGTTGTAAAGAGTTTTATAAACAAATTGGTTCATTAAATTCTTTTAGGTGATTGAAAGTATACATTAGTATTCACCTTTTTGGATAACACGTAGGAGTTTGCTTGCTTGAATGTAACCCATTGATAAGTGTCAAGATTTTGCTTGACATTTTTGAATGTAACCCATTGTTGTATAAGTTGAAATTTTGTTGTATAAGTTGTTGAAATTTTGTTGGCACGATGGGAATGTTCATCTACATGTGGAAATTGTGGGGAAGTGATATTAAATTCTTGGAAATTTCAACTAAAATTTTCAGGTATCTTAAATAACAGTAAAATAGACCTATATGGATATGTGTGTGTGTCTGTGTGTTACAAGGAATTATGCCAACACAATTAGAGTCAGTTAGAAAGGATTTGGATATGCCAACACATAGATTATGATGGAAAGGTTAAATCTTGCCAATTTCAACTAGTTAGGAAATAATGCTTTGGTTATTGATTGATTAATTGCACATGAGTATCTTAGGTAGGAATGTAAATAGGTTTTCTAAAAGTGTGAATTTGTAAATTTACTTATGATTTAGGTAGACACTGCAATTTTCATTAAGTTTAATCTCTATAATTTTCAAAACAAGAAGTATAGGAAGTCGACTTTTCTATGGATAATGGGGTAAACACTTAATTTATTTTAGCAGTTTTTTCCCATTTTGTTAGGATTGTCATCAAGATAGTCTATTTTGAAGTGTTTGGCTTTTATTTATCTTTGACACTTCCAGTGTCTTCCAAAGCTTTGGTGGATTTGCCTGTTTTTATAGGCATGAAGTTAAAACTTGGTAGTAAAATACTGAATTTGCAGCTGCTAATTCAGTATAATTATATTGATATCGTATTGTGAAAGTGGCATTTTATATGGATTTATAATTCAGGCTGTGCTGATTCTTCTTTTTCCTCCTCTTTCAAATCTGTGTATCCTTTAGGTTTTTGTTTTGTTTGCTTATTTCTATGGTATCATTTATTTGCTGCTTGGAACAACCCAAATTATTTTTTCTGATTTCCTTTTTTTTTTTTTACCTTTTCCTTTCTCAACAGGATGCCTGCGTCTGATGGCAATCAGAATGGTACACTGCTGGACAGCAGAGTTCTATGCAGCAGCAGCTCTTCCTCTCTTGACCGTATGCCTAATGGTTGTGCCTCAGTGGCTGAAATTTGCTGTGGCATTGAAGAAAATGGTTGGGGCAGTCTTAAGATGTCAGCAGAATTGACCAAGGACTTTGTAAATATTAATGACAGTGCTAAGATGAGGACTCAGCTTGATATTGTAAATAATAGAGAGAGCTCGAAAGTGGGTACTGACATCATGTGTGTGTATAATAACAAGGAAAGCCTGAAGATGGAGAATCTCATTTGAGGAAGTCCATGCCGGGCTGGATATAAGGTAACCTGCTGACTCTGGTTTATTTGTGTTTTTAGATCGTCTATAGTGATTGAGCAAGATAGATTCCCAATTTGGGTATCGGTGGGATTTTGTCAATGCCTTTTTGACAAATTATTTATAACTTTTAGTAGAAAACTCACATATGGCTTTTGCCATGAAAAGTCTACGCCCTTTGCCAAATTACTGCAAATTAAGCAGATCAACATTTCAGCACATTGTTCCAAAGTTTGCGTGGGTCACCTTTGCCGACCTTGTTTCTACTCATCTGAATGCCTAGTTTTTGGGATTTCATTAGCTTTACAAGTCTCGTACTGAAATTCTAGGTGTTGCACCGGAGGGTTGGAATGTTGTGACTGAGCTCCATGGTGATGAATATCATCCCTCAGGTCTGAAATACGCTGGCTTACCATCTTTTGGTGCTGGTGCTAACCATGGGAATCCAACATTCTGTATGTTTTTGCGAGTTCGTGTTTGAGAATTATTGCTTTGTTTGCCTTTAGGTATGTCGGTCTGTGTGTGTGTGTTGTGTCGTCAATTTTGATGAAGTTTTGAGTGACTGCCGCATGTTTCATCTTCCTCAGGTGTGCTATTATTCCTTTATTCAACTGGAAGGCTCGTTAACGGAGTTACTGTGGAGAAGAGATAAAGAGATTGGAGCGTACTATGGTGCAGAAATGTGGATATTACTGTGTTGGGGTTTTCCTTGCTCGTTGATATATGTAAATAGCAGACTGAAGAATGTGGTTCCAATATTCAGTCGAATATGTGAATAGCTGTATAACCGTGTTACCACGTTTGATATATGTAAATAGCACACTGGAATTCGTTATGTATGTTTCTATCTTATTCCCCATGAATTGAAGATGTAATTTCATACCTCTGTCAAGACTAGTATACTGATCTGCTCCAATGGTGAGGATTTAAAAAAGTGGTAATTTCCTATCGCCTCAGAAGTCGCTTTTGATACGTTGCCTCTCTGAACCGATCTTTGCAACCTCCCGGACTACTTCTACATCTGCATCTGCATCTGCATCGCTCCAATGGTGAAGAATTGCAACACTTCTACATCTGCATCGCTCTTTTTATTCTAAAGAAGAATAAACAAGAAATTGAATCTGAGTTGTGTTAACTGATTTGCAGATTTCGAAGAGAAACTACTCTGTTACGGTCATCAGGATTAAGGAAGATGAGAATTTGAACAAAGTCAGATTCCAAGATTTAATATCTTCTTTTCGTTTTTTATTACCTTTCTTGAACATTAATTCTATTCCTCCGATTTTCTTTGGACTTAATTAGGATTCAACGTTTTTCTGAAATGTGCTTGATGGAGATGCAGGATGTTGTCTCCAAGGAAGAAGAAAACGAGAAGCAGAGAAAGGGAGCAGCCTTCACTTTAGGGCTCAAATGTTCTTGCGGCAGGTGCTACGAAATTTCATACTAATCATAAAACCGCAGGAGTTATATTGTGTAAAAGAATGTTTCATGGTTTAAAAATTGTACCTTTTAATTTCTTTGCAAACTGTTGAATGAGAAGAGCGAAAGCAAACTCATGTAGTTTTACCCTTCATGTGCCGATGGTAAGAATGACATTGTCCGACCTGGAATGGCATGTCGCTCCAGTGAGATGTTGCCATGTGTAGTATCGCACTAGTAAAGCGTTATAAAAACACTTGTTCTATTAGATGTTGTTATGTGGAGCATCCAACGGCCGTTTTGAAAACGTGAATACCTTAATATCTATGAATTTCAAGTTTGATTCAGCTCAAAACAAATTCTATCCAAGGTTTTATACAGATTAATGACATGTATGTAAGGGTTATGAAGATTGATGAACCCAACAAACAATAATTAAAAAATTTATATTATTCCTAGTAGTTTTATATAGGCTAAAGTTGAAATATACCCCCAACAAGAAAATAATTTGAAATGACTGTTGAATAATCCACAGGAAAATAACATGGTAAAGTATGTTTTTGGAAATGACTGCTGAATAATCTAGGTACAAACACATGCACAATGGAGAATGGTTTAGACTGTAAACATAAAAGTGTATTGAGGTGGAAAAGACAAAATACAAGGTTGGAGAAACAAAACCTCTTAAATGGCGTTAAAAACAAATATGAAAAACCTAATATACGATTATGGAAATACAATTGATTCAAGGACTGTCCCTGGTAAGGTTGTAAAAGTTGAATTCTATAAGTACAATAGATTATATATAATAAATAGAAAATAAAGTTGAGAGAAAAGAGTTAAACCTTCCCCGATTGGATAGCAAGAGAATACAAGAAACTAAAAGAAAATAGGCTTTTCTCGCTTCCCACTTCCCAGTGCATTTGGATGATTGAGATTAAAAATGATAATAACCGCCCATTTTTGTTTCTTGCACGTTGAGATTGGATTTTGCATTGTGAGAAACGAGATTTGAAAGTTTTCCAATGTACCCCTCTTCAAGTGACGATTTCTTGCATCTGTATGATTCTTCTTTACATTTTTTAAATTTATTTTCTTTTCTATAACTTCTTGGATGATATAACTATTACCAAAATCATGATTTACAATATAAAACTTATTCTTCTGCTTGTTGATTATTGTTTGTTAATAATTAAAATTTTTGATTATATAATTATTCATTAATAACTAAATCTTTAAGTTATATCTATGTAAGGGTAGGATTGAAAATATTGTTTAGGATTCATATGATTTTCTTGTTATACAACCACAAAATTCAAGATTTTAGTAATAACTATATAATTTTCTTGGAACATCCAAACAATATCAAGAAAGTTATTTTTTTTGTTTCCTTTTCTTTTCTTTTCTCATTGTCCTTTCTGCCATATTTAATTTGCAAATGCCAACTTTTTCATCTTTTAGAATTTTGACATTTCTGAAAATATAAAATTATTAATTTTAAGATTTAACACGGTGATGCCCTTAGATAATATAGGAAAATATAAAATTAGTAATGGAACATATAGGAATTGTAAGATCTATTATTCCTTTTCTTTTCTCTTTTTACTTTTCCCTTTTTTTTCTACTTTGGTGCCCAAAGCACTAACATTGAAGTAAAATGCATAAAAATGTAAAATCAAAACAGATCACTACCATCACGTATCTCCCATTTAATCTTATCCTTACTGTCCTCATATGATCCTGTTACCCTAAACCCACATTATATTTTAGTTCTACCTGTATTAATTAACATGAAGATGAATTTAATTCAAGTTGTAGAGATTGATAAAAAAATTTTTTTTCTCTTCACCCCCTTATTATAAAAATTTGGAAAAAGGATATACCATACATATCATATGCACATATCTGAAAATTTTATTCAAGATTTTGTCAAACACTTTTAGACAATAATCCCGATTCCTCCAGTTTTAATCAAAGAATGTGAATTCTTCGCACCTATGGCAACAACACCCGAATCCAAATCTGAACGTAAAAGATCTGTTAGCTTCTCCTTTTTCTTCTTCCTTGGAGACATCATCCTCCAATCCAACAATTTCAGAATAAGTCAATGGATCTCACTTGTGAGTCGGATACAATTTCAGATTCGAATATGGACTCTGTCACATCCGAATAAGATCCGAAGCCTTCCGAGTTTAGAAGCTTAAAGGCCCTTTAAAGATTTAAAGGCCACAAAGCTTTTCTTTAAATATTATATTTATTCATATTATTTTATCTTACATTTATATTTATATTATTTTAACTTAAAGAGTTAAAGCGGACTACTTTAGTGCTTTTATAGGCATCGGTTGGGAAGGATTTCTCCTTCCCAACCGATGTGGGACTAAAGAGAGCGTTTTTACTTTTTACCTTATCTCTTTAGTCCCACACAATCAGCCGCGGGAGCCCTCAATTTATAAGTCTAAAGAAAATTAGAGCAATAAAATCAAAATTAACGAAAATAATAAAATACGAAAAGAAAATGCCAATTCTTGTAATCTGATTTCGTTTAAAATCTCTTTTTCTTTAACACATCTCTTCAGATTTAATATCTTGTTTTTATTATTCTTCTTTGTAATCAAAAGAGTTTCATTGCGTATCTTGATATGCCTTGAATGTGTCTTGAACTTTCTCTTCTTCGCGTGTCCACGGCTCCGTTCTTGTCCTTGATTCCGTCGCCGGGGCATTGCGGCGGTGGCGGGGATGCTCACTAGCCGGAGCGACATGGGTCAAACAAACGGACCCGCATCCCCTGCAGCGGAGGCTGCATATAGCTTCTCACATGCAAAGGAGGGCCCCACCATTCATTTGCGGCCCCACTCCTATCATGTGAGGGCCTGCTGCAGACGATGCCCACCCCAAACTAATCTTCATCCACGCTGTATGCAACCACAGATTCATTGGGCCCACCATTCATTCAGAGGCTACGTACATTCACGTGGGCAAGAAGTCGTTTGGGTGCATGCTGTAGACGATTTCTAGGCCCCGATCAGGTAGTGTTTGCCGATACTCGCCACGTGTACTGTGCGTGCGTGCGGACGCCAGTTCATCACACCGCAAATCCAGCTGCCAATTCGAACCTTGACAGAGTGGAAAAAAATCCCCGGATAACATGCACCACGTGTGTGCTTTTAACCACCGCTCATCCCCCCACTTGATATTTCGGCTACTGACATGATGGGGGAAGTCGGAGAACAGAGCAGGAAAGAGAAACAATATATGGTGTGCAGATGTTAGCCGGCGACGAGGATGAGAGTCATGAGACCGACCGCCGAATGGAACCCATCGAAACGGAGTCAACGACGCCGAGAGTGTTATCTGTGATATCATTGGCTTTGGAAAGGCTTGTATCTAGAAACGATCAACTGGTGATGACCTCCAATGGCCAACAAGTGAATGGGTTGAGCTATTCGGGAAAGGGCTTGAACGCCTTTCATGGAGTCCGGCCACCGAATATAAGCATACCAAAGTATCTGGAGCGAATATACAAGTACACCAACTGTAGTCCCTCGTGTTTCGTGGTGGGGTACGTTTATATTGATAGGTTGCTGCATAGACACCCTGATTCGCTTATCGTCTCGCTTAATGTTCATAGGCTGCTGGTCACTAGCGTCATGGTTGCGTCCAAGATACTCGACGACGTGTAAGTTCTCTTCCTTAGTATCTGTTTTCTGGTGTGCTGGTTTCGATTCTCGCATGAATTTTTGATTAAGTTGTTTAGGTTTGTAGTTCTGTGTTGGGATCCATTAATGGGGTGCTTGTAGGATGAAAGAGGTCGTAGAGGTTGGTAACAGAGGCAATTATTATTATTTTTGAAACGAATTGCGGTTCACAATTTCCCGATTGAGATTACGATCCGCTATTCTGATAATGTTTCTTTCCATTTGTCTCTCTCTCTTTTTTTTTTTTGGTAGGCTCCATTTGTCTCTCTTTTTGTCTCTCCATTTGTCTCTCTTTGACTGTTCTAACGTATATGGGATAGCATTTATTGCAATTTTATTCTGATAATGTTTCTTCCCATTTGTCTCTCTTTGACTGTTCTAACGTATATGGGATAGCATTTACAGCAATGATGTGAAGGTAGGACCAACATTAATGTACCTAACGCAGCTGGATAAGATATTCCCTTGTCCAAAATTAATCTTCAGAATCTCTTCGCTTGCTTTACTTTTCGATGACTACTTCTATCCACTTGCTAGCTAGTTCACATCCCTGAAACTTTTAGTAAAATCTGACTAAATGGGGCCTGGTTTCTGATCTGCAATTTTGAGCTAATCTGAGTGGTTATTTCATTTGATAGGTAAGCCAACATGGATTTTTTCATTGATGCAGGCACTACAACAATGAATTCTATGCTCGGGTAGGGGGTGTGAGCAATGCTGAACTGAACAAGCTTGAATTGGAGTTGCTGTTCCTGTTGGATTTTGGGGTTATGGTTAGTTCTAGAGTATTTGAGACCTACTGCTTCCATCTGGAGAAGGAGATGATGCTGGGTGGCATAGACCAGAGGATTGAAAGGACTGTTATATCCCATTCGGTTGATGATGTGACGGAAATATCAGTAATTGACACACCGTGTAGTTCTTCACCCCAACAGACCCTGGATTGAGTTCCTTTCTTCATGTATTTTGTGTTTGTCATCTTCTTCATCTGCCATGCTTGAATGACTCTTTTTAACTTTAATCGGTTGGATCAACTGGCTCTTCCATGAAAGTAGCCGGACACCATGGGGTCCTGTAATGGGGGTTTAATTTGAATGCATGCACTCCCTTAGAATTGTGGAATATAACGTTAAGAAAATCCAATGAAGGGGAGATGGGGTTGTAAATTCTCTAAAATGACTGATTGTGTTGGTAGGGAACTGATCACTATTGTTTCGTTGAGCATAAATTTTACACTTACATGTTAATAAATTAACTAGCTAATAAGAGAAATGACTAGGAGCAGATTAGAAATCTGGTGACAGGATTAATGAACAAGAATTTTTCAGGGGTTTGGGTGGTCCAATGATGGCATTTTGGCTTAAATAGTAGGGATATTTACAATTTACCCTTTGAGGTTTCCAATAATTTCATTTTTATCCTTGAGGTTTTTAAATTATCAGTTTACACCTTAAGGTTTCCGGTGTCTAACAATCTTCCCATTTTAAAGGTTTGGATGTTAAAATCAGTATAGAGAAAGCAATAATTGATAAATTTGCCCATATTACTTACATTTAAAGGTAAAAAAAAAAACTTTATTTATGTTTTGAGTACGCCTTGAGTACTTAAAATTTCCTGGAGGCAAATGTGAACCAGGTTTGATTTTTTTTTACATATTTATTGGAGTCAATGTTGTAAACATTCAATGAACCCACTAAAGGATAATCTTGATATTTAATTTTAATTTATGAAAATACAAAGAACAAAATTATCGGTATACATTTTCTTTCTTGCCACCTCATCGACACTATTAAAATTTTAACAATTAAACCTCTAGAATGGGTATTGTTGTGGTCGTGGGATGCTCACATTAGGCCATGTAGAACATCACACGGTTTTTATTTTTCATTGCAAGTAGAGTATTTTGCGTGGGGCCCTCTTGAATTGTTGCCTTCTGCCATCTTTTTATTGCGACTAGCAGGGTGTGTGTGTAGTGTTGCATGTTGTGGGAGAGAATAGTCGCAAAATTGGTTGTTATGTTTTTGAAAACTTGAAAGAGTTTTACCATTCTATTTTGGGCTTTTTGCATTCATACCCCTGCATTATCATATATTTGCATCTATATTATCTTGTTTTTAGTATTTGTATGTATACCCTTCAATCCAGCATAATTATTGCAGATGTACTCTAATATGAAATTTCATTAACTTTTGGTGTTTATTTTTATTAAATGACTAAATTAATTTTCTATAGGATAAAAAAAAATTAAATAGCCAAATGACAATGGGTCTAGGTAGAATTCTACTGAAAAATCATTAATCGAGCAAATTAATATCAATGACTTAAAGTATATATGCAATAAAAATGATAATATAAGGGCGTAAATTCATTTATAAGAAAATATAGAAAGATAAATGCAAAATATTTTTATTTTATAGAAGATTATTTTATTCATTTAATAAAAATAGACAACAAAAGTTAACGGACTTTAACGTTAGGGGTAAGTTTGTAATGATCATATAAAACTGAAGGGCATGAATACAAATATTAAAAAAGAGAGGATATAAATGCAAATATAGTGTAATGTAAGGACATTGATGCAAAAAACCCTTATATATATTTTTTATTAATGAATCTTGGTGTTTCTTTGTAAGGGTTCTTGTGGAAAGCTACACATTTTGTTTGACATTCCTCCTAAGGAGCGCTTGGATTTATATTATATAGTATAGAACTATAGATGTATAACTATAGAGGAGCTACCGCAGTTGAAATGTTGAAGTAGGGGTGCGCGGCGGGCCGGCCCGGCACGCCTCAGGCGTGCTCGGGCGGGCCGCGGGCCAGCCGTGCCGCGGGCCTGACGTGCCGCGGGCCTGGCGGGCCGCGGCACGCCAGGCCCATTTGCCCCAAACCCAAGCCCGGCACGGCACGCCCCAGCAGGCGTGCCGTGCCGGGCCGGCGGGCCACCGCCGGGCCGCCGGGCCAATTAATTTTTTTTATTTTTAAAAATCCCAAAAAATCCCAAAAAAATCCCAAAAAATCCCCAAAAAATCCCAAAAAATTTCTGTAAAATACTTTTATTATTCACAAAATTGTTTTACACATATTGAGATAAATTTTGCTCAAAAAAATATAAATTCATTAATTAGCATAAGTACACTTACAACTTTGCAAAAATTACATAATTACTTGAACAAATAATACTGCATCACTATAGTATAAGCACATCCCAACTAGGTTGGCACCCACTCATCTATCTATCATTTGCAGTTTAAAAGAAACAAAAAAAAGAGAAAGTACAATTCCTATACTTTGATTACAAAAATTATAACAAAACTTAGACTACTCTAGTTGACTAAAATCAATATTCAAATCATCAAAGTCTCCAGCAAGTTGATCATCTTCATATTCTTGTTCTCTCAGTTCTGCCCTTAACCAATCTGTAAGACTAACACATGCTTGCACCATCTCCGGCGTTAATCTGCTCCTGTAATCATCCACGGTTCGTCCACCTGCACTAAAAGCTGATTCCGATGCAACTGTGGACACCGGAACCGTTAGTAGATCACGTGCCATGGCGGAAAGCACAGGATAATTAACCTGATTTTGCTTCCACCATGTCAAAATGTTAAAAGCATTATGCTCTTCTATAGTATTAAAACTCATTGGGGGGCTTTCTAAAAAAATCATTAATTCAGATGATCCCCCACTACTAGAAGCTGGTTGTTTTCCCTTTCTTCTCCCACTTAAAAAATTCCAAGCGGAATTATTTGGTAGTGTTTGTTGGGTTCGTGTATGACTTTGTATGCTACTACTAGTATCGTATTCACAAAAAAGTCTTTCTAATAGATTTCTTATTTTACGTATATCTATTTGAAAAGTAGAATTCATATTTTCATTTATTCCATCTATTAAGTCTTCAACTCCTAATTTAATCCTAGGGTCCATTGTAGTAGCTAAACAATATAAATTAGGCATCTCTTGCCAATATTTTAAAAATTTAATTTCCATTGCAGGGATAATTTCCTTAGCAATGGGTACATCTCTATATTGTTTAAAACAAATACTTATTTGATATAAACAAGTTATAATACTTGAAGATGTTGGGTAATAAACTACTGATAAATATCTTGTTGCATCATAAAAAACTTTTAAAAAATCTCTTAAAATTTCGGCTATTTGCCAATCAAGATCCTCTAAGTCACTTTCAGGCATTTTACTTTTATAAAATATTGTAATTTCTTGTTTTAATCCTAATGCAGCTTCTAGCATTATATATGTTGAATTCCACCTATGTTCAACATCTAGGGTAATTTTTTTATATTGTTTTCCTAAAGTTTCACAATAATATTTAAATTCTCTAGCGGTTGTGCTAGATTGTTTTATAAATCTTACTGCATCTCTAATATTTATTAAATGATGTTGAACAATTTTTAATCCATCTTGCACAACTAAATTAAGAATATGACAAGCACACCTAACATGAAATAAACTTCCATCTATATTTAAGTTTAATTGTTGTCTTAATATTCCTATTGCAACATTATTAGCACTTGCATTATCAAGTGCTAGAGCCATTATTTTATTGTGTATTTTATAATTTCTTAGATTTCTACTTATAGCATTTGATATATTTATTCCAGTATGGCTAGCATCTAGTGGTTCAAAAGTTATTATTCTTTTTTCCATATTCCAATTTTCATCAATATAATGTGCGGTTATAGCTAAATAGCTTATTTGTTGTCTACTTGTCCAAATATCTGAAGTTAAAGCTATTTTAAAAGTACTGTTTGACAAAGTTTCTATTAATGCAGTTTTCATTTTTCCATATAATTTTATGGCATCCTTTCTTAAAGTGTGGCGTGAAAAAGGTTTAAATTGTGGTGCTAAATATTTAGTTAGTAAACGGTGAAATCTTTTAGAATCTATTAATCTAAAGGGTAATTCTTCTTGAATTACCCACTTTACTATTTCAAGCCTAGTTTCTTCTTGATTAAAAATAAAATTACTTATAGCAACACTACTAGTAGAAATTTGGGTTTGCCTAGGGTCAATTTGGCCATGTTTTGGAAGGCATTTCTGCAAATGCCGGTTCAAGTGGCCTGTACCACCTTTGCCTTTACAACTAAACTGTTTTTTGCAATGGTTACACACTGCCTTCTCTTCACTCCCTACACTTTCAATTGTAAAATTAAGCCAAACACTAGAGGTTCTACTCCTCTTAGTGCTCCTAGGTGGTAGGGAAGACGATCCCATATCCTGTGAAGGGAATTCTGTTTCAAGACCTTGGATGGGAGGGTCATTATATTGGGGTTGGGTTATATCATCAGAAAATACTGGGTCAGAAAGGGGTCTAAGATATTCCCTTTCTTCAGTGTCAAAAAACATAGGATACCTAGGGTCCATTATCAAATTTTTTGAAAAAAAAAATTCTTAATAAATAATATTATAATAACTATTTGGTGATATTAATTTATAAGAAAGGTAGAAGGAGAGACTTACTTATAATAATAATATTTATACTAATTTTAAAATCAGAAAATTAAATAGAAGAATACCTCTTTAGAATGAATCTTGAACTTTGCAATTGAAGCCTTCAACCTCCAGAGTCCAATTTCCCACTTTTGATGCTTGAACAATTAGAAGAGATTGAGTATCACCAATTTCCAATTACAACAATTAGAGCAAAGAACTATTTGATAATCAATTAGAAGAGAGTAGGAGATTGTAGAAGTGGTGTGGTTTGGAGTGGGAAAGGGAGTGGCTATTTATAGAAATTAAAAGTGGCTTTTTACTACCTCTACCCTTCAATATGACTGTTATTTTGCAGTTGGAAGGGTAGAAAAGGTCTTTTTATCATCAATTACAACTATATCCCCCCAATATAGTTGTTATATGGCTGTTGGGGGGGTAAAATAGGCATAAAAATGGCTAAAAGCCACTTGTATGGAGGGAAAAGAGAGCTAGCCAACGGCTAGCTCTCTGGCGGGCCAGGCGGGCCGGCCCGCGTGCCCAACGGCAGGCACGCGTGCCTGCCGTTGGGGCATGCCAAGCGGGCCGGCCCGCCGTGCCCCAACGGCAGGCACGCGTGCCTGCCGTTGGGCGCGTGCCCAGCGGGCTCGCGCGCGGGCCAGCCCGCTTGGGCCCGGGCGCGCCCGCTTGGGCCCGCGCGCGCCCGGGCTGGCACGCGGGCCCGCGTGCCGCGTGCCCTGGCGGGCCCGCGTGCCGCGGCCCGCGTGCCGCGTGCCCTGGCGGGCCCGCGTGCCGCGGCCCGCGTGCCGCGTGCCCTGGCGGGCCGTGCCCCCAGGGCCCTAGGCCCGTGGCGTGCCCGGGCCAGCCCAGGCACGCCACAGGCGTGCCGGGCCGTGCCGGGCTCGGGCCGGCACGGCCCGTTGCTCATGCCTATGTTGAAGTGCACAAGAAATCGTGAGGACACATTATTAGCCTATTAAACTATCGAAAAAGAAAAATCGAAAATTGGTTTTAACGGATAATTTTTAAGAATAGTTTAGATTTAGTTTTTTTTAGCTCTCGTCATAAAATAATAATATTTTTTTTAAAATAATTGAGAATGAGTGTTATCCTAATGTTATTTTTTTCAAAAAATATTCTCAAAAGAGGTAAACCTTTTGTTAGTTGGTTTGTTAAAAAACAAAAAAGGTTTGCAAGTCCGTCAAGGCATTTATGAAATAAACACTTAATAAAGAGTAGAATGATAATTTTTTTAATTATTTTAAAAATATCATTATTTCTTAATTACCAAGAATTGAACGACTGAATCTCAATTATGTTAATAAAGTATAACTTGAAACAAATTTTCCGAAGAAAGTAAAAGGGCAGGAAGGAGAAATTTCTTGAGGCCTGACCAATCAGGAAAGACTTCTCCCATTTTGTATTCAATGAAAGGAAACGATTGACTCGTGTCGTAGGGCTTTTTCTCCCGGGAAATTTGCCGAGGAAGTGATGCGAGATTCGAGTTCTTAACAGATTTTCTTAGAGGGGAGAGCGGCGAAGGCGATACTAAGAGCTTAAGACATGTCTGACTCCTCCACCGAAGAGCTGGTTCAGCTGCTCAAGAGATTTGGCGCTTATCTTACAGTCAAGATGTCCAATCTCTTCTCGATCTCCTCCGACAACCTGGTTATTGTCTTACCTTTACTTATACTCGGTCTTGATTTTCATCTGATGTAGCTTACTTTACGGATCTGAGAAGGTTTGCATGTTAATTGTTTGTCAATTTCGTTTTTGTTTTCATTTCGTTATATCAATTTCCTGGAACCATCGCGTTTTTATGTCTGTTGTTAGATCGAGTAAAATTGTGACTAATTCGGAGATCGATTAGTTTTGTGCTTTCGTCCTCTGATTTTAATTTGTAACCTCTTTTGACTTTTATGTGAATCGGTTTTTTTGACGAATCGTTGGGCCTGCGTTTGGTTTAATCAAATGGATTTGGGCTCTGGTGGCTGCGAGCCGATGTGGAAGGTGCTACCGATGCTGATCACTGAATGTTTGTTTGATTTGATAAGTTTTTTCTCAATCAATAGGATTTTAATTTGATTACAGGTACTGATATTTCTTTGTGGTAAAAATGGGCTAAAATAATGAAAACGCTAAGAAAAAAAAAAGCATCATGTTTCTTTGCGGCAGAATATGAATTATTGATGATAGGTTATGTCAATTATTGTTCCAAATGGAATTGAAGCGTTCTCTACTCTGGCTACTTTGACTTATTTAAGCACATTTGTGAACATTCTTAAAGCCACAGTTGTATGTGGCAATGCTGGAGAAAGAGTTACCTCTTGAGGTAGGTAACTTGCACATGGGAGCTTTATTTGGAGAGTCTACCAAATATTTTCCACATCGCATAGGGAACTCATCTAAGAGTAACATGTTTTCTTGTCTAAAACTTAGGAATCACCAAGACTTGGATGGCCATTGATCCATATGACAAAAACTCATAGATTTTTACTACTGGGACTTATGTAATTAATGCATACTGTCCATGTGGCTAATTAAGAGGGTCTTCTGTTAATTGGTGGGCTAGATCGGCCATGGCCAGCCAAATCATTCTTTGACAAGGCAAATTCTGGTCTCTTGCAACAGCTAATTAAAGCTGTTACGGCATAACAGAATAACTTTTGCAGTATTCTTAGCTTGTATTCTTCACGTGTCTTTTGTGCTTGAGGACATTACTGTTGACAATGATGGATAATGGTTTTTTTAACTTTTTTATATTTGGGTAAGGGAGGGAGTTAGCTTCTGTTAAGCTCTTTCATTTTTTTTCCAAGATCACAAAGTCTGATGTTTCCATTATCAAATCTTAAGAAACTACGATATTGAGCTAGCAACGAAGAGAAAGTGACAAACAATGCTTTTCTTTTAAGTCATGATTTATGTTGGTTCTATATTGATATTCATTATTGATACTACAACTGTTGGTGTGAAATTTCTGATGATTACCTTGGGAAAATCTAGATCACATGCAAAGTTTATGTTTCTCTGGCAAAAGGAAATTTTCTCATAGCTTTGTTGCTTATGTCAGGATCCACGTTCTGCTGGGGCCCTTGCTGGGCTTGCTATTGCAGTAATCCTTACCTGGAGATTGTTCAGAACACCCAGTGGGCCTCAAAGAAGACAACTGAAACGGCAAGCTCATGCTCCTAGCACTTCTGGTGTCAGTACCCATCCAAATGCAGATATGGTCTCTTCCAGAGTTCGTTCATCTTCAGAAGAAACAAGAGCCCAAAATGTTATTGACGAGTTTTTTCAGCCAGTAAAGGTATCTGATAATTTCTTGTTTAAGAACTTGAATTTTTTTTTCTCTGACCTTGACGCACATGAATTTTTTTGTCCTTTTCAGCCTACACTAGGACAAATAGTAAGGCAAAAATTGAGTGAAGGAAGAAAGGTAAATGGTTTAATCTTTTACTCATGGAAAACACCATACATAGACAATTTATTATGCATATGGTTCTATCATTTTGTTCTTCACATTGAAATTAATATGGGCAGAGTGGTTTATGATGCTTTTCTGGTTAGTCTAAATAAAAGATGATTTTGTTGGCTGAAAATAAAAAGATTTGGCAAGAATCTATAA
This sequence comes from Buxus sempervirens, assembly GCA_947561395.2. Classification (NCBI taxonomy): domain Eukaryota; kingdom Viridiplantae; phylum Streptophyta; class Magnoliopsida; order Buxales; family Buxaceae; genus Buxus; species Buxus sempervirens. The sequence goes on from OX387186.1 coordinate 2,820,923, forward strand.
TTTAATTATCCCATTTGTAAGAAACTTCTACTTTGGAATCTCATTTGCCCCAAAAGAGAATATGTGTGAGATTTGGCAAGAATCTATAATTTAATTATCCCATTTGCAAGAAACTTCTACTTTGGAATCTCATATGCCCCAAAAGAGAATATTTGTGGCATCCATTTCTTTTTATGCACAAGCTACCTTACTTAGCTTCCCCCTCAAATGTGGAGTTTTTTATCTGGCCTATAATCCTTGTGATCCTGTTCATATAAATAGAAAGAAAAATAGAAGACAGATTTCAAGAGATTCTTACGATAAAAGTCAATAAACCTTCGGTGATTAGGTAGCTTATGCTCACTTTTCTTGTCACCAAAGTCCCAGAATTAAAGAAGTTTCAGATGGTTAGTCTCCAGATATCTTGCCCCAGGGTACCAATTCTTGTGAACTAATAATTAAGGAAAGAGTAATTTTTCTGTGACTGCATAGCTGTTATCTGCATTTATAAGGGAATGTGATCACTTTGTGGGTTGTTTTGAGACATATTTTGGCTTAGTTGTGTGTTTCTTTCTACTGTTATGGTTATCTACCTCTTTCTACTGTTTCAATGCAGTTATAGTGCTTTGGTTGGTACTGTTTTAAAGATAATCTGATCCCTAAATCAGGTTATCAAATACCAGATCGATTGGCCAATTTGGTTCTTTTCTGAATAACTCAACTATTTCAAATAGCTGTAGAAAATGTCTGAAACGTCTATTGCAATAAAAGCAGAGAATAATCCAAGCATCCCCCAACACAGACACATAAATAAGTTCCCCACTCGGAGAGAACATGGTGAGATGGAGGAGAACAGGGACCAAAGAATGGTGCCAAATAAAAAATTATTTAATCCAAAGAAATTCATTATATGTGTATTATCAGGAAAAGATACATGATATGTAGAATTATAGCCCTCGATCTTTCGCAATTTGGTTATTGTGAATAAAGCTATAATAAACTGAATAATATTTACTGTTAGGAAACTTCTCAATATATGATATCAGAACGTTATAACTTCACAAGTGCTTGCACTCGAGATTAAATGATGCTATCAAGTTGTTCCTTGTAGACTGGAAATTTGGCATCATCTTCCTCCACCACCACCACACCCCCCGCGTCTTGCCTGTGCCCCCTCTTCCCTCACACCATATCCTCACTCTTCCTTCGTAGTCACCATTTTTTGCGTTTTTTGAGTCGATTTCCAACACTGGATTTTCTGGCATTCTTAGTAAAGGTGTCAGCAGAAAGGAGGCCAAGATTGGGGTTAAAGTTTTCTCTTTGATCTCCTTGACAGTGCAGAGAGCCTGCAGTGCATATCACTGAATGTTGTGTTCTCGGTGGATATCATTCTTGATTCGGAAGAGAGATGTGATGGCTATCTGCCAAGATTACCCTGCTCGTCAACGCGAACAATATGTGTTTCTGGGTTTGTTGAGGAGAAAAGGCGGAGCTCTTTTCATGTTGAAAGTTACAAACAGGAGAGGAGAATTTCTGAAACTGACTTCACGTCCAACTCATTCTTTTGTTTGCTGATGTATTTGTAATTGTCTCCCCTTCCTCCTTTCCCCACCTGATTCTTTGTGGAAATCTCCAGCACCTCCCTGAGTTTTGGGTTTTGCATGGATAGTGCTTCTAAAGAAGGTTAACACTCTTGACAACCTCTAAAAGAGGACTCACTGAGATCTCTCACTTCATGTGTGTTCACTGTGCCTTAAGGACGGAGTTGATTGATCACCTGCTTTTTAATTGCGAGTTTGTGAGCTCTATATGGCTGTTGCTTCTCCTGATGATGGATTTGAGTTGGATAATACCAAGGGACGTTTGTTGCCTATCTTGTCACTGGAGGTTTCCTTGCCTTACAGATTTGGGTCATCTGATGGATTGGGTTGTGTTTTTCCCAGTTCTTTGGGTTATATGGAGGACATGCAACCGTAAGATTTTTTTAGTATATCCAGGTTTCAGCTTATGTAGTCAAGGAGGAGAGGTTGGTAATGGCATTATAATGACTTAGCGTCAGGAAGGAATTCCATGGCAGCTATTGCGGATAGTGTTACTCACAGGAGGGCTCTTGCTGTTAGATGAGATGAGTTATAGGCATGTGGCTGCTGTTTAGCAGGGGCTTTGTGAGGATTTTTACTGTGTTTCTGTGGTTCTTTTTTTTTTTCTGCTCTCTTGTGTCCAATTCCTCATGGACTGCATGTTGTTTTGTCTCTTCACTTTTTGATATCTAATGAAGTCCTCTGTTATTGATAGAGAAAAAGAAAAATAAAAGATCATTATTGTCCCTAAGGGGATAGTGTTGAACAGATGGGAATGTATGCTGTGGGATTTAAATCATTATCTATCATTATGGAGGATTGGTTAGCCATGAATAACACGAGGGGTTGGTGGGATTTTCAGAAACGAGCATGTTGGGAATACACATGATTTCTCAGATCCTATGGATTCTGTCCTTCCATCTAGAGTGGATCTTATGGCTCTTATCACAGGATTAAAGGATGCCCATTCAGTTTTGTTGTGGGTAAGGAATGGTGGGGAGGGCCTGTGGAATTTTATGCATTTGATTTGTCTGGCTAGACTTTTGGTCCATGATTTTGATACTCATTCTATCATTTGCTTAAGTTAGCCAATGGCCTACCATATTGTCTAGCTAGTGAGGGTAGAGAAAGGGATGTGCACTTCTGTGGCGTATACTCCTTTTTCCTGATCACTCACATGAATGCTGAACAATTACAAAAGAAAAAGTGAATAATAAATATGCCTAAGAAATCTCAGGAAGGGTGTAATGTTAGGTTCGGAATGATTGTTTTAGTGTCGGAATTTAGGGGAAGTAAGGTATATTTTGAATAGTCAATATGCTTAGAGCTTTGTTAACTGCTTTCTGGAATCTATGTCAGTGAGCATAGTTGAGACATTCTTGATCAACTAAATTTCTCATTTCTTTTTCACTTACAAACATCTGTAGCAGGGTAACGTAAGAAAAAAAAAATGAATACTCTCGCTACAATGCGACAAGAAATCTCTCTTGTATGTGAAAAGTACTTTTCAATTTCTATTAGATGTTTGAAGCATAATAATAAGTTGCTTAGAAAGATCACTTTATTTATCTATTACCATATTGTATACATCACCTGGTGCACATTCTTGTGATGTTCTGCGCAGGTCACATGCCGATTGCTTGGTGTGATCCTTGAGGAGGGAACCCCCGAGGAACTTCAGGTGCATGAGATTCTATTTTTGTTTGTTTTGTACTTTAACAAGTGAACTGGAAAATTGATGGTGTGATGTGCTTTTCCATGCAGAAACAAGCCACTGTGAGATCCTCTGTGCTAGAAGTACTGCTTGAGATCACGAAATTCTGTGATCTTTATCTCATGGAAAGAATCTTGGATGATGAAAGTGCGGTGCGTTGACCTTGTTTCATAACCATAAGTTTATTAGAATATTTAACATCATAGTTTTAAAGGATAACAATTGTAGATATGCTTGAAGACATTATGATGGTAGTTGTAGATAACTCCAGAAATGAATGGGCTGATCAAATAAGTGTAATTTAATATATTTCAATGTTTCTTAAGGTGGTTATCATCAACATTTATAAAGGACAATATAGAGGGGTAGCACATGATTCAATATTTTTCATTCTCATCAAAAAATAAAAAGAAAAATGAAAAAAGAAAAGTATAGTGTATACACATGCATCTCACTGGTTGAAGGCTGAGCCCCTAAGTTATGGTTTTGGCACAAATCCACCAATGTGCACTTGTTTCAGATATTGGGTACTAAATCCTGTGTGCTTTACATGTACCCCGCATGAATGCTGGCTTTATTATTCTACTAAAATATTTGTGCAGGAACCTCTGTTTTAGTTTTGAGATAAAGATTGTACATATTGAATGGTGACAAAGCAATTGATAAAAAAATTATTGGACCAATTTATGATATGGCAAGGCTGACTTTTACAATGTCAGTACCTTCATGTGAAGAAAAGCATTTCTTTCATAATCAGTTTGAGTTTGGGCTGGAGAGTGTCCTGGTCTGCACGCTAATATAAGAGTCCATATAAATTATTCTTCAAAAAAAAAAAAAAAAATATATATATATATATATATATATATATATATAAGAGATCATATACGTGTCCAAGACTAGAGTGGCTTATATTTTATTCTGAAAAGGTTAGGACTACCCAACCTGTGGGCCTTGTGGTTATCTGAGCCCAAGCTTTGCCTGTTCCTTGTCTTTAAACATTTAACATGAATTATAATGGTTTTGAAAGATATTTCAATATTTTTTAAGGAATTAAAGCTGCAATGTACCTTGTATATGGAATAAATTTTATTATTTGTCTTTTTAATGGAAAACAAAAATTTCAAATTTATGAATGTAAATTTATTTTTCAAAGTACAAATATATGAATATATGAATATTTTGTTATAATACCAGGCTTTTGCTTATCTTGTCCAAGACCACTCAAATATCAGGCCAGGCAGGCCACCAGGCTTACTGCGAACCTCTAGTTGGATGAGTACATCACTTTGATATGTGCACTTTTCTTGTATACCCAAACAGGCTATTGTTCCTCTTTTTCTTGTTTATAAAATATGTCCACTACTGTGGTTACAATTTGTGGATACTTATTCCCCAAGGATGTCCACGAGTAGGACTTTTAACTAGTTCCTTTTGAATAGCATGTGTAGGACTTTTATTTATAGAGCTGATTTCTGACCATGAGCGGATTATATGCTTTAAGTAAAATACACATTAAAGAGTATCAGCTAACATATATAATTTTGTCACTTATGGGAGGAAATAAATGTATGCAGGAAAAGGTTCTCTTGGCTTTGGAAGACTCCGTGGTTTTCACATCTGGAGGTTTGATGAAAGATAAGGTAGAAATCGTTTAAGAACTTGCAGAATCCAAAGTATTCTTGTGATTATATCAATTTTCATTCCATGTATCTTTGGGGTATATAATTTCCTGTTTCTATGATAGATTGCTCTCTTTATTGATACTCAATAATGTAACAAAGGCTTAGTTTACTTTTATATTTTCTATATCTTCTTGCTTTTCTGTTTCCAGTTCTGGCTAACCATATATTATTTCCGTACTTTTCTTGAGCTACTTCACTTTCCTTGAAATCACTGCTTGTCTTCTTGTGTTACAAAATGTGCCCTGTGGGTGAGAGGTGATTATCTGTCAAAATAGTTTTAGTTTCTACAATATACTTTATATGATGGAGTTGAGATCATTCACATGAGAAAATGGATAAGCACAGACCCCTCAGGCTCATCCCTGTCATCACAAATGGTCACTGAAGGTGTGTAAAGTGACATCCAGTTTTTGTACAAGTTAGCCCCTCAGTTTCACTGGCACTGCTTGCACCGGCATCCACCATATAATTTTAGTTTCCAACTTCATATACTAAAATTATGTTATGTTTTTGGAGCTTCTCAGGAATTTTGTCTCATCCTTTTTCTAGAATTCTTGATTTATCCATCCTGGCAAATTTCAGAGATTGTGTTGCTTAATTTTGTGATAACGTTTAATACATACTAATTATTTCAATTGTCTTTTACTCTGGAAATTTAAGATGTAGAACCTAAAAATGAGTTTATCTTAATTTAGTTTTATATTGTTTTGCGTATGTTTTTAAGCATTGATGAAATGTACCTGCAGGTTCTGTTTTGTAGCACAGAGAATGGCCGGATATCTTTTGTTCGACAACTGGAACCTGATTGGCATATTGACACAAATCCTGAGATCATCTCTCAGTTGGCTGTATGCCCATTGCTTGTCCCATTTAATTTTTATCAGTGATTCAACCAGTACATTCATGATTTTCTTATAATTACATATTTTCTTAAGACTGCTTGGCATCTGAGTTCTTCTTTTTATTGATTCAGAGGTTCATCAAATACCAACTTCATATATCTCCGAACTGGCCTGAACGTATTGCTTCTAATGTTTTCAGCTCCCCAACCTTGGAACATTTCTTTGGATTGCCAGATAGAAATTAGTTGACAAGTAAGTTCATATTTGATTCTTAGGCATGTTAGCCAAACATTTCATTATTATTATTATTATTACCACTATTGTTAATATTTAATTTAGCTTTCCTATTTTAAACTTTTTTTTTTTTTTTTGGTTTGAACCAGGCTCACATGCCTATGTTGAACATGACATGGGGGTCACCTGTTTGATCAGCTCCATTGTCAATGTAATCAGGAAAACATTTTTCAATCAAAGGAACACGAGATTTCCCATTTCCACCAGCATTCTATGGGCGAAGCTATTCGTATGCAAAATTACTGCCAAATATTGGATGATATATGAACTAGCCAGAAATTTGAAAATTTCTTAGTGTTCCAGGTGCTTAGAAGCAAGTAATTCCGATGACTGCATGGGATTTCTAGAAACGGTATGCTGTTTTGATGATACAAGACTATTGTCACGCGTTCTTTTTCTGAAAAGGCCAATTACTCCTCATGCATCTTTTTAGGGAGAGCTCTCATGTAACGATGGTTGGTTGCTACTGGTTTCTAGCGGCAAATTTTCGTTTTCTGGACCATTTGCGATGTGATGTAGCTTTATATGTATTTCTGTAAATGAAATATGTAGATGTTTTCAGTTCTTCTATTCATTTTTTCTGTTGGCCCTGCGACATGTTTTTAGGTCTACAGTTCAGGCCAACTAGAAATGCACGTGGATAATTAGGGTTCTCCAAAACCGATTTCATTTTTAACTCTTATTTTACCTGATACTCGAGATGAAAATGTCGTATTGATGGGAACAACGAGTTTTCCATTCTTAAATTGTTTTTAATACTAATTAATAATTAATACACCAAAGGAAATAAATAATAATAGCATATTCTTGGGTATGTATTTTCATAGGGTAACAGATACGATGGATTTCTGGATAACTACGTATATCATAAGAAATTCAAACGCCATACGAAGAAAAAGAAATTTACATTTGATCAATTTAAGAAAACATTTACAAATCAATACTCGAGCGAAATGTGCCATATTGGTATAAAAACAGCAAAAAGGACGCCAAGAAGTTGCTTGCATGGGTTGTTAAATAATGTTCCTTCGGTGGAGAAGATTTCAGTCAGCAACGGTTAGGATCCCTCTTCTAAGCACTTGGGGCACCTGCATCTAAACCCGTAATCTGCAAGGAGTGCTCGTCTCTCTCTAAATGAGAGATTCTCATCAATGTACGAAATGGTAATCTGAAAATGTTTAGAGGATAAAAGAAAATTACTTGTTTATTCCGACTAGATATTAACGAAAACCTGGAATCAGAACTAGATCGTCCTTAAGTTCATATGAATACCTCTTCTCTCTTGGAAATGGATCGAAGTGCAATTATCGTTGCTTGGCCATCTCTATCCTGCAATTGGAATTAATTTTAATCCAGGAGGTACAAGAGTAAAAAGAAAATACTAACACAACTAAATAACTCTCACATTAAACAAAATATCATTGGGAACATATTGGTCCCTTACGACGAAACTGAGGCCCTCGTGATCTGATTTATTCTCAATCCCAATCCAGGTCTATGAGGAGGCCATATCACCTGGACCCTCTTGCTGGATATCTGCTGGTCCAACGGCAATGCATATGTCCACGTCAGCTTCACATACCTATGTGGACACATGCATTGCCGTTGGACCAGCAGATATTCCAGCCTACGGCTCCAGCAGATTTCAAGTCGTCTATATGAGATTGACCGTGGCTTCGAGCATTTTTCTTATCTCAGCCCAGTAAGCAGTTGCAAGGAACCATCATAAAAGTTATAATATAGAGTTTATTGCATATTCAAATTATTATAAATAAACTACCTCATCTCTTTTGAATGCTTTGGCATTAGGGCAACAGGAATGGTTCATACAGCTTTGTAAGGGGAAGAACGCTGTGCCTAACATGAAAAATTGGCATCGATAGTTAAAAAATAATTTGAGAAAAAACTAAAACAATTGCAATAAAGTCCTTTCTCTAAAATGGGCCTAAGTGCAATGGCATGCCCAACATGAGAGATCACTATCATTTAAAGCAAGTTAAGGGAAAAAGAATCAAAGGTATTGCAAGAAAGAATCGTTTCTAATAAAATAGATATAATCTGGTAAAGTAAAGAGCTAAAAAAAATTAATACCATGTTCATAATATTGAAGTGAGAAATCCACTAAATAAAGACCGAAAATAATATAACTATGCAATCAAAACACTCAAGCGATCTATTCATGGGAAAAGCTTGCAATCTGTTGCTTGCATGTGCATGCGTGATGTGAAAGGCAGGAAAGGGTAGTGTTTACAGTCAGCATCTATTTTTGACACTACGATGTCACATTGTCCAATGAGTTGGTACAAGTTTAAGGTCTCTAAAATGGTAACGGGAAGGCAGAAGGGATTGTGTAATGGGCTGCCAAAAGAAATAATTAAGAATATAATTTTTAGCCAAAGACATGGCTCCTAATAGACTGAATGGCAACATATTCATGCTACAAGCCCTATCAAATTGGTGTAAGGCATTGATGATAATTATAATAAATTTTATAACATCAAAATATGCATGAACTGTACCGAGTAATAATTATTATACAGGAGACTGAGGGTGGAAAGTTTATTAAGTTTAGCTTGCTTTACATTCCAAAAGATAGAATTGACTAAAATTATCTTATATGACCCATTTCATCCTTCATGTCATTTGCACTCAGGATACAATGCATAAAAATGACAATAACTATTAGGAACAGCACACGTGTATATTGTTTTGTTTTGTTTTTTTTTATCAGAAAATTGTTTGGATAGTTCAATCCTTAATCAGGATGTCTTAATGGCTTGGAAAGAAATATCTTAAAGCCTAATGAAGGCAAAGCTTATGAGGAAGTTATCATTGTACCATATTGATGCAATTCCCTTCGAAATTAAATCATACCTTGACAACAAATTGAATAATCCTCACCAAGAGCATCCAGAATTGATCCTGTAATTTGCTCAGCTTCTTCCTGCAGCACACAATATTCACCTAAATGATAAAAGGAATGAAGCTAATGTTCTCTTTAGTAAGCATAAACAATGATTACAAGGAGGATGAAAGATAATTGATCTCACCCTTTCTGGGTAAGGAAGACCATCGATATATAAAAAATAATCTTCCACTGGAGATGCAACAACTAGATCACTGCACATTGAAAGCTCATATCTTCAATGCTCAAACAAGACCATAAACAGGTAAAATTTCCAAGTCTCAGTGCATCTATCCATGGTCCCTGAGTCAGTACCAATTCTCTGCACACATACTATAAAATATATATGACTGAAGATGAGAAAAAACCCACGCCTTGATGAAATATAGGAACTTACAGATTGTTGAGCTCGAACATTCCAATAATATGGCCATAGATTTCAAGTGAGAATACTCAGTGGAGTCAAGAAATTGTTTGCAAACCCTATAAGGGGGCAATAAAGAAAAATCGAGGATGAAAAAATCAATTTATTTCACAAATTAAAAGGATACAGGGTGCACATTCGACATCAAAGATGGCCTCCTTTAGGAACTGCAGTGACTGGAAAATTTGATTTCTCAGAATATATCAAGGAGAGAGAAAGAGGGGGGAGTGGGGGGTGTGTGTTTGGTTTACTTTTATGAATCAAATCCATTTAATAACTGCATGAGTACAGATTTAACATCATTTGTACAATGATAATGATTATATTGTTATAAGGTAATGACATATCTCAACTTCCATTACTCAATGAATTATGAACGCATTTCTTCCAGCTAGTTAGTGTTCACAATATGATCCCATATATTCTAACTTAGTAAGAGCCATGATATTTATAATTTGAAAAAGCAAAACGGAAAAATAAAGTTTCTATGCTATAACTATAATAAATTGTTAAACTTTTATGCATTTATAATGAAAATAAAAAGAGTGTCGTTATAACGATTCATCAAGGATAATTTTGTGCTTGGTGAAGAGATTATGATAATCTTTATCTTTAGTACTTTTACATGCAGCAAGTGCCAAAGTGATAGAAAACAAATAAAGAGGTTTAAACTGCAACATAGAAAGAATGAAAGAATATAAGAAAGAAAGAAAGAAAGCATCCAAATTCCTGAACATGTTTTCAGAAATGAACTGTGTTACATAAGCCATCAGGAAGGAGAAGCGTCATATCCCTTTGGACCCACCCATTGTTTACAAAGCGTTTGTTTCATTGCCTTAAGCGGCTGGCAGGGCTCCAAACTTGCACCAAGGGCAGATGAATATTCATTGAAAGAACATAATGAAGAACATTGTCTTAAAATTTGCTTTGCTACCGAGCTAGCAAATTTTGAGACTTGGTTTTAATCAATTGAAGTTGCTAACCAACCATGACCCATAAGAAGTTTATTCAGCCATCCTCATGGAAGATATCTGTTAATCTGCTCCAGCATGAACATAAGAAAGTAAACTAATGATACCAGGACAATCAGTGGAAAACATGATCAAATGTGAGGGATGCACCTCCAGAGTTTCCAACTAAAGCAAGATTTGATGCAAATAAATTCCACTTTAATAATACACAAACATTAGGAGAGATCAAAGCAAATGATGGAGGTAACTTGCAGTGCAAATTGTGGCTTCTGTTATGGAAGGTGGACAAACAGTCACTGCATCAATAGGGAAGGGTGGAAGGGGCATAGGAGGGACAAAAGAGCTGGAGATAAAACATTTATTAATGGCCTAAATTTCCTTTTTTTTCCTTTACCATAATTGTTTTTTTTTTTTTTTTTTGGGTATTAAGAATCTTTGCTAAGGCTCTGTTTGCTTCAGGTGAAAATATTTTTCCAAGGTAAAAAATTTCTAGGAAACGATTTTCCTTATATAATTTTTTTTTTCTTTTCGCCATTTGGCCATAAGGAGGAAAATTTTTGGATCTTTTTTTCTTAGCTGAGAAATAATATATATGAAGTAAAACAAATTCTTGCTTTCTATCTTGTTTAACCTCTAGCAAGGGGTGGTGGTGGTGGTAATTATAATGGTTGTGTGGTTGTGGTGGTGATGATAATGGTTATGGTGGTGGTAGTTGCAGCAGTGGTGTGGTAGTTGCAGTAGTGGTGGTTGTAGTTGTGCAGTTGAGGTAAGTTTCCTCTTTCTTCGGAAAATAACTTCCACCCAAAAAAATAGCAAAAGTTATTTTCCTCCGTTTTTTCCAGAAATTAAGAAAAGATTTTCCCCCATCTTAAATTTTCCATTAAAACAGACATAAGGAAAATTTCACAATATTTTTCCACCATTTTACAGTGAAATAAAGAGAGACTGAAAGGAAAATATTTTCTGGAATTTGAATAAATTTGACAAGGCTTCTCTAAACTCTAAATATGATGTGCCAACATCAAAAGTATTTCCATCAAACGTTGATTCAAAAGAGGTGAAGACTAATGAGTAAAGATTATTGAACTTGGATAAAGATTATTGAACTTGGATAGAACTATAATTCTTTTATGTGATGCATACTATGAGCATCAATTATGTCATATAGAGGACCTAGAGCCTAGACATAACTCAAAATGCAGAACATCTACAATAACTACAACATCACAATCACTCTGCACTCATTAGGAGGATACATAACACATTAATTGAAAACACTAGCTAACTATCACTACTGTTCACGCATGGATGTGCCATATGTTTGAAAAAGACTTACTGTAAATGCTAGTTCTCTTATATGCATTCTAAATGAAGCCTCATCATCAGACTCAACATCGTCGGGTAAAGTGATGCAGTCCCACCACCTACAGCAAAATGAAATATAATCAAGCCTTCTGATAGACTTGTACTGCATAAATAATACCCCACTTGACGAGTATAAAATAAGTGCATGCAAGAACTCCATCTCAGCAGAGAAAATGATTTGGAAAAATTGATCCTTTCAATAAAAGAAACATCTTTCATGGATTTGCATAAAATGCAAACTAAAAAAACATACAGCAACCTTATCTTTGGCAGTTTCAAATAACAAATCAATTTTATGAAGTGGAAAAACCACACAAATCCCCGACTGATGATATGAAACCAGATTTTAGATCTCTCATTTGATGTCAGTTTCTAAGTCACACTCTCTCTCTACATATCACTCACACACACACACACACAAATATCCTTATGTATATGCAGTACATGGGTATGTGTATATATAAAAGGACCATAATCCCATGTAGGCTTTGCCAAAGTAGGAAAAGGGTGCAATAGAAATAGATCATAACTTTTGATATTTTCTTACAAATTGCTTGCTTTGAAACTTGAACATGTGTTTTCATGGTAACAGCCCTAGGCTTTTACCATCACACCAAGTAATGCTCCCTACATGTGCACATGCACAAACAAACACATACATACATATAGAAACTGTTCATATAGAAACATATATGCTTGATTGCTTGTCTACATTTTAACTTACTAAGCATTTAAAAAAAATACCGCATATGCATAGGATGAGTGTTGCCTAGATGTGGACATTAACATTGATGTACGGGAAGACCAAGTGAGATAAGGAATAAAAGGATTCCGGACGGGCTAGAAGTTGCCTAAATAGGTGATAAAATGAAATAAAGTAGGCTAAGAAGATCGGCATATGTGGGACAACTATGAGAAGGGATTGGGGGTACTAATTGAAAGATTAAGGTACGAGGAAGACCAAAAATAACATGGATGAACCGATGAAGTCAATAAGAAAGGATTTGAATTCCTATAAGCTAATCAGCTATATAGTTTTTAACATATAGGATGGAGAAACAGGATCCATGCTGCCAACCCCAAAACGATGGGATAAGTATTAAATTTTTTTTTTTTTTTAGGGAAAACCCACTAAGGCAGGAATATGGGATAAGTATTAATTGATTGAAGCATGTAACTAAAAGGTAAAAAAATGCAACAAGCATGTAACAAAAAGATAAAAATGCAAATCAGGTTACAAGATCGTACAGAGCACTTACCTTCTCTTGTGTCCCATTGAAAAAGGCTTCCATGCCCGCAAAAGCAGAGAAAAGTCAACATTTTTTAATCCACTTCTATCTATGTCCTGCTTTTGTTCTTCAACATGAGCTGCTTTCAGCTCCTTGTATTTTGTAATAGTAAATGCAATTGCCTGCAAATGGCGGATAACATGATATTTCATCCAACATATATTCATCATCCAACATGGTTAACTTGTTCCATACACATAGTGACACCCGTACTCAGACAGACGATGTCAAATATTAGATTTAAGCTTCTATTTTAGTCATGTTGATGCAATTTTAATGCATATCAACTAAACAAAATGTTGTACTCCTCCATTGTCCACTAATAATTTGAAAGTTCCCCAAAATATTAATCAACATATTCTAAATTTGTTGATTCAGTGATTAGTATGGTTGTGAAATTTAATATCCCGGATTTTGGATCAACATTCTGGCCATAAAAAGCTCTATTAATTATGGAAAATAAGCTGGGGCTTTAACTATCTTTTAGATTGTGTAACTCCACTTGCTCTTTTACTGTATGAGATTGCAGTGAAATAAACATTAATTAGAAAATTAGCAACTTTACAGTATCGAAAATATATTGAAACATGAAAATGCCTAAATGCTAGATCAAAATAAAAAGTATTTTCAGGATTTGAAATGGGATTCTGATTTCTGCCAACGCCTTCTCCCGATAAGTGTGGCCACGATTATGTATTAGAAAAAAAAAAACAACAAGATCTGATCGTGAATATCATGCAATTCAATGCAGGCCCAAAACCTTAAATTTCTCAATCCCTTGGCAAAAAAAGTAAGCTTCACGATAAAAAGAGTCATACAAGGGAACAGGGTGCATAGACATTAATAACTCACAGGAAGGAAATTTCTGAGAATAAAACTCAGAAATTCCAAAGAATTATACATATTCCACTCATACAAGGCAACTGAAATAATTTCAGACAAATAACCAATTCCTAAGCACTTTGATGAAGATGTAAGCTACCAGGAACCAGAACTGTATACTTCTGCTAGCCCTTTTCTCATGCAGTAGCAAGTATCAATTTCATAATCACAAAAAGTAGTAGTCAACAAAACAGGAAAGAATGAATCAGCAACCAAGAGATAATTATATATATATTTCTTTTGGATAAGTAGTGAGACATTATTCAGGTAACGGGAGGCAAGGCGTAAAGAAGTAGTAAACAAACCAAAAATCAACCAAAAAACACAACAGCAAAGACAAAGACACAGCAAAAGTTTCCATCTAAGTAAAGAACACAGGACATAAATCTAGCCTCCTAGCCAAAACTCATCACATCCTCTGTAGGAATGCCTACAAATATCTTGGATCTGCTAGCCCCTGTCTTCGCTACCAGTCTGCAAACCCATTGGCTGATTGGGACAAATGTCTGACTGAATTATTCAATTCAAGGGTCAAATCTCTCACCTTATCCACCAAATTCCTAAAATACCGAGAACTAAAAATATCTGTTGACCCGTACCGAACAATATTCAAGGAGTCCCCTAATCATATGCTCTATTAGAATGCCTAGAAACACCTTAGATCTGCTAGCCCATGTCTTGGCAGCAAAGAGACCATTAACTTCATAATCCATAAGGTAACCATCAAACAGATCCATACCTCTAAAATCATATAGTAGTGCTTTTCAAGATTTACAATCCTATTTTTTTACAGATAAGATTTTTTTTATCCATAAGAATCAAGAAGAAGACAGAAGGAACAGACCAGGTTACAAGTGAACAAGGCCAAGAATACTGTGTTCTTCCGTGCAACCCATCAAGAAATAAAAAATCCGATTCTAAATATTTCAGGTTTTTTTAGAAGGTATGCTACCGGTTTGGTATCTTGGCCTCTCTATTCTCTCTAAGATTTCAGGTTGATTGTGAGCCTCTCCTTACTCATACCAAGTCTAAAGTTCAGTCTTGGAAGGTAAATCGCAAATGTGGGTACAATATAGCTGATCAAATCAGTGTTATTTTTAACACAAATCCTTTAGTTACCTTGCTTCATCTTGCCAATAAATGTGATGAAATCTTGTGAATAAAATTTTTGCTAGATTTCTTTGGTCAGAACACGGGTTAAAAAGGAGAATTTCGCCAGTGAGCTAGAATGGTATTTGCTACTTGAAGATTCAAGAGGTATTAAGCATTAATAATCTTCTATTGTGTAGCACAGCTGCTATATTGAAGTTCACTTGCTTCATTTCTTTAAAACAACCGAAAATTTTGGGTAATGTTGCTCTTCAGGAATCATAATTTTTGGTATTACCTGTCCCAAAGGTTTCCTTCAGTGTTGGAGAAAGATTGTCAAGTACAGATAGTTAGCCTACAAATTTATAAAGGTAAAATCCGTAATGGCAAGAGCACTTTGTTATGGTTTGACAACGGGCATCCTTCTAGCCCCTTGATGTTGAGTTATAGACAATATATTGCCTAGATTCAAGAGCTCTCTTTGGCAAAAGTATCTAAAAAATTCATCAAAGGAAATAAGTGGGAAGCCCTGACAGGTCGAGCCCTAGATTTGCTTGGATTTTGGAAAGATCTTGATGCAATATGGTTGCCAGATAGCTCCAGCCTACAGGGAGGACACAGGTTGGTGGATAGCTAATTATTCAGGTCAGTTCACAATAAAAAATTCCTACTCTGAAGTTCTAAACTTGATCCTCCTTGGCCTGCTGTAGAATGGTCTAGTTTGTTATGGGATCACCTGCATATACTGAAGCACGTGTCTGTTTTGTGGCTCCTGATAGACAACTGTATGCTCATTCTAGCACGTTTGCTAAGATGAAGATCATCTCTAACTCTTAGGTGCATTTTATGCCGGAGAGAGGTACTTCGAAGGACATGTGGCATCTTGGCAACTGGAGGTTAGTTAGGTGCACAATGCTCTCAAAGGAAATGGGATTATATAAGCTGTCAAAAGGATATCCTTTACTGCTATTGTTATCATATAAGACTGCAAAGGAACATGCATCTCTTTCAGAACAATTATCTGCCTAATTATGAAATTTTACAGATGTGAGGTTTGGATTTGCAGCAGTAAAGGGCTATTTGAAGGACAATCCAAGGAACTATTCAATAGGAGAAAATTGACGGTTGAACCTCTCCTATAAGATCTATTGCAAGGTTAATAGATCTCACTATTTAGTTGTTCCTCTAATCTTTTGGGTTAGTGATTTTGGAAAGCTAGGCTCGACTTGTATTGGCACTTGTTAGTTCCTTTCGTATGGGATCTAGGTGTAGTTTTCCGTGCATTTATATCTTGTAATCCTTTTGGTATCATAAACACACATATTTTACCCCTCTAAGGAAAAAAATAAATAAATAAAGACCGAACAGCTATGATATCCTGCCGACTAGATACAACACCAGGCAAGCAACAGTTTAGAAAAACAGAGAATATAAAACCACTAAAAGAGTGCGGCCAAAAGGGTGGCACACCTTATTGGTGGAAAACCATATAAATCAGCCTCTCAAAAGTCAATAATCAAGACCACCATATACCAAGCCATCTATAAACATCAGTGAAGAAACTTGAAACCATCAAGCCAATTCTTACAATCTCCAGATGATATATGTGGAGTATTAACTAATGTCAAATGTCACAAATTTCACCTGCCTTCCAGGGAAGGGCTTGCTCCTGTTTGACCCCGCGTGGTGTGGAAGCAAGAATCCTTAAAGAGCTTATGTGTTAATGGACAAAAGTGCCATGTGATGATAGTTTATATGGATTTATTTTTCATTTTGTTTATAGAAAATATGTGATATTTAATTAGTAACCATGGTAATACAGAACCACTTTATGCCATAAAAGTAGGACTAGGAAAGAGAGTCTAACCATGATATGCATTGTTGTACATACCTTAGCAGCAAGGAGGAAAATATCATTTGTTTCTGGGAGAAGAAAAACCAATACAGATAATTAGAAGAAGTACACGATAAATATCACAGTAAATACGGCTATAAAAGGTAAGTCAAAACAATCACCCATAAGAATAGTAAGAAACTGAATGGGTCAGGTGACTGTAAGCAATAATTTTATATTCTTACCATTAGCATGTTCTACGAATTTTACAAGTGACTGCCTGGTTACAGATTCTGACTTCTTCCCCGTACATAGTAAAGAATGAAACAATTCCCAATCAGCATCTGCACATAATTTGCTACAAAAACATAGCAACTTAATATCACTTAAAAGCACCTCACAGAAAGATAGATAAGGATCAGCATAAAATTTTGGGCAATATGCTTAAAACAGGAAAACTTAATTTTGAAATTCGAGAACACTCTCATACGATAAATAGCATTGGCCTAGTTGGAAGCTTTCAATCAAGAAGTTTTAATTTCATGGAGACATGCAAAGCAGCATCTCTGATAATTCTATGCTACCAAGTTCCCATGAGGGAAATGTTGACTAACAGTGAATTTTCTTCTGGAGAGCAGATTAATGACTTTAATAGCTGGAAGCAAGTAACACGTAAAATAAGTAAAAAATGAAAAACATAGTTTGGTTTGAGATTCAATATGATATCCGAAGTTAGGTTTGTTTGTTTATGACTTTATCCATCTACAAATTTTCAAAATGAACAGGAGGAAAAAATAAACGCGTAATCCTGGTTTCTAGAAGTACCATATAAGTGTTAGCTTCCTTCGTGTTTCTAAGAATTCTGGGTTATCATGACACCATGCACCTTGTACTATAGCACACACCACACAAAAATAAATACATACAAGATCTATGAAGAAATTAGCTTCCTGACCTGCAGTAGTGCTCTTCTCCGCATCCACCAGGGCATGGAATGGCTGATGGCAGAGAGAACTGCTTTGAGTAAGGTAATACCAATTCACTGTTCCTTAATGCTTCCACAATCTCTCGAGGGATAGGAATTCTCTCCTTTGAAGCAATAGAAGGGCACGCCCCTGAATCATCATGGTCTGCCATGAATGAAGCATCTTCATTCGATGGATCCATTTTATAACAGTCTTTTGATGCATATGAATGTGAAAAAGTATCGCGTTCACTGTTTGGAGAAAAACCTAAATCTTGCAAATACAGTTTCCTCCCTATTTGAAGTTCTATCGATCCAATAAATTGGAAACAAAAGCGACAGACCAAGCAATCAACCTGCAATATTAAAAAAAAAAAGAAAGAAACGGAAAAAGAAAAAAAAAATCTGTATCCATGGAATTCCCAGAAAAGTATGCGAAGAATATGATAACCATAATTAACAAATACTACACCTTATTTGAAGTATGTTGTACACCAAAAAGCATTTGGTCCTTCAAAACAAGCTCTCCTTCTCTGAATTCCAAGTTGGCATAGATACCTGCAACTCAATAGGTGAAATGGAACATATCATGAAGTGCAGGTGAAAAACAACGTTTGCAGCTATAAGCATGTAAAATTTAGCTTCACTGCCATTATGAAGTCGTAAGGGCAAAACCATCTAGCAAGCCTAAGGAGTATCACTCAAGTATCCAAAAACCAGCATCATCCTGTTTCAGAAATTTTCTTCGAATACTTATATATTCAAAGTTATAACTACCCATAACCTAGACTGGCAAGAAAAGCGGAGTCTGATTATTCAATACAGATCAAAATGCATAAGAACAAAATACCCTTTCCAAATTCTCCATCGTGCTTCACTTCGAGTCCGTCGCATTGTCTTGTCGCTATAAGTTCGTCAAAGTATGCCTGTATTTATGTGTTTTCAGAAAAAATTCAATAGAAGGAAAGAAAGACAAAGCGGATAGGTCAGCATGTTCCAAAGTTCAGTGAAGGAGTGGACTCCAGAATATTCAATCCAAGTTAGTACGGGAAAGCAAAAAACGATGAACAAAAAACTAGAAAAAAGGAGAAATGAGAGCTCACTTGAACTTGTTGCGGAGATGGAGGCTTTAGAAGAGCCGCTATTTGATCTGCGAACTCGATATCGAGATCGCAGACGGGCGCCATTATGAACACGAAGAACCGTCCCAGGGATTTAACATAAACGAGCCAGTTGTTCTTCAATCCGAACCGCAATCCGAACCGATGAACAAAAAACTAGGAAACAGGATATCATTTTAGAAAGTCACTGCGTTCGAATATTGGCTCCGGATCCGGATCCTCCGCTGGAGAGCAGAGGATCCTTAGATCCCGAGAATCCTCTATGCAACACCATCGAATGGACCAAATTAATTTGGTCTAATCCTCTCTGTGGGGAGGTACCTTCGGCTTATATTGGGATACCTCCGACTTATATTGAGGTACCTTAGGCTTAGAAGGGGTACCTTAGACTAATTTTGGTGACTGCATATGGTTTACCATGGGGGGTATCTTAAGCTTACGTGAGGGTACCTTAAGCTTATTTTGGGGCGGTACCTACCATGATTTAGAGAGTTACCTTCGGGTTATAGCGGAGTACCTGAGGTACCTCATATTTGACAGAGGTACTCCATTGTTAGGCCAAAGGTACTTCCATGAAGATGATTGGGTACCCCCATGTTTGCCTTAGGTACCACAGTATTTGACAAAGGTACCCCATTGTTAAACTCTAAAGGTCAATTAGGGGCTATCAAATATGGGGGTACCCCCATGTTTGCCTAAATTAATCCCGTATTTGACAGAGGTACCCCATTGTTAAGATCGAGTACCCCCATGTTTGCCTGAGGTACCCCAGTATTTGACAGAGATACCCCATTGTTTGCCTGAGGTACCACCATATTTGATAGCCTTCATTTAATTTGGACTGTTGGATTGCATTGCACAGAGAAGACATTTGCTTCACAGAGGATCTGCTACACAGAGGATCCGTTGCCTCAAATATTCTCCTTACCACAAGTTCAAAAAGCTATTTTAGGCTATTGACTTTTGCCAGCATAGAGAACAAAAATATTCCTCACAAAATTTAGCTATTATATGGGCTAGATTATTTTGCATCTATTAATCTATAACTATACTATTATATAAAGCCAACCCATTATTTTTCTGTCCGATATTCTATAACGAAAATTTCCTTCACTTTTTTTAAAATTTGCTCCAACACCCATATTTGTTAATGATACATGCATTATCATAACTAATTGCCCACTTCTTTGTTTATTCTTTAGATACATTTAGAGTGCATGCACTCCCCTAGTTATTGTAAGAGAAAACGAGGCAAATCTTGATTGAGATTTGCTACCCAAAAAGCTACTCTTCTTTTTTTTCATATTGACTACCATATAGTGCTGTCAACAGGTCGGATCATGACCTCGTTTACCGCCCATTTCCAATTAAATAATCCAATTTAATCGGATTTTTACCGTTTAAATATCCGTTGGGTTGGATTAGAATCTCAAAAGTCGGATTTGAATCAGGGTCATATCTGCCCGATTAAGATCTATGTCCGATTAAATTATATATATGTTTCTAATATTTGTAAATTTCTAAGGATGCTAAAGTAATTTTAATATTCTTCTTTTAAAATAATATATATATTATCTTAAATATGAACCTAAGATATAGTTTTTAAGATTATTTGAAGTATTATTCAATATAATTATATAAATATAGCCTATTTAATTGGATTTTTCAAATTCAAACATTTAATCGGATAATCAGATTCGGATATGGATTTTATAATTATTTTTGTGTTCGGATTCATTAAAAAATATGAAGGATCTATCGGATATTTAATTGGATTCGGGTATTCTAACTTAATCAGATTCGGATTCGGATCTTAGTGGATCCAGTTTGAATCCAACCCGTTTACACCCCCTACTACCATATTCCCATTACTAACACACACCCAAGATTTTCCACCTAAGGAGCTCCTTCCCTCTTCTTTGTTGTTTTTCCCTCCTCCACATCGAATCCTTTAATTCCATTTATTAAGTTCATTTTTATAATTTGGAATAAACCTACCAAACTATTGTACATCCAATATCTCTTACTTAAACCCTATATTACTAATCATGAAAAGACAGAGATAAAATAAGGTATGAAAACAAGACTGGGTCTCTTTAAAGGAACAAGATTTTCCTTCTTCACGGAATGGGATGATTAAATGTGTCTTAGTGAATGAGACACGATACGAGTAATATGAATTAAAAACTCAATTTAGGATACATCAACGTGTGTAGGGTTGCTTATCGAGCTGTGCCGGCCACTCCCCTAGCCGTGTTGTGTTGGCCCTAATTATAGGGCACGTCTCGCCAGGCATATCGGCCCGGCAGGCTGTGGCCCATTCGACACGCAGGCAGCACGGCCGGCGTCAAGTGAGGGGTCGATGGAGCTACCCATGTGGGCCTGACTGGGGCGACCTAGCTTGTCGGTTAGCCAGGCACGAAACGTCTAGCCGTTTTTTCCCTCTTAAAGTGGTTTTTACTACTTTTTTTTTATTGTTTTACCCCTCATAGCCATATTAGGGCGGTATGTTTGTAATTGACTGTAAATGACCATTTTCACTCTTCCAACTGCCAAATAACGGCCATATTTGAGGGTAGAGGTGGTAAAAAACCAACCCCTCCGACTCCAAACCACATCTATTTTATGATCTCTTCTCTTTTCTTCTTACTTTATTAAAGTCTTGTTCAAAGTTTTGGCCAATGGACGATAGACTCAACAGAGTACTCACATGGGGTGGGGTTCCCTAGGCCAACCATTGGCCAAACTTTTAACAAGAGTTTAAGAAAGTTATAAATCAAGTTACTATTATTGTGTTTACAAAGTTGTACTTGTAATAATTAATTTATTAAAATTTTTTTGAGCAAAATCTATCCTAGTATGTGTGAGACAGTTTTGTGAATAATAAATATATTTTTCAGAATTTTTATGATTTTTTAATATTTTTCCCATTTTGCTTTTTTTTTTTTTTTTTTTGCAAAAAAAATACCTAGGCCTAGCACGGCACGACACGGCCCAACCCTAGGCATGCAATGGGCTAGACCCTGCCGGGGGTTTTGGTTAATGGGCCGGCATGGCACAACTCGCTCTCCAGTGGGGGTGGGGTTCCCTAGGCCAACCATTGGCCAAACTTTTAACAAGAGTTTAAGAAAGTTATAAATCAAGTTACTATTATTGTGTTTACAAAGTTGTACTTGTAATAATTAATTTATTTAAATTTTTTTGAGCAAAATCTATGCTAGTATGTGTAAGACAATTTTGTGAATAATAAACATGTTTTTCCGAATTTTTAAGATTTTTTAATAATTTTCCCATTTTGCTTTTTTTTTTTTTTTGCAAAAAAAATACCTAGGCCCGGCACGCACGACACGGCCCAACCCTAGGCGTACAACGGGCTAGACCGTGTCGGGGGTTTTGGTTAATGGGCTGGCATGGCACGGCTCGCTCTCCAGTGGGGCTATGTCGTGCCCGACCTTCAACCCACCAGGCACGAGCTAAATGCGGGGAACTTTGCTCCAATGAAAATGCGAGATCTATTTTGCTGCTATGGACCATGCTTCATAGATGCAACGCGTGCACTTACTTTTAAGGGCTAATCGCAATCCTGGTTTGCATCATCGGTCCCTTACAGAGGACTTAAAATCTACAATACATTTTGGTGTTTGACCCAGTTGATATGAACAAAACTCGGTTGAATCAGAATCAAGATAATTTGGTCAAAGCAAATGAAATGGATGTGTTGTAAAAGAGACGTTCTCACCTATCTTACCACGAAGCTTCCTCACTTGAGCATTTCTTATATAGTTATAAGTTTTATGGCAGTGCCCCTTCAGGAATTTAAATGCGATCCATTCAAACTTATTATTGGACTTTCATTAAGGATTAGATAATCAACTTTATGGAGGTTTGCCGCTTAGAATTAATAAGGAACTAAATTAATATTGGGCTAAGGTTAAATGCTTAACACTTCTTATTAAAATGATATAGTGGGTGGCATTGATATGTCATAAATATACTATTAGTAAAGAGAAGATGGGAAATATTCTTTGATTCTTGCCCTCCCTTTTTTTTTTTTTCCAAAAATTGCTCCCCCACAAACAAAAGAATCCCAACATATAATCAGCACGACCTCTGTTTTTTCCACTTTTAAATTGAAACCCCCTACTTCTATGCCACTTCTCCCATCCGAAATTATCTACCTATTGGTTTAAAATCAAGACTGTTGAATTTGTTCCCTCCCCTAGGTGCAGTTCTGCACGTGCATTCTACTAGTATGTATAAAATTAAGACAACCATGTGCTATTAAAATCATGGATGGGCATGGAAGTCAAAGTTTATAAAACATATATAATTGGATGCCCTTTTTTTTGGGAGAAAAAGAATGGCATCAATTCATAATCTAACATACAACAATAACTAGCGAGAGCATTTGCAGTAACTGTATGTGTGTAGATAAAAATTTTAGCACAAAAAAATTGTTGAAGATTACCTTTGGAAAATAAAATACCCATGTAAATATATAAGATAAAAGTACATTATAAGGTTATTTTTGAAAAAAAAAATATATATATATGTTTGGCATGCTTCCCAAGGGGACCTTCTTTTTATATATAATACATAGGTGACACATGCAGCAACTGGTCAAACAAAATATAAGCAAGTGTTTGAGATATCAAAGGCCTCAAAAGAAAAAATCGATAAGTGAATTTCTTTTATTTAGAAAATAGAAGTATTATGACAAAATTTCGCCCTTTTTTTGTATGCTATAGATAGAATAAATTAGATAAAAAATTTTTTTTTTGTGCAAACAGTTTAAAATTTAGGTAGCGTTTGGGATTGCTAGTGCCTACGGATAAGTACTTAAAAGATAAGTTGGCTTATTTAAGTACTTATCCATAGTTATAAAAAAGTGCTCATATGACAAGTTTGGTGTTTGGTAAACACATTTATTTAAGCACTTAATAATATAGTAAATGCTTTTTAGTTAAAGAAAGTGTTTGGTAAACATATGCATTAAAGCACTTACTTTTTTATTTTATCCAAATCAAACATATCAAAGCCTTGTATTTTATTTGGATCCCTATAATAAACAAAAACTTAAAAAACACCAATTTATTTGTAATTCATAAGGGGAGAGTTTTTTCTTGAGATTTCAAGCACAGCAAATCATTCCTTACTGATATACGTATATAGTCACAACACTGATTCATAACAATCAATGGGAGCTAAAAACCGCTAAATTTTATTCTATTATACATGTTTATGAACAAAAACACCAATCTATTAACCTGCCAGACTGAGAAACTTGAACCAACTTTTACCCCATGAATGACAAGAAGCAAGTATATGACATATACTTGACTCTATGAATGCCTTGAACCTAGAAGGCCAAGCCATTGTATCTGAAGTTCCACTTCACCACATTCCACATTTCTCAGCCTAAGAATAAGATCTTGGACAACCTTGCCATTAGCCCAGGAAATGCAGCTCTCTTCAGCTAGGCAGTTTTCCTTGCTTGGTTTCATTCTTTTTTATTACAGTTCCATTTGGAAGGCCCTCCAACTGCATCTTTACGGCCTCTACAAGTGGATTAATGTCAAACTCAGCATCGCCCATTTTGTCATCTAGTGTGAATGTGTCCCTGTCATATACTGTCTGCAACCAAAAGAAAGGATTTGATCAAATGACTACAAAAAGCCATATGAAGAGTACGTCAATGCTGAAGAAACAATCCTAAAGACAATTAAGAAGTTATTTCATGCAAAGACAGTTTCGTCCTAATTGTATTCTGTTCCTTCAAACCTGTGGTGGATTAAGAAATAACTTGTATCGGCGAATCTAGCACCACCTGCATTTACGATTACAAATTCTGGAACACCATAAAGGGATTAAGGAAAGGAATAGTTGATTAGAATTATACACTACAAAATATTCAAGTTTAAGGCATGATGTAGCTGAAAAGTAAAAAAAAAACATTTGAATAACTGCCCAGAGAACCTGGATCTCTGATGCCGGTCACCGGAGTTTCTGAAACTGAACTTGCAAGTAAAAACCGGCTGTCTAATACTATGTTGGATCTAAAACACCTGAGGACTACACTCCGGCTCTCCATCAAACTCAAAAACGAACCTGGGATCAGGCTCTGCCCTCACATTTTAGTGCAACTGTGCGGAAGATCCCTTTGAGTCCTTACCAACCGCAATCCAACCATTGTGAAAAACACATGACTTAGACTCAGTTCCCGCCAGATCAAACGGCACCGAAACCCTCCTCAAAAGCTTCCCGGAGTTGACACCACAAGTAGTACCCCGGCGTCCAGTATAGATTGAGATTTTCAGACATGGCTTCCCGGCGAAGATCGACTTTCCGGCAAGTTTCACCAGATCGGCCTTATTCAAGTTGAAAGTAGCAGCTGAGTTGTGATGTTGACCATCGGGTAACGTATTCTCCGGAGGGGTCAAAGGGACAATGGCGGTCTGCGATGGGAAGTTGCTGAGTCTGATATTGCGGTAACAAGGGGAGGAAGCAGGGTGAACGCCGGATCGAGCAGGCTTGGAGGCGACGGGAATCTTCGGAGCTAGGTTTCCGACGAGAAGGCGCACGAAAGGACAAGGATCCATGTGTCCTTCCGGCGAGATTCTCAAATTTCTTTTGGTCACGGCTTGCTTTTGGGATCAAAATAAGGAATGACAGTGAGAATGAGAACACAAGCGGCGCTTGAAGGGAGCGAGAGGCACATTGAGCTTCGATCGAGATACACGAGCTCGTAAGAGAGGAAGAAGAAGCTACACTCAAGAGCTTCTCCATACGGGTTCTTTTTCTCTACTGCTTACGGGGTGAGTGATTATCCATTTCACATAACCAAGCATGTTATTAGCTTAAAAAAGTGTTTTAATAAGCTATAAGAGAATTTAAGCATTTTAATAAGCAATCCCAAACGCAACCTTAAGTTTATGATATCCAATAATTAACTCCAATGACAAATGAACAGTTCTCAAATGTTACATAAGAAATGGACAAATAGAAAATTTTATAAAATCTTCGTACGTAAGACTTTTTGTGTCATGATTTTTGCACCCATATATGATATAGGCGAGAGAAAAGATATTTTACTTAAAAAAAAATTCATTTCAGGCGATTGGCGCCTTCCTCTTAAAATCATTCTTAAAATCATTGAAGTGGAATGCACCAATCACGCCGGTGCATGGGCGCCCAATATTTTGAGTGCTGAAGATTTCTATCTCTGTCATTATCCTCATCTCATAAATTTATTGGCTTTCGCAGTCAAACGCAATCTTTTTCTTATCTTTCCATCTCTCATTCGTTTTCTAATCGTGCGACACCTGTCCAACCCATCCGATCTTTCTCCTCACCTCAGTGAACGCGACGTCCGTTTCCTCTCGACGCCGTTAGTTTCCTCACGCTCCGTTTCTCTCGACGCCGTCGTTCGTCTGCGAAAAACGATTAGTGTAAACACATGAACGCGGCAGCTAGCCGGAGATGGCATTTTTAGAAAGGGCAACTGATTGAAGCTCAAACGCATTGAAAGCGAACTGGAGATGGTTCCATTGAGGGAATTATTGGAGAGATCAAGATGTCGAAGGTGCTTGATCAATATTCCCATGGTAGCGGGAATCGAACTCGGAAGTTGACTATTCCGAAGAACTAAGCTGACAACATGAGACGAATCGGGCATACCGGGGATTCCTATTCCGCTACACAACTTCGTTCCATGGACTTGGCATCTCATCCGTGTAGTTCTAGTGTAATGCCCCAAACTCAAAATATACAATAAGGTATATTTGTGACGTACCATAACGTTACCAAAATACCAAACTACCACAAAATTCATCATTTAACAATAACCCAAAACAAAATAAACCTGTCATAATGAAGATGTTCATCATCTTCAATCATAAAGTGGAATCAAAAGTAAATCTAACACCAACTAAAGTGAAATAAAGTTCTCAGTACAATCCCACTGAGATGAGCACCAAAACTTAGAGTAAAAATCCCTAATAGAATGTCTGCCATGGGCATTCAAGTGATTTCTCAAAAATAA
Source organism: Buxus sempervirens (assembly GCA_947561395.2). Lineage (NCBI taxonomy): Eukaryota > Viridiplantae > Streptophyta > Magnoliopsida > Buxales > Buxaceae > Buxus > Buxus sempervirens. Next base: position 2,847,899 of record OX387186.1, read on the forward strand.
AGCAAAACTAGTCATTCTTCCTCGCAGCTTGGTTTTGGTGTAAATCTGAAAAATAAATTCCTAAAACATGGTGAGCGAAACAATGCCCAGTAAGAAGTTTATTGCCCTCCAAATGAAAATTATATAACGTGTTACCATATGACCACTTCCAAGTTATTAAATTCTTGTACATGGAGAGTAATCAATAAGTAAATATAGAAATGCTTATTTATATAGATTAAAAGCTTACTCAATTTCGAAGTCAACTTGTAGAGGCCTTCATTTTGGATCATAGTACAAGGAGTATAAAAATTCACTAAGATGTCTAGATTTTAGCAGTTACTCATGTCAAACCCTAACTGGTTTTACGGATACCCGTTGTCTAGGACTATCCAGATTCTGGCCTGGATCCCGCCTTTGGATCCCATTTTTTTTAACAGTAGGGATCAAACTGTCCCAACAACCCATGTGCGCATCATGAGGTTTAGGGCCTTTCAACACAATTATGTATTCTTTTCGGGACTTAAACCCCAGGAAATTCCAACCCCTTATAAGATTGAAACACCTGATGAGCAACTAATAAAATTTTGACATCCATTTATTTTATTTCCTTTTATCTCTTATCAATCCAACTAGTGTCTTTTACACTAGGAGCACCATCAATCTGTCATTTATAGCTAGTGTCTCATTACACTAAAAGAGCATTTCATCCTTTCTTACACAACTAATTTTACTTTTAACCTTTATCTAATATTATTATTAGTTTTACCTCATAACAAATAAATAAGGATATAAAACACATACATGAATATTAATTTGTATAAATACCTATAGTCAATACCTTAGTCACAACTATAATATAACATATTATAGTTTAATGTAATACCTACATATATAAATATTCGAGTCACCAAGCTTACTTTTCAATCAAGTGCAAATGGAACATCACATCATCTTTAGCCCCAAATAACATAAACTATTGTATATGAAATCATGTAAATAATGAGACTCAACATACACATATGAGCAATAAGACCCAACATAATTATGTTTGAATAAATAAACAAGAATTAATTTTCTAAAATTTTAAAGATGAACCTATTAATGCTTACCATGTGCTTAACATCTATAACATTATAATATAACAATTTTTCCCCTGTAGCAAATATCTATATTGGACTAATTAAAACCCCATCCTTTTTAAACTCAACCATAAGCAACATACATGGCAAGGGTCCTTATCTGTCTTCTAACAAGTACTAAGGAAATGCCATTTAACCTTAGCTAAAATTCAAGCATGGTTTCTTTATTTTCTAAGGTTCTAAAAAAAATTCCAGCACAACTCCAATAGTGAAAACATGCTCCTCATCCACATTTCTACTTTATCAAGCTATTTTTTCCCTTTACAACATTAAATAGGCATGAATTATTAAATGAATAAAGCTGTAAATTTACAGCAGAGAGCATAGCAATATATATCATGTTTTTATAAGGTTCTTTGAAGAAATCACTTCATTAAAGTAACCAATATGTTTCCCAAACATGTTGTCCACCTAGGAATTTGCTCCAATAAGTGATTGAGAACACTATCTCTACTAATTTTACAATTAGTAAACAAGCCTAATATCAAACTGTACATGTACATTGGAGAAATAAGCCCTCTTCTAAAAACCCAGAATTTTCTTTTATTTATTTATTTATTTATAAGAACCCCTTTTTCTAGAAAATAAAGATTATAGAAAGAACATGCACATCAAGAACATTAAGAAGGAAATAAACCCTTACCTCTATTACTAATCTAGCAGAGATTCTCTCATTTGCCTTTTTTCTAGAGCTTTTTCCTGCACAATGAATAACTGAATTGAGAGAGAGGGATAAAGATGGGAAGATAAGAAAGAGGGGAAAAATATTTTAAAGAAATGTGAAGAGGGAGATGGTCGTTGAATTTAAGAGGTGAGAAAAGAGATAGTGGTGGGGTCGTTGAGGTGAGGAGATGAGAGAATGGGGAGAGAGATGGGGTAGGTGAGATGGGAGAAAAGGGAAAATAGGGATGAGCGTATGATTTTGGAGAGAGGGAGAATATGGGGTGGTTAGGGTTTTAAAAACATGTCTTGATAAGGTGTGTGTGCATGCATGGTCTAAACATGCACCACACCTCATAAACCCTTTTAAACACATGACTTTGACCCGGTCCAAGTTTTGACCCAAGTCCAAGTCAATTATTTTAATCTAGGTCTTTATATCCGGTCCTCCAAAACGACAAAAGTTCCTAATAAGAGATTACTTGAAGAAAAGTAAGAGAATACCATCTCAGTCTTTACATCCAGTCCTCCAAAACGGACAAAAGGTCCCTAATAAGATATTACTTGAAGAAAAGTAAGAGAATATATACCGTCTCAGTCTTTACATCCAGTCCTCCAAAACGGACAAAAGGTCCCTAATAAGATATTACTTGAAGAAAAGTAAGAGAATACTATCTCAGTTTAACCCAAAGATGTTACCAGCAGAAAATAAATACATGATCTCTTTTTTTTTTTTGTGATAAGTTAAATACATGATCTCTGACAACATTTGACGATGAGAGATATTAAAACAATAGCTCATAAGACCAATCTATCTCCATTGCCTTTATTCTGTTGCGCTCTGTTACCGCTAGTAGCATAATTTGACGAATCTGGTCTAGGGTATTCACTGGAGTTGGTTGTAGACGATGGAGAGAGAAGATGAGGTTTCTCTCTGGGTTGGAGAGGATAGAGAGAGAAGATGTGGTTGGAGACGAGAGAGGTTTTTCGCTTGAAAAAGTGTTCCTTTTTTAATAGGAAGGCAGCGGGCGTTTTAGCTTCCATTGCCATCACCGTCGAGTTACAAGCCTCCGATGAAACCCAGATGGCATATGTGTTTGTTTGGATTGATAAGGAAGACGACAAGTTGAGAAATTTTTTTTTTAAAATTTAATACTAACGTTAAAGTTTTGTCCAACGTTGCTGTTGGTTGGTGGGACCCTCGAGGATACATGGCACAAGATGCGCACAGGCATGAGAGATAATAAGAGGAAATCCGTATGAGAGGGAATTGTTTCAGTCAAACACGCTTTGCTGGCTGTATCGTTGATTGAAGTTAAGTTCGTTCAAATCTTCGGAGAAGCTAACCAACCAAGTGGCCGACAGTCTAGCGAACTATCGTTAGATTTATTGTCTTGCTGTTGGATTAGTAGGCCCCACTTTCTACATAGGAGGAGTGATCAAAAACTAGAACTCTAAGTTTGGCCCGAACCGCCCGAAGCCCGCCCAACCCAGTCCAAATAACAACCTGATTTAAGAATAAGTTTGGGTTTGGGTTTGGGCCGGGCTCAAGATTGAGCCCGAAGTTGAGTTTGGGTTGGGCTCGTGATCACAAGGTACAACCTGAAAAAACCCGAATAATCCGAAGTATATATACCACTAAAACCCTCTCCTGCAAACCTAAAAGTTTCTTGTCTTCTCCCATATCTCTACCACGGAATTTGGAATTGCTCGCTCCTCTCAGTGACTTACTGTCCCTCTCTTTTGTTATCAATACCTCACATCTCAAAGACAACCTAACTAGACAAACCCCCAATAAAGGAGCTCGATCGGCAAGAGCTAGCAATACAGCTGCCGTCGGCGTCGCTATCAATACAGTGGGGTACAGTTCCAGCAGCAAGGGATTTGTGATTGCTCACAAGGGATTTGTGATACAGATCCATTGCTCACAAGTCACAAGGGATTTGCGATTGCTATTTTTGTCAAATTGGGCATCTCATCTTTCCCCATTTGTTCACTGCTTTCAGGTACTGTTTAATTCCTCTCTTTTCTAGTACTCGATCTGGATAAGATCCATTAATGTGTGCTTGGGAGGGTTTGTTTCTTTTCCTCGGCTATGCACCATATAATCTAAAATTATTTACCTCTTTGACTACAAAGTTAGTTCAGATATTTCAATCCCCAATCTTTTACTTCTAGATGCAAAATTTCATTAAAATTTGATTTCCGATGAGGTAGCAAAACAGAAAATCTTGTTACTTTAGTAGTATTTTATTTTATGTTATTTTTAACATCAATATATATCTGATGCAGGGGGATCCGAGACAGATGATGCGGAGCTGTCAGATTGTACATTGATGGCGCTGGAATACCATGAGTTGGCAGAGCATCGCAAAAGCAGGAAGTGATGGTGATATATTTCTAATTGGGGCAGTTTTGAGCGCGTTTTAGTATTTTGGCCATAACTTTGGCTACGGTTATCGGAATCGCGCATATGACCCCAATTCGGAAAGATATTTCCGGTGCGCACGCCATACTACATGACTAAAGTCGATGTGCACCTTTATCGACCTCCAAATCCGCTGTTTTCCCCTCCGAATTGCTATTCTTAGTTATTTGTTGCTATTTTTGGTAATACTTCGTTTGTCAATTAGGAAGTGATTTTAAAACCGATTTGGGCTAGATTTTTCATAGGATGCTTATTTATTTCTATATTTTATTTAGGCATGCCTTAAGGGATTTTACCGTTTTTAGTAACTTTCCAGTATAGACGATTTTGGCTATAAAGTCCGGCTTGTGGACTCAGTTTAGGGGACTTGATGAATTAATATAGAATTGAACCTCAGAGACGTTTTTCTCTGTGTTTTGGGCAAGCTGCTTGTGTTCTTCCCTGTTTATCATCTGTTTGAACTAGCCTACAGAATAATCTCTATTCTGTTTGGCGTCAATATCCCCTAAAATCTTGATTTATTGTTCTTGTTTGGTCATATGCAAATGAGTTATGTGTTTCTTACATAATTTCGTGGTTCTAATATTTGAAACATGGATTCTAACTCAGCAAAAAAAAAAAAAAAACGTAGATTCTAAAGTAATTGGAAGAAATAGGAAACATGAATATTAAGTCTATTTAAAATTACAAAAGTTGATTGATTTTGTAAAATGTATTATTTTTATATTAAGGTTTGAATACTTAAACAATGTGAAAATGCAATGAAACTAATTCTGGAATTTCAAATGGGGTAGGTCCTGTATGCAACATTGCAATTTTTGTGAAACAGTGATTGAGTGGGAAATGTAGGGATGCCTTGCTAATCAAGTCATTATTTTCTATCTATTGTTTCTTTGAGAGTATAGGATGCCTTGTTAGGATTAATTCTGCTACTGTATTTGTTGTATTGCTGTTAATTCCATGCGTTATGATGGATGGTTGCATCAGATTGGAAGACATGTGAAACTCATAAATATCTTAGTGAATATTTTGTTCTAAGGCTCTTTACACACATCAAAAGTTTGGTGGACTTATAGAGATCATTTTTAACCTAATACACAAACAAATCAATGTATGCCAATAAACTTTATTATATATATTGAAATATTGTAGTCTTATATATGTGAATGTATCATTGTATCAAGTAGAAAAAAAGTTTGGGTTGGCCCGAACCCAACCCGAACTCAAGAAATAATTTTAGGGTTGGGTTTGGGTTCAAAGAGTTTGGGTTAGGACGGGCTGAGGAGAGTTTGGGTTCACCAATTTTAATTAGAGCCCGAACTCATTGAAACCCAACCCAGCCCGCCCTACTTACAGCTCTATCAAAAACCCTATCATTAGAAAAACAAAATCGTAGGTTTTTCTAGTCGTGGAATCCGGTTGATCTCACCGGAAGAATAGATAATCGGGGACCGATTTAGTTGACGAAGAGGGTTCACCGGTTAAAGGAGGGCAAATTTGTCTTGTTTCACTCAGGGAAAGAGAGACGATGACGCGGAGGCTAAATGGTCAAAAATTTTGTAAAAGAGTTATGCATACAATAAAAAGCATCGATCAAAAAGTATTTTTTATGGAAAATCAGACCGTACTCGCAGACTCGCAGTCAAACAAAGCTTGCTAGGGGACTATAAGAAAAATAAAAACACGCTTGCTAGCGGTATCCTTGATGGAAGTGGCCGACAGCCTGGCGGACCATGGTTTAGATTCACACCTTCTATGTCATTTCTTTAAAAATACAAGTTTTACGTTGTCATAACCAGTCCTGTCGTCATCGAAGTATAATCTGAAGTTTCTTCGGGGTTTCTTTCTTCCTCGTCAAACAACAGGAAGCCGCCATAAAAAACTACTCTCGCTGATGGATCCTGTACTGCTTACCCCTCGCACGCCTCTGTTATATAAAACCAAATCCTTTCATTTATTGCTACTTACATACCCAGACAGCGGGCATGATGGGTTTGTTTGGGTTGTATTCGTTACTTTCAATTTCAGTCATTTTCACAGACGTTGTTCTCACAAATGCCCAGTTAGAACCCAGATACAATTTCTGTGGAAACATAGGTAATTACACCAGTAACAGTCAGTACAGGACGAACCTCAACACCATCTTGTCTTCTTTATCGTCCTCTAATGCAACGTTTAACAACAGTTTTCTCAATGCTACCTTCGGCGAGAACTCCGACAAGGTTTATGGTCTTGTCCTTTGCAGAGGAGACGTTGCGTTGGATGTATGTAGAAATTGTGTCAATATCTCGAGACAGGAGATCGCAAAGCGTTGCCCAAACCAAAAGAAGGCAGTTATAGGGTACGATGAATGTATGCTTCGATACTCAAATCAATCTTCTAAGTCGGAGCAGAACCCAACAATATACCTGCGGAATTCGAATAACATTTCGAACGTGGATCAGTTTAATAGAGTATTGGGGGATTTAATGGACGGCCTTGTGAGACGAGCTGCCTTTGGTACTTCTTCTATTCGCATGTTTGCGACGGGAGAAGCGAACGTCACTGCCTTCCAAAGGATATATGGACTAGTGCAGTGCACTCCAGATTTATCTCCGAGTGATTGCAACAATTGCCTACAGGGGGCTAGGTCTGAAATCCCCAAGTGCTGTGCTAGTAAGCAAGGTGGAAGAGTCATCAAGACAAGTTGTAACCTGAGGTATGAGATAGCCCCTTTTTATGATACCAGTAGTGATTCTCCTGCACCTTCTCCACCACCAACAACCAACACAACAATATCTGATGGTAAGTCCTCTCTTGATACTTTAGGAGCACAATTTAGTTTCCGGATCCAAAATTACAAGAAAGTCATCTCAAATTGAAATCTACTTCCATGACTTTTCCTGGTTGACTGTCCATTTGAGGGCACTCTGTTCTTTAACAAGCTCATGATACAACTGGCATGTTTTGGATTCTTCTATTAACAGTCCAATATTGGTCTAGAACAATTCCTATCATCTTTGCAGGACTGGGTCTGTAATAAACATAATCTAAATTTTGGGGGATTATGCATATTTAAGCTCCTTTAGACACATCCCATATGAATTTTCTTTGAAACCTGTTAATTTTCTATCTAAATGTGGAAATACATCTGGTATGAGCAGGGAAAGAAGGCAGCAAGTCATCTCGAACTCGAAAAGTGATTATTATCATTATCCCTACAGTTTTTGTGGTTGCACTTATATCTGTTATCTGTTTCTTTTCACGGCGGAGGAAGGCAAAGGATGAACTTGAGGGTAAGAAGCCATAGTTTCTTTTGTAGTTGGAATTTGAAAAAAAAAAAAAGTTTACATTGAGTAATTAATTATCCATGTATATATCAATTGTGGAACAGACCATTTAGTGATGCTTCGGGAGTCATTATGATGTGATAAACTGGATGGATGTTGGAAACAAATGTTCATTCAATTTTTAGCCCATGTAAGGGAAATAGAAGTCTTTCATATTCGGATTTTAGCCCATGTAAGGGAAATGAAAGTCTTTCCTGAAAGGGCTTATGAGCCTTTTGTGGTGCTATGTTTCTGGCATGCAACCAAATAACCTCAGTAGTTTTTTGCATAATGGAATTACGGAAGAAGCTTTTTACTCAATTTTATCAAAACGTTTACTTTAATTTTGTAATTTATTATTGATTCTAATTTTTGTTTTTCCGTGTTTTGAAGATGTGGTCCATGTGGATGAGATTAGCACTGTTGAATCTCTGCAAATGGAATTTGGCATACTAAAAACTGCAACAAATAACTTCTCTGGTGCCAATAAACTTGGAGAAGGTGGATTTGGTGTGGTTTATATGGTAATCAAACTATTTCCTATCCCATCTATTTGAGAAAAATTCTGTCCTGATTTCTGAAGTTTTAAATTTTGGAATTTCCTATGGTGGTGCCCTTTTTGTTTTGCGTGATATAAAGATAATTTTTTGAGTTTCTGCAATTGAATGTCCAGGGTAGGCTCGCAAATGGACAGAAAATAGCTGTAAAGAGGCTATCTAGAAATTCTGGGCAAGGTGACTTGGAATTTAAGAATGAGGTTTTGTTAGTGGCCAAGCTTCAACACAGGAACCTTGTTAGGCTCCTTGGATTTTGCTTGGAAGGAGAAGAAAAGCTCCTCATCTATGAGTTCGTGGAGAACACAAGCTTGGATCACTTCATATTTGGTTTGTCAACATATCTCAATCCATAATAATATGCATGTCCAGATTAGCATATAGGATTTATAAAAGATCAATAACTTCGAAACCTTGAATGAAATTAGATTGAAATGATTTCAGGATGAGCTTCCGCTCCTTTTAATATATTTCTCGCTTGCACTCATTTCATACTTAATAGCTTCAATAACTACTCATTGAAAACTTGACTTTTAACTTGATATTCTGCCTGTATGAATATCTAGATCCAATAAAACGTGCACAATTTAATTGGGAAAAGCGCTACAAAATCATAGGAGGAATTGCTAGAGGCCTTCTTTACCTTCATGAAGACTCTAGGCTTCGGATAATTCATCGTGATCTAAAAGCGAGCAATATCTTACTAGATGAAGATATGAATCCTAAAATTTCCGATTTTGGAATGGCAAGGCATTTTGCATTGGATCAAACACAAGGCAATACAAATAGAATTGTTGGGACATTGTAAGTTTGCACATTCTAAACCTATTGTTTGTAGCGTAGTTTCAAGAGGAAAAAAATTTCAGATATCATAAACAGTTCAGTTTCTGTTTGATTCTTATCTCACTGATGTTGCCATGCAGTGGATATATGGCTCCAGAGTATGCAATTCATGGGGATTTCTCAGTTAAATCAGATATCTTTAGTTTTGGTGTTCTACTTCTGGAAATCGTTACTGGTAAGAAGAATAGTTGCTTTCGATCAGAGGATGCGGAGGACCTCCTAAGCTATGTGAGTATGAATTTGAATTTCTGCAAATAACTTATTTAATTACAGAATTTACAAGGAATTTAAACCTTGCATGTTTCTTTAACTTCTTAAGCATGGATATTATCTCAGTATGGAAATGAAAGCTCTGAAGAAATGCTTTAATTCAGATATTTGTACTGAAAATATTTTTTCAGGCATGGAGACAATGTAGGGAAGGGAATGCCTTGGAGCTCATGGATTCTGTGTTTGGAGGATCTTGTTCGGTTGCAGAGGTGTTGAGATGCATCCACATTGGGTTATTGTGTGTCCAGGATCATAAGGCTGACAGACCCACTATGGCTTCTGTTCTTCTCGCGCTCACTAGCAATTCTGTCACTCTCCCACTACCTTTACAACCTGCGTATTTTCTTCACAGCAGAATGGAGTCTGACATGCCCTCGAGGGAATATGGTTCACACGAAAGCGAGTCTAAAAACTCAACAAATCAGTCAGCGTCTCTAAATGAAGTATCGATTACTGAAATGTATCTTAGATGAGTCGTATGTCATTGTGTGCTAATAACCATATTATCATATTTGCTTAATAGTTTACCATATTCTTATGTCGGAAAGATGAATGGAGGAATAATGATAAAGATGAATGGAGGAATAATGATCATTACAAGCTATAAATGAATTTTGTTTATCCGAAGGAATCACTTCAGACCTCTGAATAATGTGACCTAGTTGGTTGTGTGGTTAAGGCTATTGATATTACTGCCACCAAAAAGTTGCCACGGAACCCATAAATACGGCTGATGGCGGAGAGAACTGCAGTAGTGCTCTTCTCCACATCCACCATGGCATGGGACGGCTGATGGCAGAGAGAACTGCTTTGAGTAAGGTAATACCAATTCACTGTTCCTCAATGATTCCACAATCTCTCGAGGGATAGGAATTTTCTCCTTTGAAGCACTAGAAGGGCACGCCCCTGAATCATCATGGTCTGCCATGAATGAATCATCTTCATTCGATGAATGTGAAAAAGTATCACGTTCACTGCTTGGAGAAAAACATAAATCTTGAACATACAGTTTCCTCCCTGTTTGAAGTTCGATCGAGCCAAAAAACTCGGAAACAAAAGCTATAGACCAAGCAATCAACCTGCGGTATTAAAAAGAAACAAAGAAACGGAAAAAGAACAAAAAGAATTTATCTGCATCCATGGAATTCCAGAAAAGTATGCAAAGGATATGAGAACCATAATTAACAAATACAACACCTTATTTGAAGTATGTTGCACACCAAAAAAGCATTTGGTTCTTCAAAACAAGCTCTCCTCTGAATTCCAAGTTGGCATAGACACCTGCAACTCAATAGGTGAAATGGACATATCATGAAGTGCAGAAGAAAAACCACGTTTACAGCTATAAGCATGTAAGATTTAGATTCACTGCCATTATGAAATCCTAACGGTAAAACCATCTAGCACGCCTAAGGAGTATCTCTCAAATGTCCAAAAACCAGCATCATCCTGTTTCATTTCTCTCTCTTTTATTTATTTATTTTTTTGGTTTTCGAATATTCATCTTTAAGAGTCCTTTCTCAACAAAAAAAAAAAACCAGAAATTTTCTTCGATATTCGAAGTTACACATGCCCATAATCTAGACTGGCAAGAAAAGAGGAGTCCGATTATTCAATACTGATCAAAATGCATAAGAACAAAATACCCTTTCCGAATTCTCCATCGTGCTTCACTTCGAGTCCGTCGCATTGTCTTCTCGCTACAAGTTCGTCAAAATATGCCTGTATTTATATGCTATAGGAAAAAAAATCAAAAAGAAAGAAAGAAAGAAAGATTTCTTAGAAAGAAAAAGGGTATAGGACAGCATCTTCCAAAGTTCAGTGGAGGACTGGACTCCAGGATATTCAAACCAAGTTAGTACGGGAAAGCCAAAAACTAGAAAAAAGGAAAAATGAGAGCTCACTTGGACTTGTTGTGGAGATGGATGCATTAGAAGAGCAGCAATTTGATCTGCGAAGTCGATATCGAGATTGCAGATGGGCGCCATTGTGAAAACGAAGAACCCTCCTAGAGATTTAACATAAACGAGTGAAAGCAAATCCTCTCCGACGCAAGTTTTTACGACGAGTTTTACTACGCTGATAAGAAGATGACGTGTGGCAGGTCGGGTCATTTGGAAACCGGCGAACCGTAGCCCCGCCTCACCCACGTAAATCCTACTAACCACGGTTTGTTTGATGTCAACGACCCGCGATGCATTTTTCCGGAAGTTTCCATTGGAAAGTTTAAACGATTTCGGCAAGTTTCGATAGAGGGGGTTGGCAGGATTCAGTATTTGTTTTGCATGATATAAACATAATGTTTTGCGTTTCTGCAATTGAATGTCCAGGGTAGTCTCCCAAATGGACGAAAAATAGCTGTGAAGAGGCCATCTAAAAATTCTGGGCTAGGTGACTTGGAATTTAAGAATGAGGTTCTGTTAGTGGCCAAGCTTCAACACAGGAACCTTGTTAGGCTCCTTGGATTTTGCTTGGAAAGAGAAGAAAAGCTCCTCATCTATGAGTTCGTGGAGAATGCAAGCTTGGATCACTTCATATTTGGTTTGTCTGATATGTATGTCCAAATTGGCATCTAGGATTTGTAGAAGATCAACCACTTCAAACCTTTGAATGAAATTAGATAGCAATGATTGCCGGATGAGCTTCCGCTCCTTTTAATATATTTCTTGCTCGCACTCATTACTTACTTAATCTTCAGTAACTACTCGTTGAAAATTTGATTTTTAACTTGATATTGTGCATGTGTGAATGTCTAGATCCAATAAAACGTGCACAATTGAACTGGGAAAAGCGCTACAAAATCATAGGAGGAATTGCTAGAGGCCTTCTTTACCTTCATGAAGACTCTAGGCTTCGGATAATTCATCGTGATCTAAAAGCGAGCAATATCTTACTAGATGAAGATATGAATCCTAAAATTTCCGATTTCAGAATGGCGAAGCATTTTATATTGGATCAAACACAAGGCAATACAAATAGAATTGTTGGGACATTGTACTTTTGCACGTTCTGAACCTATTGTTTGTAGCATATTTCAAGAGAAAAAAATTTCAGATGTCATAAGCAGTTCAGTTTCTGTTTGATTCTTATCTCACTAATGTTGCCATTCAGTGGATATATGGCTCTGGAGTATGCAATGCATGGGGATTTCTCCGTTAAATCTGATATCTTTAGTTTTGGTGTTCTACTTCTAGAGATCGTTACTAGTGAGAAGAACAGTTGCTTTCGATCAGAGCATGTGGAGGACCTCTTAAGCTATGTGAGTACGAATTTGAATTTCTGCAAATATCTTATTTAAGTACAGAATTTAGAGGGACACTACAAAAAATTAAGTTTTTGGCGACACAAATTTTGCGGCCAACATAAATATGTGTCACTATATATATCATATGGCGACATAATTTGATGTTCGCCATTAAAAAATAAATATTTGTGGCATTTATTGATGTTTGTCGCTAATGGAAAAAACATTTGCGACATATTTTAATGTTTGCCGTAAAAAAAGAGACCATTTGTGACATTCTTTTATGTTTGTTGCTAATATAAAATAAAATGCATTTGCGACATTACTTAATGTTTGTCATTAAATTAAAAATTATTTGCGGCAATATCTAATATTCGCCGCTAATTAAGAAAGCATTTGCGACATTCTTTAATGTTTGTCTTTAATTTAAAAATTATTTGTGGCATTATCTAATATTCGCCGCTAATTAAGAAAGTATTTGCGGCATTCCTTAATGTTCGTCGTTAATTTAAAAGAATTGGCAGCATTCTTTAATGTTTGTCGTTAATAAAAAAAACATTCACAGCATTATTTAATGTCCGCCGTTAATTAAAGAGCATTTGTGACATCCCTTATTATTTGCCACTAATGCAAAAAATATTCGCGACATTCCTTAATGTTCATCGTTAATTACAAAGGCATTTGCGGCATTCTTTAATGTTTGCCATTAATTGTAAAAACATTTGCATCATTCTTTAATGTTCATCGTTAATTTCAAATTCATCTGTGGCACTCCTTGAGGTTCATCGCTAATTAAAAAGGCATTAGTAGTGCTCATTTAAGGTTCACCACTATATTATTCCACTAATACATGGTGATGGAAAAGGTTAAAATTAGAACAAATTAATAATTAAACCTAACAAAAAAAAAAACTTTTTAGGTAAGTCTTTGTTTTGTTATCGTTCCAGTTTTGTTTTAGTTTTATACTATAAAAACCTATTTGGTTTTGGTTTTGTCTCAAATTAGGAGATCAAACTGAATTGAACCAAACAATCCTTATATATTTACTAGCAGGGTGCATATTGTGAGACATGGATTCGTCATCTCGGATGACTTCCGATTATCGTCACGCGGGGATCGATAAAATGTAAAGAGTCGCCACCATCCATCATAGGGTGTGAATGGACACCAAAAGGTTCATAGATGTCAAATAGAGCCAAAGTAGCTCTAAGATGAGGAAAAATCCAGAGATTGGGTACGGGGAATTATTTATGAGCGGGGGAAGGTGTTAGGCACCCCTACTCATCCGTCTAAGACGGTTACCACATGCTTGCTTATGCTATAAATTGTTTGCTAGTAAAATAAACAAAAAGGTGCTTAACAAGCACAATGTGTGTGACCATTCCACATGAGAAGTCTAATGAGTTTAGACTTTCTTTGTGGATTCATCACTTCTAAAACTTCATGAGTGAAGTGAAATCAAAGTAAAAATGAAGAAAATTAAGCCAAGGCAAATTTGGAGAAATTCAGTCAAAAGAGCTTGAAAGCTTTGATAAATCATAACTCATTCAATTTAAATCTAAATCAAATGAAACCAAAGCCATTTGAAAACTGGTATATATTAGAACATATAGTAAAAAGTTCAGCTCGATTCGATTCAAAACTAGAGAGAAATCCACATATGAAATCTGCTGTTATAACTCAGAAAAAGTGTTAAGTAGGCATTTTCAAAGCTCTATTCGTGGAGTTTGGCTCAATAAAAAACCATGAAAATTGGTGTGGAGGAAGTATGTAGTGCCATCTTTCCAAAGAAAAAAACCTCACACCAATCTCTATCCGGATGTAACTTATGTGCTCTCTTGAACAGGCCTAGAAGACCACAGATGAGCTCTGGACTATGCCAGCGAGCACTTCTGAGTCAAATGAGCACCCAAAGCACAAAACAGATTGAAATCTGCTGAAACTTGTTGGAAATGAAAATAGACTTCTCAAAGAAAACTCAGAAATTGGAATCACATAAAACGGATTAAAACTGAGCAAATAGTGCACCATCAAAGCGGCAAGTTCAGTAATCTGGGCTGAACTGTCTTACAAACTTTGAAGAGATGGTGTCAAAAATTGGCTACATGGAAGTAGACGAAAATTTCCAGATATTAAGTAGACACATCCATCTATCACATGTCTTTGGAATCACTCAAAAATTCATCCGGAGGATGAAGTTATAAGTCTTCCAAGACAGGCCACAGATCTGTCCTGTTTTGAGGTTTTTTGAGGAGGAAATATAGAAACCAGTGCCTGTGTGCATGTGGATTCGACCAAAACCTCAAAATCAGCAAGAAACCTTCTCATGAAGTTCTAAAATTCATTTTGAAGCCAATGGATTCAGATTTCCCGTATTGAACATGGAAATCCAAGACCTAGCTTCCTTGATAAAAAATGGTGGAAAGTGTGTGAGCAAGTGAAAATTCACTCCCTAGGAGAAGGATGGAATCCTTTGCTACTGAGAGCAAGGATCCACATACTTCTCCATGAGCAAGTGCAAAACATCAGAAAATAAACATCCATAGGTTCAAAATAACCACATAGCATGCTCTTCATCACTTGTAGGTTCTAAACCTAGAGGATCCATTCCACCTTCCTTTTCCTCAGGCTCTCTCTTCACGTTTTACGGCTAGAGAGGATTCCCAGGTACTTTAGAAGAGCTTTGGGGTTGCAAAACAACACAAAGGCCTTACACTACAGAAAGGTAGAAGATGAGAGTTGGAATTGTAAAGAGAGTACTGGAAAACCAAAGGAGAGCTTTACCTTAGGTAGCTTGAGCTTTGAGTAGACAATCCAGCAGAGTTTCTCTTCTTCTTGCAGAGCTTTTATGCTTCAAATTGCCAGCCATTTGCAAGAGGAGGGCCTCTCTATTTATAGGCCAAGTCAAGGGTAGAAGGGTCCCAAGGGTAGGCCAAAAAGGCCTTCTAGATTATTCCAATTCTCCTCCAAGGCATGAATTGGTGTAATTCAGCAAGTTTCGGAGGGTGAAATGGGGAGTTTAGGTCCTTGAGAGAGAGGTAATATGCGTAAATAAGGCTCAGAGATCGAGCCATTTCACAAATCCCCAAAACAGCCAAAACCGTATACTCAGTGCGGTTTCTACAGAACCGTCACTCAAAGTGCGGTTCAATACAAATTTGACCAAACCGCATATACAGGGCGGTTCAATTCAGTTATGCTTTAATTGAGTGCTGTCCACGCGGCTTAACGGCCGAAGCTTCGCGAAGCCACGTGGCCGCCAGCGCAACAAGCAAGGACCTGAACCGTGCTGTCTGTGCGGTTGCAACCGCACATACAGAGCGGTTGAAACCGAGATTATAAAAACCGCATACACAGTGCGGTTGGCACTGATTTTGAAAGTTTTTGAAAGTTTGACATATGTAAAGGCTCAAATAAGACCTTTGGAGCCTTCCTTAGTTAATCTCCTATATCGGAGTGCAATTTGGGGTGTCTACACATATGTGTAATACTACATGTCATGAGAGGTAACAGTTGCATAACTAACAATTTATTTTCCAAAAAATTGAGGAAATTTTTACCATTATGCCCTTTTATTTTAATGTATCTTCATGATGGTGTTTATGGATTGTTATAGAAAGTTTTGCACTTTAATTGGATGGTGCAAATCCCAAGGGGGCACCTTGGTTATATATATATATAATTCGATGACGTCGGACAGAATAACAATTATTTTGTAGGCTAGTTCAAATAGATAATTAACGAGGAAGAACACAAACAGTTTGCCCCAAAACACAGAGACTATGTCTTCGAGATTCAATTGAATATTATTTAATCAAATAATGAAGAAAAATAATCCACAAGCCGGATTGTAGCCAAAACTCACCTGTTACCAAAAATAGCAACAGGCCGCGCCCTTAAAAGAAAATATGGTTTAAAATAAGCATTTTGCCCAAAACCGGGCCCAAAACGGGTTCAAAATCACGTGCTAATTGAGAAAAATGTATATCGATTATAAAATATATATATTATGTGTGTCATGAAAATAGACAAATAATGACGTTCATATGTGTGTCGCTAAAAAAAAGAAATAGCGACATTCATATGTGTGTCTCTAATTTACATCTATGACGACGAACATAATGACACCCATAGCATGTTGCAAATTGTTTACTTTTGGCGGCTAATGCATAAAACGTCGCAAATTATTTGCGACGCGGCCTTCAGCGACAAAATTCAATTCGTCGCCATGTTCGTCGCCAATGGTTATAGTGGCGTTCATTTTAGATTTGGCGGCATTTTTATGAACGCTGTGAAAAACCTAATTTTTTGTAGTGGGAATTTAAACCTTGCATGTTTCTTTAACTTCTTAGGCATGGATATTATCTCATTACGGAAATGAAAGGTTTGAATAAATGCTCTAATTCAGGTATTTGTACTGACAACATTTTTTCAGGCTTGGAGACAATGGAGGGAAGGGAATGCTTTGGAGCTCATGGATTCTGTGTTTGGAGGATCTTATTCGGTTGCAGAGGTGTTGAGATGCATCCACATTGGGTTATTGTGTGTCCAGGATAATAAGGTTGACAGACCCACCATGGCTTCCGTTGTTCTTGCGCTTACTAGCAATTCCGTCACTCTCCCACTACCTTTACAACCTGCGTATTTTCTTCACAGCAGAATGGGGTCCAGCATGCCCTTAGCGAAATATGGTTCACAGGCAAGCTAGTTTCGGAACCTAACAAATCAGTCGGTGTCTCTAAATGAAGTATCGATTAGTGAAATGTATCCTCGATGAGGGGTATATTATTGTCTGCTAATAACGATATTATCATATTTGCTTAATAGTTTACGATATTCTTTTGTTTATCCGAGACCCCTGAATAATGTCACCTAGGTTGTTTTGTGGTTATGGCTATTGATTTTACTGGCACAAGAAAATTCCACAGAACCCATAAATACGGGCTTCACACATATAAAAATCAGGTGGAATCAAAATGTTCCCATGATTCGGATCACATTAGGCCGATGAAAACTAGTCACCCTGTCTTCATTGTTCTTGGCTCAATAGCTATTCCATCAGTACTCCGCCGATGCCTTTTAAAGATGGATTTTTTGTGAGCAGCAGAACAGAATCCGACATGCCTTTAGAAGAAAACTAAAAAAAACGATGGAATGAGAAATCTCACCCACCCAAATGATGTGGTAGTTTGCTTTATTTATAATAAAAGTGGAGCATCCATTTACATGGTAATGTATTCAAACAAGGCAAGGATCAAGGAATACCCATTTACATGGTAATGTATTCAAACAAGGCAAGGATCAAGGAATACATCCAATAGTACTAAAAATTAGGAGAAAAATCAGCAAGGTAATTAGCTAAAATCATGCAGAATATCCAATAGGATCTGATCTGTTAATATCCTCCCGCAAACTATGCACGGTAGTGAGGCAAAGTTTGTGTTGCAGTTGCTCCAAATCAGCCTGAGTTTGTGGCTTTGAGAAGACATGGTAGTGAGGCAAAGTTTGTGTTGTAGTTGCTCCAAATCAGCCTGAGTTTGTGGCTTTGAGAAGACATGGTAGTGAGGCAAAGTTTGTGTTGTAGTTGCTCCAAATCAGCCTGAGTTTGTGGCTTTGAGAAGACATGGTAGTGAGTGTATGTTGGAGCATTCGAACCCTCTGAAACTGGAAATACAGCAGCAGGAGCAGGAACATCACCATATAGATAGGCAACAAGCTCTTGGCTTTTAACTAAGACAAGAACCTGGTTACGCCAGAGAAGATAATGGAATGTGACAACATTGTCAACATTCAGTGCAGCAGAAGACATAGTTGCTCAGAGGAAAAGCCCCTCCTCACATGGCTTTGATACCAAGAAGAAAAACTAAAAAACGATGGAATGAGAAATCTCACCCACACAAATGATGTGGTAGTTTGCTTTATTTATAGTAAAAGTGGAGCATCCATTACATGGTAATGTATTCAAATAAGGCAAGGATCAAGGAATACCCATTTACATGGTAATGTATTCAAACAAGGCAAGGATCAAGGAATACCATAACTGCTACATCTAGTACTAAAAATTAGGAGAAAAATCAGCAAGGTGATTATCTTAAACTAGCTAAAATCATGCAGAATATCCAATAGGATCTGATCTGTTAATATCCCCCCGCAAACTATGCACGGTAGTGAGGCAAAGTTTGTGTTGCAGTTGCTCCAAATCAGCCTGAGTTTGTGGCTTTGAGAAGACATGTTTGTGTTGTAGTTGCTCCAAATCAGCCTGAGTTTGTGGCTTTGAGAAGACATGTTTGTGTTGTAGTTGCTCCAAATCAGCCTGAGTTTGTGGCTTTGAGAAGACATGGTAGTGAGTGTATGTTGGAGCATTCGAACCCTCTGAAACTGGAAATACAGCAGCAGGAGCAGGAACATCACCATATAGATAGGCAACAAGCTCTTGGCTTTTGACTAAGACAAGAACCTGGTTACGCCAGAGAAGATAATGGAATGTGACAACATTGCCAACATTCAGTGCAGCGGAAGACATAGTTGCTCAGAGGAAAAACCCCTCCTCACATGGCTCTGATACCAAGAAGAAAACTAAAAAAAACGATGGAATGAGAAATCTCACCCACCCAAATGATGTGGTAGTTTGCTTTATTTATAATAAAAGTGGAGCATCCATTTACATGGTAATGTATTCAAACAAGGCAAGGATCAAGGAATACCCATTTACATGGTAATGTATTCAAACAAGGCAAGGATCAAGGAATACATCCAATAGTACTAAAAATTAGGAGAAAAATCAGCAAGGTGATTAGCTAAAATCATGCAGAATATCCAATAGGATCTGATCTGTTAATACCTTCAAGGGTATGTAATTCACAGGCAAATGAATCAGACAAATCCACAAGCCAGTCTGCCCTGTGTTATGTAACTAACGTTTCCATTAGTGAATTATACCCCCGATAACAATTCTCCTATAGATTATCTAGTATTAATGATATTTGACATGTGCTTAACTAATTGTTCATGGTATTCTTATCTCAGCAGAGAAATGTAAGAATCAAGATTCTTAGAAGCTATATATGAACTTGTTTGTCCCTAGAAATCACTAAAAACTGGAGTAAGTTAATACCATGTTGGTTCATTGTTCATGGCTATTGAGTTTCCTTTGCTTGATTTCAAGCATTTTGAATCATTAGTTGTACAGCACCTCCTTATCGAGGTGAATGACAAACGTCTAACATGCGGATCGGATTAGCGAGTAACGAAGGGAATGTCAAACTTGATCGAAATCCATGTTAGCTATCAGACGAGCTGCTAGTGGTTGTTCTAGCAGCAATCGGTAAAGCCTAAGAAACCAGAAAAAAACAAGAGGAAGAAGTTAACAAGTCTCCAGGGGTTGCCTAGGAGAAATTTTTTTTAGAAGGATTTAACGTCAGAATTTAATCTGAAGTTAAAACACGTTAACTTAATTTTGAAATTGGAGAACACTCTCATACAGTAAATAGCATAGGCCTAGTTGGAAGTTTTCAATCAAGAAGTTTTAATTTCATGACATGCAAAAGTAGCATCTCAGTAATTCTATGCTACCAAGTTCCCTTGAGGGAAATTTTGTCTGACAGTGAATTTTCTTCCTAAGAGCAGATTAATGAATTTAATAGCTGGAAGCAAGTAACACATAATATATTTTTTGAAAAAAAAAGGAAAACCGTAGTTTGGTCAGAGATTCAATACGATATCCTGTGAAGTTAGGCTTTTTTGTTTGTGACTTTATCCATATCCAAATTTTCAAGATCAATAGGAGGAAAAAAAAGTGTTATTCTGCTTTCCATAAGTACCTCAAGTGTTAGCTTCCTTTCTATTTCTAAGACTTTTGGGTTTATTATTATCATGACTGACCAAACAGTAATCGACGTAAGTAACATTTTTACAACTCTTCATCTCAGTACGGTTCAAGAGGCATGTAACTTTTTTTTTTACTATTTTCTCTCTCTCTCTCTCTCTCTTTTTTTTTTGCGGAAAACTACACCGGGCCCACTAGGCACGGCCCAGCCCTAGCCGTGCCTGGGTTTTCCTTGACGGGTCGGGCACAGTAGGACCTGTCAAGGAAGCGGGCTGGCCCGTTAAGCAACCCTATAAAAAGATATTATTTTAGAATGTCATTGCATTCAAATATTCTACTTACCACAAGTTCAAAAAACTATTTTAGGTTATTGACTTTTGCGAGCATATAGAACAAAAATATCTCACAAAATTTAGCTATTATATGGGCTAGATTATTTTTGCATCTATTAATCTATAAAGCCAACCCGTTACTTTTCTACCTAATATTCTATATCGAAAATGTCCATCAATTTTTTTAAAATTGCTCCAACACCCATATTTGTTATATTTGTTAACGACACGTGCATTATCATAACTAGTTGTCCACTTCTTTGTTTATTCTTTTGATACATTCAGAGTGCATGCATTCCCCTAGTTATTGTAAAAGAAAACGGGCAATTCTTGATTGAGTTTTGCTACCCAAAAAGCTACTCTTCCTTTTTCATATTGACTATCATATAGTGCTGTCAATGGGTTAGATCACACCGTTTACCGCCTGTTTTCGATTAAATAATCTGATTTAATCGGTTTTTTTTACCGTTTAAATATCCGTTGGATTGGATTCGGATATGAAAAATCTGATCCTTTTATAAATAAGATTCAGATCAGGGTTATATCTGCGCGATTAAGATCCAAGTTCGATTAAATTATATATGTTTGTAATTTTTGTAGATTTCTAAGGATGCTTAAGTAATTTTAATATTCTTCTTTTAAAATAATATATATATCATCTTAAATATAAACCTAAGATATATATTTTAATATTATTTGAAGTATTATTCAATATAATTATATAAACAAAGCCTCTTTAATTGGATTTTTCAAATTCAAACATTTTGTCAGATAATTGGATTCGGATATGGATTTTATAACTATATTCGGATTCGGATTTAGTAAAAAGTATGAAGGATCCGTCGAATATTTAATTGGATTCAGATATTCTAACTTAATCAGATTCGGATTCGGATCTTGGTGGATCCGGTCCGAATTTGATCCGGTTGCACTCCTACTACGATATTCTAATTACTAACACACACCCAAGATTTACCACCTAAGGAACTCTTTTCCTTTTCACTCTTGTTTTTCCCTCCTCCACATCGAATCATTTAATTCCGTTTATTAGGTTCATCTTTATAATTTGGCATAAACCTACCAAACTATTGTACATCCAATATCTCTTACTTAAACCCTAAATTACTAATCATGAAAAGACAAAGATAAACCCTACCATCATCAAGATAGGGTATCAAAACAAGACCGGATCTCTTCAAGGGAACATGATTTTCCTTCTTCACGGAATGGGATGATTAAATGTGTGTTAGTGAATGAGGCGCAATAGGAGTAATATGAATTAAGAACGCAATTTAGGATGCATCAACGTGGGGAACTTTGCTCCAGCGAAAACGCGAGATCTATTTTCGCTGCTATGGACCATGCTTCATGGATTCAACGCGTGCACTTACTTTTAAGGGCTAATCGCAATCTTGGTCTGCGTCGTCGGTCCCTTACACAGGACTTCAATTCTACAATACAATTTGGTGTTGGACCCATTTGATATGAACAGGACTCGGTTGAATCAGAATCAAGATGATTTGGTCAAAGCAAATGAAATGGTTGTGTCGTAAAAGAGACGTTCTCGCCTTATCTTACCTTGAAGCTTCCTCACTTGAGTATTTCTTATATAATTATAAGTTTTATGGCAGTGCCCCTTCAGGAATTTAAATGCGATCCATTCAAACTTATTATTGGACTTTCATTAAGGATTAGATAATCAACTTTATGGAGGTTTGCTGCTTAGAATTAATAAGGAATTGAATTAATATTGGGCTAGGGTTAGATGCTTAACAATTCTTATTAAAGAGATATAGTGAGTGGGGAAGGGGGGATTGAATATATAGTGGGTGGCATTCACTTGCCCTCCCCTTTTTTTTTTTCAAAAAATTGCACCCCCCAAATCAAAATAATCCCAACATATAATCACCATAATCTCTGCTTCTTCCACTTTTAAATTGAAACCCCCTACTTCTATGCTACGTCTCCCATCTGGAATTATCTCTCTATTGGTTTAAAATCTAGACCGTTGAAACTGTTTCCTCTCTTAGGTGCAGTTCTGCACATGGATCCTACTAGTATGTATAAAATTAAGACAACCATGTGCTGTTATAATCATGGGTGGGCATGGACGTCAAAGTTTATAAAACATATTTTTTTGGGGAGAAAAAGAATGGTATCAATTCATAATCTAACATATAACATTAATTAGCGAGTGCATTTGCAATAACTGTATGTGTTTATATAAAAATTTTAGCACAAAAAAAATTGTTGAAGAGTATCTTTTGGAAAATAAAATACCCATGTAAATATATTAGATAAAATTACATTACAAGGTTATTTTTGAAATCAAAATACATATGTTCGGCATACTTCCCAAGGGGTCCTTCTTTTTATATATAATACAGATAGATAGGTGATACATGTAGCAAGTGTTCAAATAAAATAAGAGCAAGTGTTTGAGACATCAAAGGCCTCTGAAGAAAAAATCGTCAAGTGATTTTCTTTTATTTAGAAAATAAAAGTATTATGACAAAATTTCGCCTTTTTTGTTTTGTATGCTATAGATAGAATAAATTAGATAATTTTTTTTTTTGTGTAAGCATTTTAAAATTTAAGCTTATGATATCCAGATAATTAACTCTAAGGACATATGAACAGTTCCTAAATGTTACATAAGAAATGGACAGATAGAAAATTTGATTTTTGCACTTATATAATAGGATTATGTGATATAGGCGAGAGAAAAGATAATTTACTTAAAAAAAATTCATTTCAGGAGATCGGTGCCTTCGTCTTAAAATCATTTAAGTGGAATGCACCAACCACGCCGGTGCCTGGGGACACGATATTTTGGGGGCAGAAGATTTTTATCCCCGTCATTGTCCTCATCTCATATGGAAAAATTACCGGTCTGATTTTTGATTTTTTGATTTGTGCTTTTTACTGTTGAACATTGCAGAACTCTTTTATAAAGTTTTGGAGCATTTAGGCCTCACGTCAGCATCTTTGCTTCCTAAGTGAAATAAAACAAATTTGTCCTCCTTCAACCAATGAACCATTCTTCAGCCACTAAACCGATCTGAATCTCTTCCTCTCTCTTCTTCCCACTTTCACCAATTTGCCCTCCGGTGACCGTAAGCCTTCTCCTAAACGAGTCACCTGGTCTCCAGCGACCGCGTGTTTTGAAACCTGCAATCTGCTCAACACCTACGAAGCCAACAAAAATAATCAGAAACTCAACTTCAAAAGGTGCCTATGGTGACTGCGTGTTTTGGTGACTGCGTGCTTTGAAGCCTGAAATATGCTCAACACATGCAGAGCCAAGGTTGATGGGATTGAGACAAAACTTGTACACATACCTCGAGCAAGTCTCCTTTGAGGGTTGCACTTGGATCCAATCATCCCATTAGAATGCTCCTTAACTCCATGAATTTCATTGTCACCTAGAATTGATAGTACGTTGTCGTTAATGTGCGCTTGAAAAGCTATGGCCGCATTGGGACTTTGAGTTGGGTCGGAGTTCCGCATCACCCTCATGGATATTGAATGGGTATAACTTTGGATCAGTGAGTAACCCGGTGGACTTTGGTAGATTCTAACCAGTTTCTCATCTTAAGCACATCTAGGTTCTGCACTTTGTTCTTGTCGATGTCAGATGCATCAATCCATAACCTAGTGTGATTGGAAGATATAGAACTTTTCCTATCGTAATCTAATCCAAACTGTTACTGGGTTTGTGTTAAACGATTTGTGATTTTGGTGATTGTGTTAATCTTGACTTTTCTGTAAAAGATGAAGATATCGGGTGGTAATCATTTGCTGCCAAAGAACCCGACGCTTCTCTCTTCGAAAGATCTCATTGCATAACCGGATTCGAGTCTTTGAGATAGGAGGAGCGATCAAAAACCCTATCGTCAGAAAAACAAAAACCTAGGTTTTTCGAGTCGTGGAATCCGGTTGATCTCGTCGGAAGAGTGGATAAGAGGGGAGCGGTTTAGTTGAAGAAGAGGATTCACCGGTTTAGTGATTGAAGAGTGGTTCACCGGTTGAAGGAGGGCAAATTTGTCTTATTTTACTTAGGGAAGCAGAGATCCCGACATGGACGCCTAAATGGTTCAAAACTTTGTAAAAGAGGGATGGATCGTCTACAACGCATTGTAGACACCCCAAATTGCACTACAAAGTGAGAAAGTAATAAAAACATGTAATTAGAGTTTAAAAGAGGTCAAAAATGTATAAAAACTGACTAAGCATGCTTTGCCCGTATTTCATTCACGGGCCTGTCGCGCCCGAAAACTATCTACGGTCAGGCGCGCCCGTAATGGAAATACGGACACCATTGAACCGTGCATCATTTACGGTCACTAAAGACTCGTGCGAGTTTGATTCTTCTCTCGATTTCCGAGCTTTATCTTTAGTCCAATATCCTTTTCATGAGCGGATTAGGTCTTTTATTCGCTGAAGTCACCTTGGTTGGCTATGGATGGGCATTATCTCCAACTTTCTCTCTATCCTGAGGATCAGGATATATCCTTCTGGACCAGCCTTGCCCCTGTGCTTGCCTATAAATAGAGGTGAGATTCCTCAAGCAAAGGGCCACGAAATTTTGAATAATCAAGAGCTCTAAGAGAAGAAAAAGAATCCCTGCTTCCCTGCTGCTTTGCTTGCTGAATCCAGGTAAGTCCCTTTTCCCTTTTATTTCATATTTTCAATTCTAGAAGTAATAGGATCATCTCTATTGCTGTAGAATAAGGCCATCTATTTTATTTTGTATCCCTAAACTTGTCTCTAAGTACCTCAAGAGTCTCTCTAGCCGTAAAACGTGAAGAGAGAGCTAGGGGAAAAGAGAACAGGTGGATCCCTAGAATAGAACCCCATAATCTGTTTTTCTTATTTTTTATAGAATAAGGCCGTTGATTGTGATTGTGTACCCAAACCTATCTCCAAGTACCTCAAGAGTCTCTCTAGCCGTAAAACGTGAAGAGAGAGCTAGGGGAAAAGAGAACAGGTAGATCCGTAGGGTAGGCCCCCATGTGCTTTAATTTGTGAGATATGCCTGTTTTGATATCCTGATCATGTTTTAATGCTTTTTATTTGATATCTGGATTAATCTTATGAGTTCATGGTGATTATAGCATGAGATCCGCTCTTTTTCCAAAATTGGGATTTTTCACCACTTTTGCACCTACAGCACTGTTTTCGTGATTTATAGGATATTAGGCTAAGATTTTGGATTTATCATGATCAATATGATAGATCTGGATTCAGAAGCCTGAAATTAAATTCTAGGGTTTCATGATGTGGTTTTTGATTTGTTTTCCACTTTTGAGATAAGACCCTACGGTCTAAGTTCTCCCCTTTTGATGTTTTTCATTAATGTGAGTACTTTTCGGTTTTTATGTTCTGATTTAACGTGAAATTTGGGCTTTATCTATGTTCTGGATTATTCAAGTTTAATTTTGAAATATTTTATAAAAATCATATTTTTCTAGATTTCTAGAATTTGACTTGGAGCCAGATTTTTGGATTTTTCACTTTAGATTGGTTTTATTTGATTTTATCTTAATTTTGTTTTAATCATGAAACCCTAGGAGTGGTATGATCATATTTGAAAGTTCTGGATCAATCAGGCTATTCGTATGAGAAAACCATACATGTTTGTCTTTTTTGTGATTTTTATAGCAAGCTCTTTTTCCTTTATTTTAACATGAACAATACCTGGCAACCACCTTGTGTGGATGAATAGGGGTGCCTAACACCTTCCCCTGTTCATAGCCTAATCCCCTTACCCATCTCTGGTTGTTTTTTTTAGGAGGGATCTTTTGCCCTAAAATTTGCCTTTTGTGCTTATTTGATATTTTTGGTATCCATTCACACTTAGATTGAATGGTGGCGACTCTTTGTTTAATTTAATCCCGCGTGATGATTCGGAAGTCATCTTGATTGATTTTCCCATGTCTCACACGCATGCTGTAGACAGCCTCCCACAAATGAATGGTGGGGCCCCCAAACGACTGCTGGAGCCCTCAAATATATGGTGGCCCCCATTGTAGGGTATGTGAATCGTAAAAGAATCATTCAATGGTCATACAACAAAAAGCATGGATCAAAAAGTCTTTATTCAATGGTCATACAATAAAAAGCATGGATCTAAAAGTCTTTTTTGATCCAAAAGTCTTTTTTTTTTTTTTTTAGCAAAAAAAAAGAAGTTTCTTTTGATGGAAATTCAGACCGTACTCGCGGTCAAACGCGCTTTGCTAGCTGTATCCTTTATAGAAGTTAAGATCGTTCTTCCACCAACAGAAAACACAAGAAGTTAAGTTCGTTCTTCCACCAACAGAAAACACAAGAAGTTAAGTTCGTTCACATCTTTAGAAAAGCTAACCAAGGGGCCGACAGTCCGGTGGACCATGGTTTAGATTCAAAACTTCTATGTCATCTTTAAAAATACAAGTTTTACCTTGTCATAGCCAGTCCTGTCGCCATCGGTGTATAGTCTGAAGTTTCTTCGGGGTTATCTTTCTTCCTCGTCAAACAGAAAGCCACCATAAAAAACTACTCTCGCTGATGGATCTTGTACTCCTCACCCTTCGCACGCCTTTGTTACATAAAACCAAATCCTTTCCTTTCCTGCTGCTTACATACCCAGACAGCGGGCATGATGGGTTCGTTTGGGTTGTATTCTTTACTTTCAATTTCAGCTATTTTCATTCACTTCGTTCTTACAAATGCCCAATCAAACCTCTTGACCAATTTCTGTGGAGGCACAGGTAATTACACCAGTAACAGTCAGTACAAGACGAACCTCAACACCCTCCTGTCTTCTTTGTCCTCCTTTAATGCAACGTTCAACAACAGTTTTCTCAATGCGACCGCTGGTGAGAACTCCGACAAGGTTTACGGCCTTGTCCTTTGCAGAGGAGACGTTGCGTTGGATGAATGTAGAAACTGTGTCAATCTGTCGAGTCAGGAGATCACAAAGCGCTGCCCAAACCAAAAAGAGGCAAGTATACGGTACGATTATTGTATGCTGCGATACTCGAATCAATCAATATTTTCTAAGCTGGAGCAGGGCCCAACAGTATACATTTGGATTATGACAAAAGTTTCGAACGTGGATCGGTTTAATAGAGTATTGGGGGATTTAATGGACGGCCTTGTGAGACGAGCTGCCTTTGGTCCTTCTCCTATTCGCATGTTTGCGACGGGAGAAGCGAACTTCGCTACCTTCCAAAGGATATATGGACTAGTGCAGTGCACTCCAGATTTATCTAAGAGTGATTGCAACAATTGTCTACAGGGGGCCAGGTCTGAAATCCCCGAAGATGGGAAGAAAGGTGGAAGCGTCATCAAGACAAGTTGTTACCTGAGGTATCTGACATCCCCTTTCTATGATACCCGGGGTGATTCTCCTGCACCTTCTCCACCACCGCCTATAACATCTCCGCTACCACCAACAACCAACACAACGATATCTGATGGTAAATCCTCCATTGATACTTTAGGAGCACAATTTAGTTTCTGGATCCAAAATTACAAGAAGTCATCTCAGATTGAAATGTACTTCCATGACTTTTCTAGGTTGACTGTCCATTTGAGGGCACTCTGTTCTTTAATAATCTCATGATACAACTGGCATGTTTTGGATTCTTCTATTAACAGTCCAATATTGGTCTAGAACAATTCCTATCATCTTTGCAGGACTGGGTTCTGTAATAAACAGAATCTAAATTTTAAGGGAATATGCATGTTTGAGCTCCTTTAGACACATCCCATATGGGGAATACGAATTTTCTTGAAACCTGTTAATTTTCTATCTAAATGTGGAAATACATTTGGTATGAGCAGGGAAAGAAGGCAGCAAGTCATCTCGAACTCGAACAGTGATTATTATCATTATCCCGACAGTTTTCGTGGTTGCACTTATATCTGTTATCTGTTTCTTTTCACGGCGGAGGAAGGCAAATGATGAACTTGAGGGTAAGAAGCCACAGTTTCTATTGTAGTTGGCATTTGAAAAAAAAAAGTTTGCATCGAGTTATTAATTATCCATGTATATATCAATTGTGGAACATACCATTTAGTGATGCTTCGGGAGTCATTATGATGTGATAAACTGAATGGATGTTGGAAACAATTGTTAATGCAATTTTTAGCCCATGTAAGGGAAATAGAAGTCTTTCATATTCAGATTTTAGGCATTGTAAGGGAAATGAAAGTCTTCCCTGAAAGGGCTTACAAGCCTTTTGTAGTGCTGTGTTTCTGGCATGCAACCAAATAACCTCAATAGTTTTTTGCATGATGGAATTACTAAAGAAGCTTTTTGCTCAATTTTATCAAAATGTTTCCCATAATTTAGCTATTTATTATTGATTCTAATTTTTGTTTTTCTATGTTTTGAAGATTTGGTCCATGTGGATGAGATTAGCACTGTTGAATCTTTGCAAATGGAATTTGGCACACTAAAAACTGCAACAAATAACTTCTCTGATGCCAATAAACTTGGAGAAGGTGGATTTGGTGTAGTTTATAAAGTAATCGAACTATTCCTATTCCATCAGTTTGAGAAATTTTGTCTTGATTCCTGAAGTGTTTCAAATTTTGGAATTTCCTTTAGTGGTGTCGTATTTGTTTTGTATGATATAAAGATAATTTTTTGCATTTCTGCAATTGAATGTCCAGGGTAGTCTCCCAAATGGACGAATAATAGCTGTGAAAAGGCTATCTAGAAATTCTGGGCAAGGTGACTTGGAATTTAAGAATGAGGTTCTATTAGTGGCCAAGCTTCAACACAGGAACCTTGTTAGGCTCCTTGGATTTTGCTTGGATGGAGAAGAAAAGCTCCTCATCTATGAGTTCGTGGAGAATGCAAGCTTGGATCACTTCATATTTGGTTTGTCAACATATCTCAATCTATTATAATATGCATGTCAAGATTGGCATCTAGGATTTGTAGAAGATCAACCACTTCAAACCTTTGAATGAAATTAGATAGCAATGATTGCAGGATGAGCTTCCGCTCCTTCAATATATTTCTGGCTTGCACTCATATCGTACTTAATCTTCAGTAACTACTCGTTGAAAATTTGACTTTTAACTTGATATTCTGCCGTTTTGAATGTATAGATCCAATAAAACGTGCACAATTGAATTGGGGAAAGCGCTACAAAATCATAGGAGGAATTGCGAGAGGCCTTCTTTACCTTCATGAAGACTCTAGGCTTCGGATAATTCATCGTGATCTAAAAGCGAGCAATATTTTACTAGATGAAGATATGAATCCTAAAATTTCTGATTTTGGAATGGCGAAGCATTTTGTATTGGATCAAACACAAGGCAATACAAGTAGAATTGTTGGGACATTGTAAGTTTCCACATTTTGAACCTATTGTTTGGAGCATAGTTTCAAGAGGATAAAAAATTTCAAATATCATAAACAGTTCAGTTTCTCTTTGATTTTTATCTTACTAATGTTGCCATGCAGTGGATATATGGCTCCGGAGTATGTCAGGCATGGGGATTTCTCCGTTAAATCAGATATCTTTAGTTTTGGTGTTCTACTTCTGGAGATTGTTATCGGTAAGAAGAACAGTTGCTTTCGATCAGAGCATGCTGAGGACCTCCTAAGCTATGTGAGTATGAATTTGAATTTCCGCAAATATCTTATGTAAGTACAGAATTTACAGAGAACTTTCTCGGTATGGAAATGAAAGCTTTGAAGAAATGCCTTAATTTAGGTATTTGTACTGACAATATTTTTTCAGGCTTGGCGACAATGGAGGGAAGGGAATGCTTTGGAGCTCATGGATTCTGTGTTTGGAGGATCTTGTTCGGTTGCAGAGGTGTTCAGATGCATCCACATTGGGTTATTGTGTGTCCAGGATAATAAGGCTGACAGACCCACCATGGCTTCTGTTGTTCTCGCGCTTACTAGCAATTCTATCAATCTCCCACTACCTTTACAACCTGCGTATTTTCTTCATAGCAGAATGGGATCCGACATGCTCTCAGCGGAATATGGTTCACAGGCAAGCGAGTCTGGGAACCCAACAAATCAGTTAGTGTCTCTAAATGAAGTATCGATTACTGAAATGTATCCTCGGTGAGGGGTATATTATTGTCTGTTAGTAACGATATTATTATATTTGACTTAATAATAGTTTATGACATTCTTATGTCAGAAAGATGAATGGAAGTATTATATCTGCCATTATTTTCAGAATACTTTCGTTTTCATTCCGGAAATATGAGTGCACTGTTTTGTTTTTTCTGCGAAAGTCTTGGATGGGTTTGAACCTTTTTAGATATTTTTTCAAGACGGTGGACAAACTTGCGCAACTTCCAACAGATGAGTGATGTGATCAGTTGAACGAAAAAAATTTAAAAATAAATAACAATTAAAGATAAAACAACAATTCTGATCGGTTTTGGTTATCTTTAATGGAAGAAATTCATCTGGTCCGGCTCAATTGTTTGTGAGAGGTCTCGCTTCCAGTAAAGAGGAATTTTCTCCGGAGAATATTTTGTGATATATACCCTGGAGTGGAACAGGCCAACCTCCTCCTCTATGATTTTTGGCATTCTGATAAGGCATCGATCCGTGACTGGATGTCGCTCTCATTTTGTCTTTCCCACCGCGAACTTAATTAATATCTATCCAAACTAGGTAAATTCAACATTTAACCGATCTGAAAATATATATATATAAGTATTAACCATTATAAGCTATCAGTGAATTTTGTTTATCCGAAGGAATCACTTTAGACCTCTGAAAAATGTCACCTAGTTGGGTCCTGTGGTTTTGGCTATTGACTTTTTGTGAGCAGCAGAACAGAGTCCGATATGCCTTCAAGGGAATCTAATTAACAGGCAAATGAATCAGATAAATCCACCAGCCAGTCTGCCCTGTGTTCTGTAACTAAGGTTTCCATTAGTGAATTATACCCCCAATAACAATTCTCCTATAGATTATCTAATATTAATGATATTATGACATGTGCTTAACTAATTGTTCATGGTATTCTTATGTCAGCAGAGAAATGGTTGTCACTTAGATTAGATCTCACGATCTTGGACCTATCCAAAATGGTTGTCAGCCACTTAACTTGGACTAACGCGCCGGACTGCATCTCTCTTAAACGTGATCCGAGCATCAATGGAGTCAATTTCTACATGGTTTGTATAAGGGTTTAAACCATACCAAACCTACGCCTAATCCTATTGGTTTGATAACTGGGTAGGTCGGGTTGACCTGAATGTACCATAAAATATTAATGTTTTTGAATGAGATATTTAAATTAATAATATGCTTATTTATAAAATACGTATTTTTATATAATATATACATAAAAATAATATTTTAATAATTTAAGGTCAGCTTCGGAGCTGGTTGAACTAAATCCTAGCCCATCCCTAAGCTAACCCAATTTTCGTAGGGTTGTGACAGGGCGGGTTATCCATTTAACCTGTCGATTCAGATTGATAACCCGCCCTATTCAGGTTCTTAAACCCTTGTTCTCAGCCATACATTACAGGTGATAATAAATATCATATCATACAAAATCGAATCTAGAAAGTTTGAAGCTAACGGACTAGCAGATGTACGCCATAGCAAATTTCACAATCGTGCAGTTTAAATGTTTTATATTTGCAAATAAATTGTATTTTAGCCACTTGTACTACTCGTTTCGCGTGGTCAGCTTTGGGGTCTTCTGACTTCGTCAAGGCCGGCGAATAGCATCAGCATGACGGAGACAGATTAACGATAATTACTAGAAGGATTAGAAAATTGATTAGAATAATAATACTAAGTTGTTCTGCTAGCAACAAGACTCTCTGCAAAACCCCAAAAAAATTTTTTGACTGTAACAACAGATTTAGATTTCATATTCTGGCTAAATTCCATAATAATGCAATTTCTCAGCCTCAGAGATTCTAGCATCCAGCACTTTCATATTAAGAATAGATGGAACGGCAAAGATGTAAATCAATTGTTTTCTCCAAGATGCGAACTGATGTTACTAACGATTACTGTTCAACGTTTGAAAAATTCTAGTTATTGCAGAGCAGGTCACATTTTGGAACTCCTCTCCTTTCGGTTGATCTAAAATTTCTGTGGACTGTCTGCAAAAGGGAGGGGGAATCAGATAATTACATAATTATATTGCAAATTCCTAGATATACTCAGGTGGCGTTTGGTAGGCATTATAGAATCTGGATTAGGATTCTAATCCCAGATTCTATAACCTAGATTATATTTCCTTGATTTTAGAAAACCAAAATCCTATTTGGATGAGTTGGATTGTGAACTCAGATTTTTAAATTAGAATTTGAAATCTTGTTTGGTTGCCACCAATTATTGATATTAAATTTGGAGTTTTTTTATTAAAAATTACATAAAAATAATATAATATATATAGAAAAATTAAAGTCGTATTTACATATATATTATTACGTGACATGTATATTTTTATATAATATATAAATTTATATATAACATTATAATAATAATATTATAATAATATAATAATATTATATAATAATATGATAATAATAATATATAATAATATTATTTATATTATGTACTACAATAACACTACTATTATTTTAATAATATTATAATAATATATAATATATAATATATAATATATAATATATATTATTATTATATATTATATGATATTATAAATATTATATAATATATATAATAGTTATAATAGTATTATAATTTAGAATATAATATTATAATAATATTATGTATATTATAATATAAACTATATTATAATTTATATTATAACTTATTATAATATATAATTTTATAATAATATAATTTATGTTTATTATAACTCAAACTTTATGTATATTATATATAATATTATAATAAATTTATTGTAACACTAAATTTAATAAAACATAATATATTATAATATTAAATTTGTTAAATATATTAATATATATTATTATGTTAATATTAATATAATATTAAATTTGAATATTATTATATTAAATATAATATATTAAATATATATGTATATAATATGTTTATTGTAACAATATATAATATAGTTTATATTATAATATACATAATATTATTATAATATTATATTCTAAATTATAATACTATTATAACTATTATATATATTATATAATATTTATAATATCATATAATATATAATAATAATAATAATATATATTATATATTATATATTATTATAATATTATTAAAATAATAGTAGTGTTATTGTAGTACATAATATAAATAATATTATTATATATTATTATATAATATTATTATATTATTATAATATTATTATTATAATGTTATATATAAATTTATATATTATATAAAAATGTACATGTCACGTAATAATATATATGTAAATACGACTTTAATTTTTCTATATATATTATATTATTTTTATGTAATTTTTAATATAAAAACTCCAAATTTAATATCAATAATTGGTGGCAACCAAACAAGATTTCAAATTCTAATTTAAAAATCTGAGTTCACAATCCAACTCATCCAAATAGGATTTTGGTTTTCTAAAATCAAGGAAATATAATATAGGTTATAGAATCTGGGATTAGAATCCTAATCCAGATTCTATAATGCCTACCAAACGCCACCTGAGTATATCTTGGAATTTGCAATATAATTATGTAATTATCTGATTCCCCCTCCCTTTTGCAGACAGTCCACAGAAATTTTAGATCAACCGAAAGGAGAGGAGTTCCAAAATGTGACCTGCTCTGCAATACCTAGAATTTTTCAAACTTTGAACAGTAATCGTTAGTAACATCAGTTCGCATCTTGGAGAAAACAATTGATTTACATCTTTGCCGTTCCATCTATTCTTAATATGAAAGTGCTGGATGCTAGAATCTCTGAGGCTGAGAAATTGCATTATTATGGAATTTATACAGAATATGAAATCTACATCTGTTGTTACAGTCAAAAATTTTTTTTGGGGTTTTGCAGAGAGTCTTGTTGCTAGCAGAACAACTTAGTATTATTATTCTAATCAATTTTCTAATCCTTCTAGTAATTATCGTTAATCTGTCTCCGTCATGCTGATGCTATTCGCCGACCTTGACGAAGTCCGAAGCGGACCGCTTCCTGTGCATCCTATATCTGCACCCCGGTCGTGAACCCTGCGTGGATGCGCGACGCGTGTCCACAAATTCCATCCCAAACGAAAGACCCAAACAGAGAGAGGTGTTAACGGAAACAAACGTTAACGCCAACTCGTCTCTCTCTCTCCCCGTCGTTTTCCCCATTCTCTCTTATTTTCGATTTTCGTCTTCCCTCCAAATCTGAGATTTCGTCTTCCCTCGTCAACCTATTTCGTCTTCCCCAAACCAATTCGTTCTCTCCCAACGAACCTTTCATTCTCTCTGTGATAAATGCTTCTTCTCACATTATCTACTGGGTTACTTCGACAGCTTCGTGTTCCAAATCTGGGTTACTTCGACAGCTTCGACAGATTTGGGGAAGACCAAGTTCAAGCTCATATTTGGGTAAACCCATCTCTTTCCTCTCCATCCCTTGCGTGATTCCAGTGAACCCTAGAAACTGAACCTCTGTCTCCACTTTCCTCTTTCCCTCTTCAAAGCTTATGCTTTGCCGGCCTTTGTGGTGGGTAAGGTGAGACGGGTTCATCAAGCGTACTCAGAGGCACATACTCGTTTCTGCCCCAATAGCGAAAGAACTCGTCCGAAATTTAAGGTTTTGTTTTGATTTATTTTTTCTGTTCTTTTTCCATTTTCCATTTTCCATTTTATTTACTTCACTTGTTTTGTTCGTTGTGAATGATAGTGTCTGCATTGGTGATTCATAGCCCAATGCTGTTTATCTCCTTCTAGATATTTGTTTTGAGTGATCAAAGTTAAGAAAAGAAAAAGTGTACAGGAAAAAATATCCACGAGAATGAGTTATGTGGCAAGCATATTACTCATGTTCTCAATCAGGAAGACTATAAATTATTTATTTCCACTTTGGGAGGTAATGTATTTGTAAGGCATTTGGCATGTAGAGCTGTGAACCTGTGACCAAAGATAGGGTTAACAAAACGGTAACATTCTTCCTCATTCAATGTTTGGGATGGGATACTTGGCATGGTGGTGGTGCTCAATTGAATGTGGAAAGCATGTAGAGACACTGGAATTTTTATTGGAAAATGAATGTATTGGAAACACGAGAAGCATTAAGGAGACAAAAGAAGCTTGTCAAGGAACAGAGGATGAAGGCATATATTTGTAGCACTTCCTTTTCTTTGACTAATTTGTTGGATTCATAAAATTTTCTCTATGGAATTGGTTTTCCTATTTAAATTAGTGCATGTCTCAACTATTTGAACTTCTTGAATGCATTTGAAACTGCAAATCCTTTAGAACAGCTTCTATCTCTGATTCAATTGCTAAAGAGAGTGCCACAGCATTATGTTTTGACATTCCTATAGATAATTGAGGTTTAATTTTGAATGTTGGACCCAGTTGTTCTCGATAAGCTCATCTTCTTCTCTTGTTCTGTTTTTTGCTGTTTATTTTTATTTTTATATTTTCTGGGTAGTGAAGTGGATGTAAATTCCTCGATCTTCATCTAGATGGAAATGTTTTAATGGAAGATTCTGAATATCTGATCACATGGCAGCTCAACTGCTTTTTTATGTGTTGGTTGTGTATTATTTGAAACAATTAAGTACACAATTAAGGAGTATAATAATGGCAAACCACCCCCACTTGGAAGTATATAAGGAACAAGTTAAATGAAGAAGAGTTGAAGTACACAATTATGAAGAAACATTCATGGTTTATATACAGAATCTGCTAGAGTTGTATCTTACTTCACCTGTGTTAAGGTACTGTTCATGTTGAAATTATGTGTTTTGTAAATAACTTGCCCAATCTATTTATCCTCATTTATTTTCTTGGCATATTTTCTAAAATTCACTTGCTAGAGCAAATATTAACATTTTCAGTATTACTCCCGGGTGCTAACGTGGTTATAATCCTGTATATATGCAGAGTTATAATCGGGATCTTTTCCTGTTTCTTTACTTCCTCCTCATCATAGTTTCAGCAATGAAAAGGATTGATGCAGGTTTGTTTTTCTAGAACATAATGTTTCCTTCTTATACCCTACTACTTTATTTCCACTCTTCCCTTTCTGTTAACTACCATAATTGTGAATTTCAACTTCCTGCAGCTCAATTAGTGAGTTTTTTATTTTATTTATTTTTTTGTGTCTTTATAGTCCTCTGATATAGATACTACACTTGGATTTTTGTGAAGCTTGGATGGACAAATGGACTTCCTAAAAATGGATCTGCTTTAGCTTTTCCATTCTAATGAGCAGTCTTTACAGTATCACACTTTCTCTGCACACAGTACACATACATCAAGCTTTGTGCATTTTTATGCGGCATCAATTTCTTTCTGCGGGATATTTTTCTTTTTCATGCTGTTTTTAGCACATACAGTACACATGCAGTATCACACTTTCTCTGCACACAGTACACATACATCAAGCTTTTCAATTTTTTAATCTCTGAACTTTGAATCTTTATTTAATAACATCATATAACAAATATTTAGGTATCTTGAATCTATTTAATAAAGTTGGTTCTTGGCACATTGTGGAGTCTAACACTCCTACTTATTTTCCAGGTATTATTTTTGATGTACCATTATTTTGCTGCATCAGAGATCTATAATGCAATCCGTGTTTTTATTGCTGCGTATGTATGGATGACTGGATTTGGTAACTTTTCATATTATTATGTCTGGAAAGATTTCAGCCCGGCAAGGTTTGCTCAGGTAAATACTGTCTTAGTTATATTGATCGCCATAATTGCTCAGGTAAATACTGTCTTAGTTATATTGATCACCATAATGACTCTTTTGCTGATATGTTCTTGGTTGGCAGATGATGTGGCGGCTTAATTTTTTAGTAACATTTTGCTGCATTGTCCTCAACAACAATTAGTGAGAATGGTGAAGTCCTTTCGTTTGATGAGCGGAATTGCATTCGTCAACCAAATGACCAATGAAGTCCCATGAAAGTAGATTCAAATTATGGAAGGTTAAGGCCAACGACAGCAAATGAACCTTGTACGTAAGAACCGCGAATTAGACTTGGGGGATCCAATAAGCAGCCACTGATGCTTTTTATGTAATCTAGTACAAGTTTATTAGTGGGACTCGTATAGGTTAAGGTATTACCAATGTGGACCAAATGAACAGTTTGAATTGGCCAAATCATTACTCCATGTTGTAAAGAACCACTCTCCATACTGCTTGCAGCTAAATGAAGCTGTTGCGCTAGATAAGAACAATTTTCACTTGTGATCATATTTGCATCTCTTAATTTTGATTTTCAATGAAATTCAATACTACATCCATCAAAAACAAATTAAGCTTCCACATTTCAGTTAGCAACAGATAACCATGCCCAACTGCGCCTCTAATTAGAAACTAATAACACAGATGCTCATGCAAAATTCTGCCAATGTACAGATTATTTGAACGAAGGGTAGCTGGGAAGCTATTACACAGATGCTCAGCACAATTAAGGCACATTTTTTCTTGACACAGGGTATTACTTCAAGTGGAATTAGGATTCTATCAGATTTTATTTTTGACATGTGAATCTCACTATTCATCAATAAAATTAATATTCTAGTAGACATCTCTGAATTATAATCGCAAGAACCTTCTCCCGTGTTAGTTTTGCCACGGTTTCACTGTATTGCTTTTATTTTGTTCTCCACAAACTGCACCTCAAACCATAGATTCAAAGTAATCGCAGATACGTACACAATTGAAAACAAATATACAAACCATGTGTCCCGCAGATAGATTGCTAACATTAACAGAAGCTTACAGATTGATCAGATGCTAACAAGAAAATTTCTGTATTCCAAATCCGTAAACAGAAACAACATAACAGATCAACTTACAAATTGCAACCCCCCTTCCAGCTAATTCAGTACCAAGACAACGAACCCAAAAAAAAAAAACCCAATCAATAACTTTTGAGATATAAATCACAAGAGAACAAACAAAAGAGAAACAAAACCTGTTGGGTCCGCGGTGGGAGTACAGAACGAAAATTAAAAGACCAACTATGACTAATTTTAGGGGGCCATCCAACTTGAGTCAGACTATAACCATGACAACAGCACATAATACAGCTGGGTCACAACATTGAAAGAATACTTGAATAAAGACCACAAAACACCCACTGGCGATGGTTGACCTGGCCTTGGCCTGTCTTTCTCACGACCCTTAAGAAACCGGTGTGGATTATCAGTCCGAGCATCATCTACGACCTTCTCATGTAGAGCAAAATATCACAATTCATAACATGATCTAACAAAATAAATCTACATCAACAAATTGCAGGTTACTAAATAATCATGCATTAATCATGTCCATTATCCATGCAAAGATAGATATGACATTATACGAGTCTTAGAAAGAGGCTTTGGCTTCATCTCTTTATATCATTGATTTCAAGAAGGAATTCCATAATTTAAATACCTTCCAAATAGAGCAGGGTTCTGCTTGGAGGGCTAAATACCTTCCAAGCAAAACCCTGCTCTATTTGGAAGGTTACAATACCTTCCAAATAGATAAAATAAAATGGGCTAAATACACAAATGACCTCTCAGATGGGCATTTGAAATGTTGTGTTGTGTAACAACACAACATTTCATCGTGCACAATATATGAAACATGTTAGACATTAATAACAAACAAATATCTAATAACAAAACTAGCTATATACGACGGCAAAGGCCCTCAAGATGTAAACAGTACGCATCTATGAATTGTAACACGCATTCATATTTGTCTGAAATTCCCACATTGAATTAAATTTGGTACTTCAGAGAACTATAAAGACACAAAAAAATAAATAAAATAAAAAACTCACTAATTGAGCTGCAGGAAGTTGAAATTCACAATTATGGTAGTTAACAGAAAGGGAAGAGTGGAAATAAAGTAGTAGGGTATAAGAAGGAAACATTATGTTCTAGAAAAACAAACCTGCATCAATCCTTTTCATTGCTGAAACTATGATGAGGAGGAAGTCAAGAAACAGGAAAAGATCCCGATTATAACTCTGCATATATACAGGATTATAACCACGTTAGCACCCGGGAGTAATACTGAAAATGTTAATATTTGCTCTAGCAAGTGAATTTTAGAAAATATGCCAAGAAAATAAATGAGGATAAATAGATTGGGCAAGTTATTTACAAAACACATAATTTCAACATGAACAGTACCTTAACACAGGTGAAGTAAGATACAACTCTAGCAGATTCTGTATATAAACCATGAATGTTTCTCCATAATTGTGTACTTCAACTCTTCTTCATTTAACTTGTTCCTTATATACTTCCAAGTGGGGGTGGTTTGCCATTATTATACTCCTTAATTGTGTACTTAATTGTTTCAAATAATACACAACCAACACATAAAAAAGCAGTTGAGCTGCCATGTGATCAGATATTCAGAATCTTCCATTAAAACATTTCCATCTAGATGAAGATCGAGGAATTTACATCCACTTCACTACCCAGAAAATATAAAAATAAAAATAAACAGCAAAAAACAGAACAAGAGAAGAAGATGAGCTTATCGAGAACAACTGGGTCCAACATTCAAAATTAAACCTCAATTATCTATAGGAATGTCAAAACATAATGCTGTGGCACTCTCTTTAGCAATTGAATCAGAGATAGAAGCTGTTCTAAAGGATTTGCAGTTTCAAATGCATTCAAGAAGTTCAAATAGTTGAGACATGCACTAATTTAAATAGGAAAACCAATTCCATAGAGAAAATTTTATGAATCCAACAAATTAGTCAAAGAAAAGGAAGTGCTACAAATATATGCCTTCATCCTCTGTTCCTTGACAAGCTTCTTTTGTCTCCTTAATGCTTCTCGTGTTTCCAATACATTCATTTTCCAATAAAAATTCCAGTGTCTCTACATGCTTTCCACATTCAATTGAGCACCACCACCATGCCAAGTATCCCATCCCAAACATTGAATGAGGAAGAATGTTACCGTTTTGTTAACCCTATCTTTGGTCACAGGTTCACAGCTCTACATGCCAAATGCCTTACAAATACATTACCTCCCAAAGTGGAAATAAATAATTTATAGTCTTCCTGATTGAGAACATGAGTAATATGCTTGCCACATAACTCATTCTCGTGGATATTTTTTCCTGTACACTTTTTCTTTTCTTAACTTTGATCACTCAAAACAAATATCTAGAAGGAGATAAACAGCATTGGGCTATGAATCACCAATGCAGACACTATCATTCACAACGAACAAAACAAGTGAAGTAAATAAAATGGAAAATGGAAAATGGAAAAAGAACAGAAAAAATAAATCAAAACAAAACCTTAAATTTCGGACGAGTTCTTTCGCTATTGGGGCAGAAACGAGTATGTGCCTCTGAGTACGCTTGATGAACCCGTCTCACCTTACCCACCACAAAGGCCGGCAAAGCATAAGCTTTGAAGAGGGAAAGAGGAAAGTGGAGACAGAGGTTCAGTTTCTAGGGTTCACTGGAATCACGCAAGGGATGGAGAGGAAAGAGATGGGTTTACCCAAATATGAGCTTGAACTTGGTCTTCCCCAAATCTGTCGAAGCTGTCGAAGTAACCCAGATTTGGAACACGAAGCTGTCGAAGTAACCCAGTAGATAATGTGAGAAGAAGCATTTATCACAGAGAGAATGAAAGGTTCGTTGGGAGAGAACGAATTGGTTTGGGGAAGACGAAATAGGTTGACGAGGGAAGACGAAATCTCAGATTTGGAGGGAAGACGAAAATCGAAAATAAGAGAGAATGGGGAAAACGACGGGGAGAGAGAGAGACGAGTTGGCGTTAACGTTTGTTTCCGTTAACACCTCTCTCTGTTTGGGTCTTTCGTTTGGGATGGAATTTGTGGACATGCGTCGCGCATCCACGCAGGGTTCACGACCGGGGTGCAGATATAGGATGCACAGGAAGCGGTCCGCTTCGGACTTCGTCAAGGTCGGCGAATAGCATCAGCATGACGGAGACAGATTAACGATAATTACTAGAAGGATTAGAAAATTGATTAGAATAATAATACTAAGTTGTTCTGCTAGCAACAAGACTCTCTGCAAAACCCCAAAAAAAATTTTTGACTGTAACAACAGATGTAGATTTCATATTCTGTATAAATTCCATAATAATGCAATTTCTCAGCCTCAGAGATTCTAGCATCCAGCACTTTCATATTAAGAATAGATGGAACGGCAAAGATGTAAATCAATTGTTTTCTCCAAGATGCGAACTGATGTTACTAACGATTACTGTTCAAAGTTTGAAAAATTCTAGGTATTGCAGAGCAGGTCACATTTTGGAACTCCTCTCCTTTCGGTTGATCTAAAATTTCTGTGGACTGTCTGCAAAAGGGAGGGGGAATCAGATAATTACATAATTATATTGCAAATTCCAAGATATACTCAGGTGGCGTTTGGTAGGCATTATAGAATCTGGATTAGGATTCTAATCCCAGATTCTATAACCTATATTATATTTCCTTGATTTTAGAAAACCAAAATCCTATTTGGATGAGTTGGATTGTGAACTCAGATTTTTAAATTAGAATTTGAAATCTTGTTTGGTTGCCACCAATTATTGATATTAAATTTGGAGTTTTTATATTAAAAATTACATAAAAATAATATAATATATATAGAAAAATTAAAGTCGTATTTACATATATATTATTACGTGACATGTACATTTTTATATAATATATAAATTTATATATAACATTATAATAATAATATTATAATAATATAATAATATTATATAATAATATATAATAATATTATTTATATTATGTACTACAATAACACTACTATTATTTTAATAATATTATAATAATATATAATATATAATATATATTATTATTATTATTATATATTATATGATATTATAAATATTATATAATATATATAATAGTTATAATAGTATTATAATTTAGAATATAATATTATAATAATATTATGTATATTATAATATAAACTATATTATATATTGTTACAATAAACATATTATATACATATATATTTAATATATTATATTTAATATAATAATATTCAAATTTAATATTATATTAATATTAACATAATAATATATATTAATATATTTAACAAATTTAATATTATAATATATTATGTTTTATTAAATTTAGTGTTACAATAAATTTATTATAATATTATATATAATATACATAAAGTTTGAGTTATAATAAACATAAATTATATTATTATAAAATTATATATTATAATAAGTTATAATATAAATTATAATATAGTTTATATTATAATATACATAATATTATTATAATATTATATTCTAAATTATAATACTATTATAACTATTATATATATTATATAATATTTATAATATCATATAATATATAATAATAATATATATTATATATTATATATTATTATAATATTATTAAAATAATAGTAGTGTTATTGTAGTACATAATATAAATAATATTATTATATATTATTATTATCATATTATTATATAATATTATTATATTATTATAATATTATTATTATAATGTTATATATAAATTTATATATTATATAAAAATATACATGTCACGTAATAATATATATGTAAATACGACTTTAATTTTTCTATATATATTATATTATTTTTATGTAATTTTTAATAAAAAAACTCCAAATTTAATATCAATAATTGGTGGCAACCAAACAAGATTTCAAATTCTAATTTAAAAATCTGAGTTCACAATCCAACTCATCCAAATAGGATTTTGGTTTTCTAAAATCAAGGAAATATAATCTAGGTTATAGAATCTGGGATTAGAATCCTAATCCAGATTCTATAA
The DNA here is from genome assembly GCA_947561395.2 of Buxus sempervirens. Lineage (NCBI taxonomy): Eukaryota > Viridiplantae > Streptophyta > Magnoliopsida > Buxales > Buxaceae > Buxus > Buxus sempervirens. Next base: position 2,891,400 of record OX387186.1, read on the forward strand.
TGCCTACCAAACGCCACCTGAGTATATCTAGGAATTTGCAATATAATTATGTAATTATCTGATTCCCCCTCCCTTTTGCAGACAGTCCATAGAAATTTTAGATCAACCGAAAGGAGAGGAGTTCCAAAATGTGACCTGCTCTGCAATAACTAGAATTTTTCAAACGTTGAACAGTAATCGTTAGTAACATCAGTTCGCATCTTGGAGAAAACAATTGATTTACATCTTTGCCGTTCCATCTATTCTTAATATGAAAGTGCTGGATGCTAGAATCTCTGAGGCTGAGAAATTGCATTATTATGGAATTTAGCCAGAATATGAAATCTACATCTGTTGTTACAGTCAAAAAAATTTTTTGGGGTTTTGCAGAGAGTCTTGTTGCTAGCAGAACAACTTAGTATTATTATTCTAATCAATTTTCTAATCCTTCTAGTAATTATCGTTAATCTGTCTCCGTCATGCTGATGCTATTCGCCGGCCTTGACGAAGTCAGAAGACCCCAAAGCTGACCACGCGAAACGAGTAGTACAAGTGGCTAAAATACAATTTATTTGCAAATATAAAACATTTAAACTGCACGATTTAAACTGCACGATTGTAATTTATTAAAAATTACATAAAAATAATATAATATATATAGAAAAATTAAAGTCGTATTTACATATATATTATTACGTCACATGTATATTTTTATATAATATATAAATTTATATATAACATTATAATAATAATATTATAATAATATAATAATATTATATAATAATATGATAATAATATTATATAATAATATGATAATAATAATATATAATAATATTATTTATATTATGTACTACAATAACACTACTATTATTTTAATAATATTATAATAATATATAATATATAATATATAATATATATTATTATTATATATTATATGATATTATAAATATTATATAATATATATAATAGTTATAATAGTATTATAATTTAGAATATAATATTATAATAATATTATGTATATTATAATATAAACTATATTATAATTTATATTATAACTTATTATAATATATAATTTTATAATAATATAATTTATGTTTATTATAACTCAAACTTTATGTATATTATATATAATATTATAATAAATTTATTGTAACACTAAATTTAATAAAACATAATATATTATAATATTAAATTTGTTAAATATATTAATATATATTATTATGTTAATATTAATATAATATTAAATTTGAATATTATTATATTAAATATATATGTATATAATATGTTTATTGTAACAATATAATATTATTAATATTAATATATCAATTTGTTTAAAATATATAATATATTAATATGTTTCAGATTATTATATAATAATATAATATATAATATTATTATAATAATACTATAGTATAATTAATGTTTATTATAAAATAAATTCTAATATAAGTTATATTATAATTTATAAAATATTATTATATTAAATATAATATATTTATTATAATATTAAATTTATTACAATATATTATAATATATTAAATTTATTATGATATTTTGTTTATAATATCATAATAAATTTATTATATTATAATATTATTATATTTTATGATAATATAATATTATTATAATGTAATATAAGTTATATTATAATTTGTTGTTATTAAAATAATATATTATAATAATTATTATTATTTATAATGTACATTATATTGAAATTTATAATTTATTATATATTATTATATTATAATATAATAATTTATAATATTATTATAATAATGATATTTATATTAATAATATTTATATTACATCTAATATAATTTAATATTGTATTATCAATTACATATCATATAACAGAATATATTATATTATAATACTTATAATGTTATTATTTATTATAATATGTTTTATATAATATGTCATACATAATCTCTAGAATCACAGGTTTTGGAAATATAAGCACTAATGTCCATAATCCCTATAATCACCAAAAAAGGAGATATTGATTATGGGCTTGATTATACAACCGGATAGTAGAATCCGGCCTTAAAATCCCAACCAAACACACCTTTTGGATTATGGAATCGGATTCTACTAGAATCCAGATTCTATAATGCCCACCAAACGCCCCCTCAGTCTCACTCTATAACTTAATGTTGGGATCTGATGCATGTTTCCCATAGAGGCTATGGATTAATGCTTGGATTATATTGTAGCAGCTTTAGCAGTAGTCGTTTAATTCTATGTTAAATACTTGTGCTTGCCACTTTTTGGTGTCTTTGGATAAAGTGGAACAGCTGTATTATTTCAGACTCTAGCCACTCCAAAGGAACAGCTGTATTACATTTGAAGTTCCAAGGTGTCTGGCTTATTGAGTTTAGACAAAAGTGAATGGCCACCATGGGAGCAAGTCCAATGCCTTTGGTTCTCATATGTCCAAAACTATTTGTTATCCTGCTTGGTGGTGTGAAGAGATGGTTTTTAACTTTCCGGGCTTCTTCTCGGTGGACCGGTTAAGCTTAAACGAGGGGTTTTTAACTTTCCGGGCTTCTTCCCGCCCTTTTGCTTTGTATATGCTGTAGATAGAATAAATTAGATATATATATATATATATATATATATATATATATTTGCGTAAGCAATCTAAAATTTAAGTTTATGGTATCCAAATAATTAACTCTAATGACAAATGAACAGTTCCCAAATGTTGTATAAGAAATGGACAAATAGAAAATTTTATAAAATCTTTGTAAGACTTTTTATGTCACGATCTTTGCACTTGCATAATAGGATTATATGATATAGGCTAGAGAAAAGATATTTTGCTTAAAAAAAATTCATTTCAGGACATTGGTGCCTTCATCTTAAAATCATTTAAGTGGAATGCGCCAATCATGTCGGTGCATGGGAACACGAAATTTTGGGTGCGGAAGATTTTTATCCCTGTAGAAAATTATTGTACGGTCTGATTTTTCGTCCAAAAAGACTTTTTGACCTATGTTTTTTAGTGTATGACTATGACCACTGCGAACTCTTTTATAAAGTTTTGGACCCCCTGTGGAAAATTATTGACCACTACGAACTCTTCTATAAAGTTTTGGACCCCCTGTGGAAAATTATTATTGTACGGTCTGATTTTTTGTCCAAAAAGACTTTTTGACCTATGCTTTTTACTGTATGAGTATTTTTACTGTATGAGTATGACCACGGCGAACTCTTTTATAAAGTTTTAGACCATTTAGGCCTCCATGTCTGCATCTATGCTTCCTAAGTGAAAGAAGACAAATTTGCCCTCCTTCAACAAGTGAACCACTCTTCAATCACTAACCCCGATTTGACTCTCTTCCTCTCTCTTCTTCCTCCTTTCACCAACTTGCCCTCTGGCGACCGTAAGCCTTCTCCTAAACGAGTCACCTGGTCTCCGGTGACCGCGTGTTTTAAAGGCTACAATCTGCTCAACACCTACGAAGCCAACATAAATAATTAGAAACTCAACTTCAAAAGGTGTCTCTGGCGACTACGTGTTTTCAAGCCTGAAATATGCCCAACAACTGTGAAGCCAAGGTTGATGGGATTGAGACAAAACTTGTACACATACCTCGAGCAAGTCCCCTTTGAGGGTTGCACTTGGATCCAATCATCCCATTAGAAAGCACGGCACCTTAACTCCATGAACTTCATTGTCACCTAGAATTGATAGTACGTTGTCGTCAACGTGAGCTTGCAAAGCTATGGCCGAATTGGGACTTTGAGCTGGGTCGGAGTTCCGCATCACCCTCATGGATATTGAATGGGTATAACTTTGGATCAGTGAGTAATCCGGTGGACTCTGGTAGATTCTAAACAGTTTCTCATCTTAAGCACGTCCAGGTTCTGCACTTTGTTCCCGTCGATGTTAGATGCATCAATCCATAACCTGGTGTGATTGGAACATATGGAACTTTTCCCATCGTAATCTAATCCAGACTGTTACTGGGTTTGTGTTAAACGATTTGTGACTTTGGTGATTGTGTTAATCTTGACTTTTCTATAGAAGATAAAGATATCGATCGGGTGGTAATCATTTGCCGCCAAAGAACCCGACTGTTCTCTCTTCAAAAGCCCTCATTGCATCATCGGATTTGAGTCTTCGAGATAGGAGGAGCGATCAAAAATCCTATCGTCAGTAAAGCAAAAGCCTAGGTTTTTCTAGCCGTGGAATCCGGTTGATCTCGCCGGAAGAATGGATAAGAGGGGACTAGTTTAGTTAACGAAGAGGGTTCACCGGTTTAGTGATTGAAGAGTGGTTCACCGGTTGAAGGAGGGCAAATTTGTCTTGTTTGAAGCAGAGATACTGACGTGGAGGTGTAAATGGTACAAAACCTCGTAAAAGAGTTATGCAATGGTCATACAATAAAAAGCGTGGATCAAAGAGTCTTTTTTTTTTAGGGAAAATTTTAGAAAAGTGCTACTTTACAGCTAATATTCGAAAAACATGCTATAAAGATGCGTAATTTCAGAAACATGCCACTTTTGAGATTTAATTTCAGAAAGGGGTCATTGCACGTTTGGCATATTTGCAATGCCCAAATTACCCCTAAATAAAAGGGGGAAAGGAGCTTCTCTCCTCCGCTATTCATTTCCAAAAAACACAGAGGGCGATTTCTCTCCGATGAAGGCGACCCCTTTTCCTCTCCTTTTTCCCGTTCCTTCGTTTTTTAGAGATTCTCTTTCTCTTTTTAACGTTTCTTTCTCTTTGTAGCTGGATCTCTCTGATTCTGTCTGTAGCCGAAATCTGTGGGCTATTTCGATAGATTGAGGGGAAGAATGAACCTTGGAGGTCTTGGATCGGGCAACCAGGTTGTTTTCTCAAGTGGATTGTGGTAAAATTTGAGTTTTTTTGTTCAAATCGGTTGATAATCGTCGGAAATCATGTTTCTTCTTGATTGGTTCTACGGTGTTCTAGCGTCCCTGGGTCTATGGTAGAAAGAGGCCAAGATCTTGTTTCTAGGGCTTGATAATGCTGGAAAGACAACGTTGCTTCACATGTTGAAAGATTAGATTACTTTTCTTTTTGTTCTCTTTTATTCCTATTTTATTACGGATTTTTTACTGTAGTAATGATTTCATAGGGAAAATATGATTTATGAAGATTTCTTAGTTTTTTTTTTTTGGTTTTTTTTTCTAAGATGTCTTGTTCGATTGATTTCAGAGATTAGTTCAGCATCAGCCAACACAGTATCCGACATCGGAAGAATTGAGTATTGGAAAATCAAGTTCAAGGCCTTCGATTTGGGAGGGCATCAGATCGCTCGCAGAGTCTGGAAGGACTACTACGCCAAGGTACTATTGAATTGCAAAATCAAGATTAGATTTGTTGCTATGTCACGTTTATTTAGTGAGTTGATTCTCCTTAAACATATTTTTATGTGTCAAGGCACTGTAGTTTGCTTCTTTCTTAATTTTATTGTTTATGGCCGGAGTACCTTCAATACATAGATTTTCAATTGTTTTTGTCATTTATGAGCAATGTTAATGTTCTGGAGCTTGTTCGTGGCCCTTTTACATGATTTCTAAAGCTCTTTTTCCATTTTCAGACTTTTGCAATCAAATTGATATTTGTGAAGTTTTATTAGTTTGATTGGAGATACATAACATATGGATTAGAAGTTAGGCTCAGTTTGGATTTGCTCTTAGAAAGCTACTGTCAAAAGTGTGAAAGCAAGGGTTCTTCTAGATGAGATGTTAAATGGGACTTGAATGATTGTTGAGTTTATTTTCTAGGTTTCTTCCCTTTTATAACTCTTCTTTCTTTTATAAAGTAGATTCCTCATTAAAGAAAAAAATTTATTGCATCTTAAGAGAAAATTTATCACATCTTGAGAGTCTTGTAAACTTTTATCTATCTGGATATTTTTCATCATCATTTTATCTTTTATATTGAATCCATTTTTTTCTCATCTTGAAAATTTATTACATTTTTTTCTCTCCTTTGGGCTTGATGATGCCTTTTTGGAAATTGAAAAGAAATGAAAATATCTTCCAAAATTTAGTGGTTCCAAACACATTGTTATAATTATATGCCGTGCAAACTCATCTTTGTTGGCTCCTCGCACTAGTAATTTTGACGAACTTTTTATCCTTTGCAGGTGGCTTACACTTTTGATGCAAGTCCTGATGCAGTTCTTATTGCACAAAATAGAAAAATTGCTACCCTTTTGCTTAAAAGGCTTCTCTTCTACTTTCCTCACACATTTGGATACTGATCTGAATAGGTATTGTGTTTTCTGTTATAGGCATGTTGCGACAAATACTTTGACGCATCATTACTCTTTTTCTTTTCCCCAGTTATGTACTTGGAGATAAATCGATGCTAAAAGATGCTGGTTGCTAGTCGATGAGGGATGTGGAAGCTTTGCAGGCGTCTCCAGAAATTAAGGATAACAATCAAACTCAGAAGTATAAAGGCAATGTTAGTTATTTCATATGCACAAGACCCGGGACAGGTCCGGTTTTGCTTGCCGACGAAGGTCAAGCTCTTTTGAATCCTAAGACTGGGCTTCCCAACTAAGCAGCTTCAGGGAGATGCATTTCTTGTATTCGAGTTCTTCTTCTGAATTCGCTCTTTGACTTTTGGTGTTTCTTAAAAAAATTTGCAGATTTCATGACCTGTCATGTTTGCTAGTTGCTTGATTTTTGGTTGACATAATTGGGGTTTTGAAGTATTGTTGATCCTCCTAGAAGCATAGAGTTCATGCTTTTAGCTTACTTTGCAATTTCAGATTCTCAGATAGGTAGTTCTCCTTTTTTTTCCTAAATTACAAATCTTAGGACATGAGGTTTGCAGTGTCTGGGTCCAGTGGGACATTCTATATGCACGTCCAGATGCCATTTTGCTTCAATGTAAGGCAAAGCTTATTCTGTTTGTGGCTGTTTGTGGGGCAACAGACTTGGTTGTTTGTTGCTAAAGTCCAGAATATGTAATGTGAAATGGTGCTCTGGCTAACCCGGGCTGTTCCATCTGGTAAGACGTCCCTCCAATTAGCAACACTAAGCTTATCTATACTTACTGTATGTACAATAAAAAAGGCCCCTTTGGAAATTGTGCCAAGTATTTTTTTGACCTTTTAATGTTGTTTTATCCTTTATATTTGCATGGTTAAATTTATCCTTTTTCATTTTTTACATTTCAAAAGATGTCTTTAAACAATTTTTAGTAAGGACATTCTAGTATGGCTCAAGCGCATCAATATCGGACTCGATATATTTTGTATTTCACTCGAGCATAGTTTACATAGGGTTCAAGCGCATCAATATCGGACTCGAGGTATTTTATTAAAGGCTCGAGCGTAGCATACATGGAACTTGAGTGTTGCATACGTGAGACTCAAGCTAAGTTACGTAGGATTCAAGCCTATCAATATGAGACTCGAGCGTATTTTATTGAAGGGTCGAACGTATCATACGTGGGATTCGAGCATATCATACGTGGGACTCGAGCTATTTTATTGAGGACTCGAGCGTAGCATATCGGGACTCGAGCTATTTTATTGAGGACTCGAGCGTAGCATACCGGGACTCGAGCGTATCATACGTGGGACTCGAGCTATTTTATTGAGGACTCGAGCGTAGCATACCGGGACTCGAGCGTATCATACGTGGGACTCGAGCTATTTTATTGAGGACTCGAGCGTAGCATACCGGGACTCGAGCGTATCATACGTGGGACTCGAGCTATTTTATTGAGGACTCGAGCGTAGCATACCGGGACTCGAGCGTATCATACGTGGGACTCGAGCTATTTTATTGAGGACTCGAGCGTAGCATACCGGGACTCGAGCGTATCATACGTGGGACTCGAGCTATTTTATTGAGGACTCGAGCGTAGCATACATGGGACTCGAGCGTATCATACGTGGGACTCGAGCTATTTTATTGAGAACTCGAGCGTAGCATACATGGGACTCGAGCGTATCATACGTAAGACTCGAGCTATTTTATTGAGGACTCGAGTGTAGCATACATGGGACTCGAGCATATCATACGTGGGACTCGAGCTATTTTATTGAGAACTCGAGCGTAGCATACATAGGACTCGAGCGTATTATAGGTGGGACTCGAGCTATTTTATTGAGGACTCGAGCGTAACATACATGGGACTCGAGCGTAGCATACATGAGACTCGAGCTAGTTTACGTAGGACTCAAGCACCTTAATAGGGGACTTAAGCTATTTTATTGAGGACTCGAGCGTAGCATACATGGGACTCGAGTGTATAATACATGGGACACAAGTGTATCGTACATGGGACTCACGCAACTTTATGTTGGATCGAGCGCGACAAACATGGGACTCAAGCTACTTTAAGTTTGACTCAAGTGTGCATAAATGGGACTCAAACGTAACATACATGGGACTCAAGCGTAACAATCTAAATCATTCTTCACTATTTGACGAACTAAGACACGAGTAGAGCATACGTGGGACTCGAGCGTAGGATACATGGGACTCAAGCATAGCATACGTGGGACTCAAGTTAGTTTATGTAGGACTCAAGCGTATCAATATGGGACTTCTGGCTATTTTATTAAGGACTCGAGCATAGGATACATGGGGCTCGAAAGAGTAAAATAAAAAGAGCAATGCAACTCCTATCAAATCATATTGCATAATAAAAGGCCTCATATGCATACACACTGACACTTTACATTTACTGCCCTATACCAACAACATAATCTGTGCTGCACCATGTAGTGGTATATCTTCAGACACTATAAAGTATACAAATCAAGATAAAAACAAACCCAACAGCTGGAATTAGCTTCAAGATGATGCATTCTCTATAATTTCGGTTTAATCAAGCTTCTCCAAATGTCCACAAGCAAGGACGATGCTCGCTTTGAAATTTGCAAGATTTATGACATGTGGCATGTGGATTGATCATCTGTGTAAGAAAATATAAAGCAGTGAATGTTAATGAGTATTAGCAGGTTCATATACAACAAGAAAACGGGAGCAGGTAAATTAGTCCCCATTGGTAAGTAGTACAAAATTGTTTGAGTGCCATGTCACTGAGGCTACTGTACAAAATTGTTCTGCCCTGCAGTTCAAAACCAAAATGGAAGGTCTTCAAACACACTAATATAACCAATATACTCATTCAACTGCCACATATTGGAAAATTTCAGGCCACAATAACATGGTGGTCACTATGCTACCTCCCCAAACCCTTTTTCTAATGAGAAATGCTGAAAGCAATACAAAATGTTTTATTTCCACAATTTGCGATAATGTATTCTTTTGCACCAAGCGAATGGCATGGCACACAACCTACTTTTTAAACATAAAATATGTATATTAGCAAATGGTTTTGCTTCGAGAAAATATCTAGAAAGATGCCTTTCTTTTTTTGCTTTCACACTTTTGACAGTAGCTTTCTAAAAGCAAATCCAAACTGAGCCTAACTTCTAATCCACATGTTATGCATCTCCAATCAAACTGATAAAACTTCACAAATATCAATTTGATTGCAAAAGTCTGAAAATGGAAAAAGAGCTTAAAAAATCATGTAAAAGGGCTACGAACAAGCTCCAGAACATTAACATTGCTCATAAATGACAAAAACAATTGAAAATCTATGTATTGAAGGTACTCCGGCCATAAACAATAAAATTAAGAAAGAAGCAAACTACAGTGCCTTGACACATAAAAATATGTTTAACGAGAATCAACTCACTAAATAAACGTGACATAGCAACAAATCTAATCTTGATTTTGCAATTCAATAGTACCTTGGCGTAGTAGTCCTTACAGACTCTGCGAGCGATCTGATGCCCTCCCAAATCGAAGGCCTTGAACTTGATTTTTCCAAAACTCAATTCTTCCGATGTCGGATACTGTGTTGGCTGATGCTGAACTAATCTCTGAAATCGATCGAACAAGACATCTTAGAAAAAAAAAACAAAAAAAAAAAAAAACTAAGAAATCTTCATAAATCATATTTTCCCTATGAAATCATTACTACAGTAAAAAATCCGTAATAAAATAGGAATAAAAGAGAACAAAAAGAAAAGGAACCTAATCTTTTAACATGTGAAGCAACGTTGTCTTTCCAGCATTATCAAGCCCTAGAAACAAGATCTTGGCCTCTTTCTGCCATAGACCCAGGGACGCTAGAACACCGTAGAACCAATCAAGAAGAAACATGATTTCCGACGATTATCAACCAATTCAAACAAAAAAACTCAAATTTTACCACAATCCACTTGAGAAAACAACCTGGCTGCTCGATCCAAGACCTCCAAGGTTCATTCTTCCCCTCAATCTATCGAAATAGCCCACAGATTTCGGCTACAGACAGAATCAGAGAGATCGAGCTACAAAGAAAAAGAAACGTTAAAAAGAGAAAGAGAATCTCTAAAAAACGAAGGAACGGAAAAAAGGAGAGGAAAAGGGGTCGCCTTCGTTGGAGAGAAATCGCCCACTACGTTTTTTTGGAAATGAATAGCGGAGGAGAGAAGCTCATTTCCCCCTTTTATTCAGGGTTAATTTGGGCATTGCAAATATGCCAAACGTGCAATGATCCCTTTCTGAAATTAAATCTCAAAAGTGGCATGTTTCTGAAATTACGCATCTTTATGGCATGTTTTTCGAATATTAGCTGTAAAGTAGCACTTTTCTAAAATTTTCCCTTTTTTTTAATGGAAAATCAGGCTGTACTCGTAATCAAAGACGCTTGCTAGCTGGCGCATGGGCCCAGCGAAAGGGGGTTGGCTCTCGCAGTCAAACACGCTTGCTGGTTGTATCGTTGAAAGAAGTTAAGTTCGTTCACATCTTCAGAGAAGATAACCAAGTGGCCGAGAGTCCGGCGAACCAGTGTTTAGATTCAATTATACTTTCCTAACTTGAAAACACAAGTTTTACTTTGTCCTAACCAGTCCTGTCGCCATCAGAGCTTAATCTGAAGTTTCTTCGGGGTTTTCTTTCTTCCTCATCAAACAAAAAGCCACTATAAAAGACTACTCACTAATGGATCTTGTACTCCTCACCCTTCGTACGTCTTTAACATAAAACCAAATCCTTTCCTCTCCTTCTGCTTACATACCCAAACAGCGGGCATGATAGGTTCGTTTGATCTGTATTTGTTACTTTCAATTTCAGCCATTTTCATGCACTTTGTTCTCACAAATGCCCAGATCTGTGGAAGCACAGGTAATTACACCAGGAACAGTCGGTACAGGACGAACCTCAACACCCTTCTGTCTTCTTTATCCTCCTCCAATGCGACGTTCAACAACAGTTTTCTCAATGCGACTGCTGGTGAGAACTCCGACAAGGTTTACGGCCTTGTCCTTTGCAGAGGAGATGTTGCGTTGGATGCATGTAGAAACTGTGTCAATACCTCGACTCAGGAGATCACAAAGGGCTGCTCAAACCAAAAAGAGGCAATTAGATGGAACGATGAATGTATGCTGCGATACTCGAATCGATCAATATTTTCAAAGATGGAGCAAGACCCGAAATTAGTTACAGTATACCAGTGGAATTCGAATAACGTTTCGAACGTGGATCAATATAATAGAATATTGGGGGATTTAATGGACGGCCTTGTGAGACGAGCTGCCTTTGGTACTTCTTCTATTCGCATGTTTGCGACGGGAGAAGCGAACGTCACTGCCTTCCAAAGGATATATGGACTAGTGCAGTGCACTCCAGATTTATCTCCGAGTGATTGCAACATATGCCTACAGGGGGCTAAGAATGAAATCCCCAACTGTTGTGCTGGGAAGCCAGGTGGAAGAGTCATCAAGCCAAGTTGTAACCTGAGGTATGAGATAACCCCTTTCTATGATACCAGGGGTGATTCTCCTGCACCTTCTCCACCACCGCCTATAACATCTCTGCCACCACCAACAACCAACACAACGATATCTGATGGTAAGTCTTCCCTTGATACTTTAGGAGCACAATTTAGTTTCCGGATCCAAAATTACAAGAAGTCATCTCAAATTGAAATGTACTTCCATGACTTTTCCTGGTTGACTCTCCATTTGAGGGCACTTTGTTCTTTAACAATCTCATGATGCAACTGGCATGTTTTGGATTCTTCTATTAACAGTCCAATATTGGTCTAGAACAATTTCTATCATCTTTGCAGGACTGGGCTCTGTAACATATGAAATCTAAATTTTGAGGGAATATGCATGTTTGAGCTCCTTTAGGCACATCCCATATTGGGAGTATGAATTTTCTTTGAAATCTGTTAATTTTCTATCTAAATGTGGAAATACATCTGGTCTGAGCAGGGAAAGAAGGCAGGAAGGCATCACGAACTCGAACGGTGATTATTATCATTATCCCTACAGTTTTCGTGGTTGCACTTATATTTGTTATCTGTTTCTTTTCACGGCGAAGGAAGGCAAAGGATGAACCTGAGGGTAAGAAGCCACAATTTCTCTTGTAGTTGGCATCTGAAAAAAAAAAAAAGGTTTACATCGAGTTATTAATTATCCATGTATATATCAATTGTGGAACAGACCATTTAGTGATGCTTCGGGAGTCATTATGATGTGATAAACTGAATGGATGTTGGAACCAAATGTTAATGCAATTTTTAGCCCACGTAAGGGAAATAGAAGTCTTTCATATTCAGATTTTAGCCATTGTAAGGGAAATGAAAGTCTTCCCTGAAAGGGCTTACAAGCCTTCTGTAGTGCTGTGTTTCTGGCATGCAACCAAATAACCTCAATAGTTTTTTGCATGATGGAATTACTGAAGAAGCTTTTTGCTCAATTTTATCAAAATGTTTGCCATAATTTAGTTATTTATTATTGATTCTAATTTTCGTTTTTCTATGTTTTGAAGATGCGGTCCATGTGGATGATATTAGCACTGTTGAATCTTTGCAAATGGAATTTGGCACACCAAAAACTGCAACAAATAACTTCTCTGATGCCAATAAACTTGGAGAAGGTGGATTTGGCGCTGTTTATAAGGTAATCAAACTATTCCTATTTCATCAATTTGAGAAATTCTGTCTTGATTCCTGAAGTGTGTCAAATTTAGGAATTTCCTTTAGTGGTGTCTTATTTGTTTTGCGTGATATAGAGGTAATTTTTTGCGTTTCTGCAATTGAATGTCCAGGGTAGTCTCCCAAATGGACAAAAAATAGCTGTGAAGAGGCTATCTAGAAATTCTGGGCAAGGTGACTTGGAATTTAAGAATGAGGTTCTGTTAGTGGCCAAGCTTCAACACAGGAACCTTGTTAGGCTCCTTGGATTTTGCTTGGAAGGAGAAGAAAAGCTCCTCATCTATGAGTTCGTGGAGAATTCAAGCTTGGATCACTTCATATTTGGTTTGTCAACATATCTCAATCTATAACAATATGCATGTCCAGATTAGCATCTAGGATTTATAGAAGATGAATCACTTCAAAACTTTGAATTAAATTAGATTGAAATGATTGCAGGATGAGCTTTTGCTCCTTTTAATATATTTTTGGCTCGCACTCATTTCATACTCAATAGCTTCAATAACTAGTCGTTGAAACTTGACTTTTAAATTGATATTCTGCTTGTGTGAATGTCTAGATCTAATAAAACGTTCACAATTGAACTGGGAAAAGTGCTACAAAATCATACGAGGAATTGCTAGAGGCCTTCTTTACCTTCATGAAGACTCTAGGCTTCGGATAATTCATCGTGATCTAAAAGCGAGCAATATCTTACTAGATGAAGATATGAATCCTAAAATTTCTGATTTTGGAATGGCGAAGCATTTTGTAATGGATCAAACACAAGGCAATACAAGTAGAATTGTTGGGACATTGTAAGTTTCCACATTCTGAACCTATTTTTTGTAGCATAGTTTCAAGAGGGAAAAAAATTCAGATATCATAAACAGTTCAGTTTCTGTTTGATTCTTATCTCACTAATGTTGTCATGCAGTGGATATATGGCTCCGGAGTATGTTAGGCATGGGGATTTCTCCGTTAAATCAGATATCTTTAGTTTTGGTGTTCTACTTCTGGAGATCGTTACTGGTAAGAAGAATAGTTGCTTTCGATCAGAGGATGCCGAGGACCTCCTAAGCTACGTGAGTATGAATTTGAATTTCCCCAAATATCTTATTTAATTACAGAATTTACAAGGAATTTAAACCTTGCATGTTTCTTTAACTTCTTAAGCATGGATATTATCTCAGTATGGAAATGAAAGCTCTGAAGAAATGCTTTAATTCAGATATTTGTACTGAAAATATTTTTTCAGGCTTGGAGACAATGGAGGGAAGGGAATGCCTTGGAGCTCATGGATTCTGTGTTTGGAGAATCTTGTTCGGTTGCAGAGGTGTTGAGATGCATCCACATTGGGTTATTGTGTGTCCAGGATAATAAGGCTGACAGACCCACTATGGCGTCTGTTGTTCTCGTGCTTACTAGCAATTCTGTCACTCTCCCACTACCTTTACAACCTGCGTATTTTCTTCATAGCAGAATGGAGTCTGACAAGCCCTCGAGGGAATATGGTTCACATGAAAGAGTGTCTAAAAACTCAACAAATCAATCAGTGTCTCTAAATCAAGTATCAATTACTGACATGCATCCTCGATGAGGGGTATGTTATTGTCTGCTAATAACGATATTATCATATTTGCTTAATAGTTTACGATATATGTCAGAAAGATGAATGGAAGAATAATGACCATTATAAGCTATCAATGAATTTTGTTTATCCGAAGGAATCACTTCAGACCTCTGAATAATGTCACCTAGTTGGTTGTGTGGTTATGTCTATTGATATTAGTGGCACAAGAAATCCCCACGGAAACCATAAATACGGGCTTCACACTCAAAAGAATCCAGTGGGATCAAAATGTTCCCATGATTCGGATCACATCAGGCCTATGAAAACTTTCACCCTGTCTTCATTGTTCTTGGCTCAAAATGTTCCCATGATTCTAGGCAAATAACCAATTCCTAAGTACTTTGATCAAGATGTAAGCTACCAGGAAGCCAGAACTCCATACTTCTGCTAGCCCTTTTTTCATGCAGTAGCAAGTATCAATTTCATAATCACAAAAAGAAATTCTTACATCATTCTCAAACCAGCTAGTCAACAAAACAGGAAAGAATGAATCGGCAACCAAGAGACAATTAGATTTTTTTTTCTTTTGGATAAGTAGCGAGACATTATTCGGGTAACGGGAGGCAAGGTATAAAGAAGTAATAAACAAAAAAAAAATCAACCAAAAAACACAACAGCAAAGACAAAGACACAGCACAAGTTTCCATCAAAGTAAAGAACACGGGACACAAGTCTAGCCTCTTAGCCAATACTCATCACATGCATCCTCTGTAGGAATGCCTACAAATATCTTGGATCTGCTAGCCCCTGTCTTCACTACCAGTCTGCAAACCCATTGGCTGATTGGGACAAATGTCTGACTGAAGTATTCAATTCATGGGTCAAATCTCTCACCTCATCCGCCAAATTCCTAAAATACCGAGAACTAAAAATATCTGTTAACCTCTACTGAACAATATTCAAGGACTCCCCTAGTTATATACTCTATCAGAATGCCGAGAAACACCTTAGATCTGCTAGCCCATGTCTTGGCAGAAAAGAGACCATTAACTTCGTAATCCATAATGTAACCATCAAACAGATCCATACCTCTAAAACCATATAGTAGTGCTTTTCAAGATTTACAACCCTTTTTTTTAACAGATAAAAATATTTTGACCATAAGAATCAAGAAGAAGAAGACAGAAGGAACAGACCAAGTTACAAGTGAACAAGGCCAAGAATACTGTGTTCTTCCGTGCAACCCATCAAGAAATTAAAAATCAGGTTCTGGTTCTAAATATTTCAGATTTTTTTAGAAAGTATATGCTACTGGTATGGTATCTTGGCCTCTCTCTTCCCTCTATGATTTCAGGTTGATTGTGAGCCTCTCCTTGTTCATATCAAGTTTAAGATTTCAGGTAGATCACTCATGTGGGTACAACACAGCTGATCAAATCAGTGTTGTTTTTAACACAAATCCTTTGGTTATCTTGCTTCATCTTGCCAATAAACGTGATAAAATCTTGTGAATCAAATTTTTGCTAGATTTCTTTGGTCAGACCATGGGTTAGAAAGGAGAATTTCTCCAGTGAGCTAGAATGGTATTTGCTACTTGAAGATTCAAGAGGTATTAAGCATTAATAATCTTCTATTGTGTAGCACAGCTGGTATATTGAGGTTCACTTGCTTCATTTCTTTAAAACAACCGAAACTTTTGGGTAGTGTTGCTCTTCAGGAATCATAATTTTTGGGTATTATCTGTCCCAAAGGTTTGCCTTCAGTGTTGGAGAAAGATTGTCAAGTACAGATAGTTAGCCTACAAATTTACAAAGGTAAAATTCGTAATGGCAAGAGCCCTTCGTTATGGTTTGACAACCGGCATCCTTCTAACCCCTTCATGTTGGGTTATAGACAATATATTGCTTATATTCAAGTGTCCTGTTTGGCAAAAGTATCTAAAAAAAGCATCAAAGGAAATAAGTGGGAACCCCTGACAGGTCGAGCCCTAGATTTTCTTGGATTTTGGAGAGATCTTGATGCAATACAGTTGCCAGATAGCTCCAGCCTACAGGGAGGACACAGTTTGGTGGATAGCTAATTCTTCAGGTCAATTCACAAAAAAAGATTCCTACTATAAAGTTCTAAACTTGATCCTCCTTGGCCTGCTGTAGAATTGTCTAGTTTGTTATGGGATCACCTGCATATACTGAAGCACGTGTCTGCTTTGCGGCTCCTGATCGCCAACTGTATGCTCATTCTAGCACGTTTGCTAAGATGAAGATCATCTCTAACTCTTAGGTGCATTTTCTGCTGGAGAGAAGTACTTTGAAGAACATGTGGCATCTTGGCAACTGGAGGTAAGTTAGGTGCACAATGCTTTCAAAGGAAATGGGATTATATAAGCTATCAAAAGGATATCCTTTGCTGCTATTGTTATCATATAAGACTGTAAAGGAACATGCATCTCTTTCAGAACAATTATCTGCCTAATTCTGAAATTATACAGATGTGAGGTTTTGATTTGCAGCATTAAAGGACTATGTGAAGGACAATCCAAGGACCATTCAATAGGAGAGAGTTAGACGGTTGAACCTCTCCTATAAGATCTAATGCAAGGTTAATAGATCTCACTATTTAGCTATTCCTCTAATCTTTTGGGTTAGTGATTTTGGAAAGCTAGGCTCGACTTGTATTGGCACTTGTTAGTTCCTTTCGTATGGGATCTAGGTGTAGTTCTTCGTGCATTTATATCTTGTAATCCTTTTTGGTATCAAAAATACATATATTTTACCCGTCTAAGAGAAAACAAAAAAAAAAAGACCAAACAGCTATGATATCCTGCCGACTAGATACAACACCAGGCAAACAACAGTTCAGAAAAACAGAGAATATAAAACTACTAAAAGAGTGCGACCAAAAGGGTGGTACCCCTTATTGGTGGAGAACCATAAAAATCAGCCTCTCAAAAGTCAAGAATCAAGACCACCATATACCAACCCATCAATAGACATCAGTGAAGAAACTTAAAACCATCAAGCCAGTTCTTACAATCTCCAGATGATAGATGTGAAGTATTAACTAATGTCAAATGTCACAAATTTCCCCTCGCCTTCCAGGGAAGAGCGTGCTCCCGTTTGACCCTGTGTGGTGTGTAAGCAAGAATACTTAAAGAGCTGATGTTTTAATGGACAAAAGTGCCATGTGATGATAGTTTATATGGATTTATTTTTAATTTTGTTTATAGAAAATATATGATATTTAATCAGTAACTATGGTAATACAGAACCACTTTATGACATAAAAGTAAGACTAGAAAATAGAGTCTAACCATGATATGCATTGTTGGACATACCATAGCAGCAAGGAGGAAAATATCATTTGTTTCTGGGAGAAGAAAAACCAATACAGATAATTAGAAGAAGTACATGATAAATATCAAAGTAAATAAGGCTATAAAAGGAAAGTCAAAACAATCACCAATAAGAATAGTAAGAAACTGAATGGGTCAGTTGACTGTAAGCAATAATTTTATATTCTTACCATTATCATGTTCTATGAATTTTACAAGCGACTGCCTGCTTACAGATTCTGACTTATTCCCTGTACATAGTAAAGAATAAAACAATTCCCAATCAGCATCTGCACATAATTTGCTACAAAAGCATAGCAACTTAATATCACTTAAAAGCACCTCACAGAAAGATAAGGATCAGCATAAAATTTTGGGTAATATGCTTAAAACAGGAAAACTTAATTTTGAAATTCGAGAACACTCTCATACGATAAATAGCATGGGCCTAGTTGGAAGCTTTGAATCAAGAAGTTTTAATTTCATGGAGACATGCAAAGCAGCATCTCAGATAATTCTATGCTACCAAGTTCCCATGAGGGAAACGTTGACTAACAGTGAATTTTCTTCTTGAGAGCAGATTAATGACTTTAATAGCTGGAAGCAAGTAACACGTAAAATTGAAAAAAAAAATGAAAAACATAGTTTGGTTTGAGATTCAATATGATATCCTGTGCACTTAGGCTTGTTTGTTTATGACTTTATCCATCTCCAAATTTTCAAGATGAATAGGAGGAAAAAATAAAAGCATAATCCTAGTTTCTCGAAGTACCCTCAAGTGTTAGCTTCCTTCCTGTTACTAAGACTTCTGGGTTATCATGACACTATGCACCTTGAACTGTAGCACACACAACAGACAAAATAAATACATACAAGATCTATGAAGAAATTAGCTTCCTGATCTGCAGTAGTGCTCTTCTCCACATCCACCAGGGCAGGGAATGGCTGATGGCAGAGAGAACTGCTTTGAGTAAGGTATTAACAATTCACTGTTCCTTAATGCTTCCACAGTCTCTCGAGGGATAGGAATTCTTTCCTTTGAAGCACTAGAAGGGCATGCCCCTAAATCATCATGGCCTGCCATGAATGAATCATCTTCATTCGATGGATCTATTCTATAAAAGTCTTTTGATGCATATTAATGTGAAAAAGTATCGCGTTCACTGCTTGGAGAAAAACCTAAATCTTGCAAATACAGTTTCCTCCCTATTTGAAGTTCTATTGAGCCAATAAATTGGAAACAAAAGCTACAGACCAAGCAATCAACCTGGGGTATTAAAAAGAAAGAAAGAAACGGAAAAAGAAAAAATGCGAACCATAATTAACAAATACAACACCTTATTTTAAGTATGTTGTACACCAAAAAGCATTTGGTCCTTCAAAACAAGCTCTCCTTCTCTGAATTCCAAGTTGGCATAGACACCTGCAACTCAATAGGTGAAATGGAAGATATCATGAAGTGCAGAAGAAAAACCAAGTTTTACAGCTATAAGCATGTAATATTTAGATTCACTGCCATTATGAAATCGTAAGGGTAAAACCATCTAGCAAGCCTAAGGAGTACCTCTCAAGTATCTAAAAACCAGCATCATCCTGTTTCAATTCTCTCTCTCGCTCTCTCTCTCTCTCTCTCTCTCTCTCTCTCTCTCTCTCTCGGTTTTCGAATAATCATCTTTAAGAGTCCTTTCTCAACAAACAAAAACCAGAAATTTTCTTCGATATTCGAACTTATAGATGCCCTGACATGCCCATAATCTAGAATGGCAAGAAAAGAGGAGTCTGATTATCCAATACAGATCAAAATGCATAAGAACAAAATACCCTTTCCGAATTCTCCATCGTGCTTCACTTCGAGTCCGTTGCATTGTCTTGTCGCTACAAGTTCGTCAAAATATGCCTGTATTTATATGTTATCCGAAAAAAAATCAATAAAAAAAAAAAGGAAAGAAAAAGGTATAGGGCAGCATGTTCCAAAGTTCAGTGAAGGACTGGACTCCAGGATATTCAATCCAAGTTAGTACGGGAAAGCCAAAAACTAGAAAGAAGGAGAAATGAGAGCTCACTTGGACTTCTTGCAGAGATGGATGCATTAGAGGAGCAGCGATTTGATCTGCGAAGTCGATATCGAGATTGCAGATGGGCGCCATTGTGAAAACAAAGAACCCTCCTAGAGATTTAGGCATCGTTTGGCTTTCATTTTAGGAATTCATTCCAATGCTTGGAATGAGTTCCAAGGCTTGGAATGAATTCTGATACCAAAATGAGTGTTTGGTAAGGCATGCAAAAAACTTGTAAATAATTTTAATTTTAAGTAATGGCATAAATTATAAATATGCCAATGAACCTTCTCTTCTTCTTCAAGCAAGACATTCCAAACATGAATAACTCTTCTTCAAGCAAGACATTCCAAACGTGAATAACACAGTTCTTCTCTTCTTCTTCGTTGCTCTGAGTTTCGAACCAAAGAAAGAAAATAAAATAACCTGACTGAGTTTTACTCGGGGTTGACTCAAAAGATTTACGCCATTATAGTAAGTTCTGAGGGAGATTGGTGACAACATTCGTCTTCTTCTTCTTCATTTCAACTTCAAAAACGAGAGATTGAGATTGATTTGTGGGATAACTAAAGTGCTGGCTCTCATTAATGGTGCGACGAAGAAGAACCCTCACCATCCTCATCTTGTCATGCCTCCTCTTTTGGGTCCAACCCTGTGCTTACGGCGCGGCAGAAACAGACACTATCTGGAGAGGCCGATAGTTGAGAGACCATGAATCCTTGGTTTCTGCGAGCGAAGTCTTCAAATGAGGCTTCTTCAACCCCCGCTCTTCCAAGTTCCGGTACCTGGCTGTATGGTACACCCATCATCCTGATGAGATGATGGTGTTTGTTGCCAACAGAAACACTCCCATCTCCGACTCCAGTGGAATCTTCATGATCAATGCTGACGGAAACTTAAAGATAACACACAGTGGTGGCAGCCCGATCGCCCTTTGATGGAATCCCTTTGATGTGCTGGACGACCAAGTTAGTCCCAATTTTTCTTCTAGCCCGTGGCGTCAATTCGATTTACACAAAAAAATGTCATGTTCTTTCCAAAAAATTAAAAAGAAACAAGTTCAGGTTTGTCTTGCCGTAGACATTAGGGTTTTCTGTGTTATAATACAAGGTCAGTGATTGTCCTAGAGATTAATGGATGCTGCTTAGACATGGTAATCCTTCTATAGACGGTTGCTATGGTTCGTCTCGCCGGAGTTCATCTTCTTGAAAGCCGATCATGAGCATGAAAAACTTGGATTTTGAGATAATAATAAAATCGGGGTGCAAGGGGACGGAAGAGATGTACTTGGGAGAATAAAGACCGCAATAATAGGACTCTGGAGACTTTGCGACTTTTACTTGTCCTTAAAGATTACTTGTCCTTAAAAATCTTTTAGGCAAATCCATGAAACAGAAATATGTCCCATAACGCTGAATCTCACAGTTTTTATTTTCTCTTCCTTCATGTATGTTACTCCATTCATGACATTCCCCATATATCGATTGCTGCAAGTATTGTGGTAAACTGATTACCAAAAAAAAAAAAAGTATTGCGGTAAACTCCATTACCAAAAAAAAAAAAAACAGTATTGTGGTAAACTCATTACCAAAAAAAAAAGGTATTGTGGTAAACTCCTTTACAGTTAGTGTAAACAAATTTTCTCGACGGTCGAAAAAGGTTGAATTGGGATGCACTAGACTAGCCATGTTCCTCATATGATTGGAAATTTGTTAGGAATGCAACAGGTAATCCGTTATGATCCAAAAAAATTTCATGGAACTCATTTCATGAATGTGATAGGACTTTGTGACTTTATTGATAATTGCTATCATTATGTGTTTTAAATTAATAGACATAATCAGCAAGTCCTTTATTTTGTTTTTCTTTTTCATTTCTTAGGTGTTTCAAGTTTTATCTTTCAAAGATTAACCAATTTCTTATAATTATTCATGGAAAAAGAAAAAAAAAAGGGAAAAACAAATTTCATGGAACTCATTTTATTACTTGTTAACCAAATAGTTTTCTAGGTGAAAATTCATTCTGCTACGTGTTAACCAAACGCAATTAGAAAGACTTCAAAATTGATTCGCAAAATGAGTTTTAAGAACTCATTCTCGGAATGAGTTTTAAGAACTCATTCTCTGAATGAGTTCTTAATTCGGAATGAAAGCCAAACGAGGCCTTAACATAAACGAGCCAATCATTCTGCAAATTTGAACGAATATGAGTTGCGAGGGCGAGCAAATGGGCTGAGTGTCGAGGCGGTTTATTGATGATCCACAATCCGAACTGCGTCATAAACTAACCGAGAAGTGCACAAATACATACACATGGGTCGTGACACGTTTTCCCTGGAAACAGGACATCATTTAGAATGTCACTACATTCAAATATTCCTCACAAAATTTCGCTATTATATATATATATATTTCGGTAATCAAATTTAGCTATTATATGGGCTCGGTTATTTTTGCATGTATTAATTTATAACTATACTATTATATAAAGTCAATCCCTCTTTTTTTTTTCTTTTTTGCTTGATATTCTATACCGAAAATGTCCTTCAATTTTTTCAAATTTACTCCAACACCCAGATTTATTAACGGCACGTGTCTTATCATAACTAATTGTCCCCTTCTTTGTTTATTCTTTCGCTATATACCTATTACCTAGTGCATGCATTCCCCTAGTATTGTAAAAGGAAATTGGGAAATTCTCGATTTTGATTTGCTACCCAAAGAACTACTATTCTTTTTTCACATTGACTACCATATTACAATTACTAACCCACCCAAAGAACTACTCTTCCTTTTTCACATTGACTACCATATTCCAATTACTAACTAACACCAAAGATTTGTGAAACTAAGGAGTTCCTTTCCTTTTCTATGTTGTTTTTCCCTCCTCCACATAGAATCCTTTAATTCCATTTTTTTAGTTGATCTTTATAATTTGGTATAAACCTATCAAAAAATTGTACATCCAATATCTCTTACTTAAAACCTAAATTACTAATCATGAAAAGACAAAGATAAACCCTACCATCATCAAAATAAGGTATCAAAAACAAGACCGGCTCTCTTCAAAGGAACAAGATTTTCCTTCTTCAAAGAATGGGATGATTAAATGTGTGTCAATGAATTAGGTGCGATAGGAGTAGTATGAACTAAAAACACAATTTAGGATGCTTCAACATGGAGAACTTTGCTCTAGTGAAAACGCCAGATCTCAATCTTGGTCTGCGTCTCCGGTCCCTTACACAGGACTTCAAATCTACAATACAATTTGGTGTTTGACCCATTGATATGAACAGAACTCGATTGAACCAGAATCAAGATGATTTGGTCAAAGCAAATGAAATGGATGCGTTGTAAAAGAGACGTTCTCGCCTATCTTACCTTGAATCTTCCTTCAGGAATTTAAACGTGATTCATTCAAACATATTATTGGACTTTGATTAAGTATTAGATAATCCACTGTATCGAGGTTTGTTCCTTAGAATTAATAAGGAAATGAACTAATATTGGGCTATGGTGAAATGCTTAACATTTCTTATTAAAAAAATATAGTGGGTGGCATTGACATGCCATAAATCTATACTGTATATAATGAGAATGTGTCCCTTTGGAAGCATGCCAAACAAAATGTGCAGTTTTCCAAAACAGCCATTGTACACTATTGAGAAGATATATTAATAAAATGGTACAATGGTCAAAGCTGCTTTAGTTGTTTCAAAACTTGCGATCAATTTTGCAATCGTTCCCACCCATTTTCTCCCTCTGTCCCTTCTCTTTTTATACATATGCAGTATTGCATGTGCACCCTGCTAGTATATGTATAAATTAAAGACAATCATGTGCTATCATAATCATCTATGGAAAAGCAAATCTTCTACAATGCACATCTTTACGACGAGCTTACTACGCTCGCCTTCATTCGACGTGTGGCAAACCTTTAGTAAACCATAGCTGATTAATAATCATCGGCTTTCGCAAGAGAAGAAGGCAATGAATCCTGCTATTTCCGGCTGTCAAGTTTTCTGGAGGACTGAGTCGAGCCGCATCTTCACCTTACTCCGTTGTTTGGATGGAACTCCTCGCCGAGGCCGATTACGACGAGGATGAGGCAGACGCCGTTGACAGTGACGGTCGACGACAGATCGGTCTTGGATGGACCGGCAGCTTTTGTTGGCATAAAGTCTGTCCTCTGCCTCTCTGCTTCGTCTCCGTTGATCGCTGCTTTTGGATGTGGGGTTTTATTCATGTTGATTATCAGTTAGATTATCGTTTCTTGATAATAGTTGTTATCTGGTTTGGCCGTCTCTCGGCTCCACTCAAGGCCGATGGCCTTATTTTGTCTGTTTTTGTGATACTCGGAGATAGGTATCAGGGTGCTTCCCTGACAATATGCTGGTATTTGTGCCTCTCTTCGGTAAGGATCGATATCCTGATCCTTCCCTATTCCGTCGCAACTCTGTTAGCGACTCTGTTTCCTTTGTGGACTCCTAAAATCCGCCAGGTAGAGGACCCTTCTTCAGGCGCTTCTGATGGTTATCCATCAGGTCTTTCGGCTTTCGCCATATGCTTGAAATTTCTTTTGTTCGGTGCAAATACTAACATGTCTGTTGGTGGTGGTATCTTTGGTTATCTAGCCCTGGGTATTCAGTCTCCTTTTTGGTTTCTTAAGTGCTCTTTGATGTATGCTATCCTGAATGATGTATTGTTACTTTTTGTTAATGAAATCGCCTAGTTATGGCTTTCTACCAAAAAAAAAATTTATAACACATGTACCAAAAAGATAGACGACGAGAAAAAAAGGAAAAATTAGTTTTTAGTGTTATGTTTTCAAAATAACCCACATTCACTCGGCCAATTTTTGAAAATTAAAAAGTAATGATTTTTAAAATAATTGATAATCAACATCATTTTATTGTTCACGAAAAATTTCTTCCAGAAATATCTTTAAAAAGACTTGCAAACCTCACTTGTACCCAAATGAGTGAAAAGGTTTTCAAGGTCTCGTGGGGGCATGGTGAGAAGGGAGCTTTATAAATAGTAAAATGATATTGATACTTAATTATTTTAAAAAATATCACTAATTATTAATTTTTAAGAATTAATCGACTGAATCTGAATTATTTTTAAAAGTATCACTGAAAACCAATTTACAAACAAAATTGTTTGGAGAAGGAATGATATCGTATGCATTGCAGACTGCAATGACCGTGAGATGCTGCCATGTGGAGCATCTCACGGTCATGTTATTTTTGTTTATTTAAATGTGTTAGGTGGGTCCGACCTCAATAAACACAGACCGTGAGATGCTCCACTTGGCAGCATCTCACGGTCAAATCAGTCTACAATGTAGTAAAGCATTGCAGATGATTTCATCTCTTTGGAGAAGGCATTTCTACTCGATTTTTTTTTCTGATGAATGGCCAAGCCTATATACATTCATAAACAAAAACGAATATTATAGAGACACCCACAACCTGTCGGAAAATACAGAAGGACCATTGAAACAACAAGAACCTCAAAAACAGGACCATCATCTCAGGAACACGATCAACTACGTCTTGGAAGAGAAATGTCAGATCTGCGGCAGGAGCCACAAACACTAGCTGGAAACTAGCAGTAGATTATGAAAAAGGGTCCGCACCTAGGCGGATTAAAAAACTAGCTCCCAAGAGAAGGGAGGAAAGCATCGCCAACAGCGATGTGAAAAATTGTGGACGAGGATCCGGCGAACCGGATCTCGGCCACGAAAAGAGACGTAGGAGATGGTGTTTGAGCATAGCAACCCTGCACCAAGATTCCTCAAACACAGACAAAAGTAAGAACCGACCATAAACACCATTAAAAACAACAACAAAAAACATCATCATACCACTGGCAGGTCCAAACATAAGATACATAGAAATAAATGAAGGTCACCTATCCAATAAGCGAGGAGACCTTCATTTGCAGAATAGCAAAAAAAAAAAAAAGACCTTCATTTGTAGAATAGCAATAAATGAAGGTCTCCTCTCCAATAAGTGAGGAGACCATCGCAATAGACAAATGGAGAAGAATAGCAACCGGATGCAGGTAAGTGGCTCAAGTTATGGCATCTTTCCTGCCCCCAGAAAATCAGGTTCTTTATGTGGAAAATGCTGCAACAAGGTACGCCTATAAACGAACTTTTC
Organism: Buxus sempervirens; assembly: GCA_947561395.2. Classification (NCBI taxonomy): domain Eukaryota; kingdom Viridiplantae; phylum Streptophyta; class Magnoliopsida; order Buxales; family Buxaceae; genus Buxus; species Buxus sempervirens. The sequence goes on from OX387186.1 coordinate 2,917,491, forward strand.
CATAACAGACTAAATACCCCTCTTGAATCATGTTCTTTATGTAATCAAGATCATGACTCAAATCCTCACCTGTTCTTTAAGTTCAGCTTCAGCAGGGCACTATGGTTTGGCTCCATGGGAGGGATGTTAGGGGAGCTCTCGCTCTCCCAAACATGCAAGGAGTGGCTATTCAAGGACCTCATGCAAACACAAGACAAATATCACAGAGATATGCTAGACTCATCTTAGCAGCTTGGGCAGACAGCTGCTGGGTCGTTGGAATGCCAGGAACAAAATGATTTTCGAAAATATCAAACCTTCTCTGCTAGAGAGTATTAATCTCTTCTTTGTGTTACAGGATGACTCAAGGAGATTGAACGAAGAAGATCAAATGGGTAGTTTGAAGAAGGCCGAGGAACTCTTCATCAGGTGATCAAGGCCAAGAGAGGATCGGATCAAAGTCAATGTTGATGGAGCAGCCAAAGGAAGCCCCGGTCAAGCAGCCATTGGCTGTGTTGCGAGGAACCGTGATGGACTTTGCATTGGAGCCATTGCAACAAGATTAGGAATTGTCGACTCTCTAATGGTGGAAACTATGGCAGTGGTTGAAGGACTCTGGATGGCAACACGTCTCAATTTTAGAAGAGTCATTATCAAAGGTGATTGTAAAGCTCTAATGGAAATACTAACCCGGAATGTGATCCCCCATGGAAAGTCACAACCCAAGTTGAAGAAATCCACCTCCTCTCGAACTCGTTTGAAGACATCAGATTTAGAACCGTTTTCAGGGAGGCAAACTGCGTGGAGGATTGTTTGGCTAACTATGAACTTTCAAATACCTCATGTTTTTGGTTGAAAAATCTCCCTCCCCCAATTTACTTTCAAATAACTCATGTTTTTGGTTGAAAAATCTCCCTCCCCCAATTTATCACTGTATCAGGGATGACTTTATGGGGCTTGCTAGACCCAGAATAGTCCCCCAAAAAAACTTCGATTAATTATCAATGTGAACCTGATTACCATTAAAAAAAAAAAAAAAACAAAGAAGAAAGAGGGAGACCTTCGCAATAAATGAATAATGTCGTCTTCGATAAGTGAGGACAAGACCTCAATTGCAGAATAGCACTAATTCAATAAATGAAAGTCTCCTCTCCAATTCCATGCCTTCAAGGTCTTCAGATCGGATTGTCCGTGTTTTTTTAAAGAAAACAACCAAACATTAAAATCCTCGATGATAGCAGCTACTCTCAATGCTCGGGATTGCCCGAGTTTGGGAAGGCCGTTCTAATCGGCAAGTTCCGAGCAGGATTTGCCGATTCTGGTATCGGCCGGTCTGGAAAGCCATGCCTGCTACACATCGTCTTCGTGTCAGCGTAGTAAAACCGGAGTAAATCCTCTCATCGTAGGGATTTGCTTTCCATGGATGGGCAAGGATGTCAAAATCTAAAAAACATATATAATTTGGGGCTTTTTTTTTTGCAGAAAAAGAATGGTATCAATTAAACTAACATGTTTGTCACATATAATATTAACTAGTAGAGTGCATTTGCAATATTGTACATGTGTAGATGAAAACTTTTAGCATAAAAAAATTGTTGAAGGGTATTTTTTTGGAAAGTGAAAAGTAAAAACAAAAAAATACCCATATAAATATATAAGATAAAACTACATCATAAGGTTATTTTTGGGAAAAAAGAAGTATATGTTCAATATGCCTCTTAAGGGGCACTTCCTTTTATATATTATAGATATGTTGTATAAACATAGATAGATAGGTGATACATGCATAAGTGTTCAAATAGAATAGGAGCACTTGTTTGAGACATCAAAGGCCTCAAAAGAAAAAATCTCTAAGTGCTTCTTTTCATTTTGGAAATAAAAGTATTATGACAAAATTTAGCCCTTTTGCTTTGTTTATTACAGAAAGAATAAATTAGATAATTTTTTTTTAGGGTCAAGCAGTTTAAAATTTAAATTTATGATATCCAAATAATTAACTCTAATGACAAATGAACAGTTCCCAAATGTTATATAAGAAATGAACAAATAGAAAATTTTACAATCTTTGCAAGACTTTTTATGTCATGATTTTTGCACTTATATGATATAGAGAAAAGATATTTTAAGGTAAAAAAGGGAAACTTAAATTTTAGTGATACATTTTAAACAAAATTAAAATTAAGTCAATAATGTTTTAAGTATTAACTTGTAGAAGACATTTATCAAAATAATTAAATTTCAATGATATTTTACTATTACAACAATTTCTTCCAAAAATGACCTTTTGTCACTCACTCCGAAATGACTTATACAACTGAGTACAGTGTTAAATGGCTTGTACAAGTCATTTCATTGACTTGTACGTAGAGCTGTAAGTAGGGCGGGTTGGGCTGGGTTTTGATGAGTTCGGGTTCAACCCAATTTAAAATCAATTGGCCCAAACTCATCTTGGCCCGCCCTAAACCCAAACTGCTTGAACCCAAACCCAACCCTAAAATTATTTCTTGAATTCGGGCTGGGTTCAGGTTGGCCCAAATTAATTGGATCTATAAAGGATCTAATGAGATATAATAGCAAAGGCAACAAGTTTATAATGTTTTTAGTATAGGAAAGCAAAAAATTGAGTTTTTATAACATTTCTAAGGTTTGTTGACCAAATTACAAGACAACACATTCAATGTTATGAAAGAAATACTTACTGAAAATGTTGTCCTTCGTAAATCTCAAATCATTATCCATACAAAGGTCAACATTATCAACATTCTTAAATCTTGAAAAGTTTCTAGGTTTGAAGCTTTATACTTAATTCTATTGAACCTTATCTATTAGAGAATTGATTGGAAAAATGGAGAGGAAGGGCTTGAAGTTTGAAAAAACTTAGGAAGAAGATGGGGTTTATGGTGAGTCATTTAACCTTGACTTTATATAGTTCAGGCTTTTCGGGTTTTTCAGGCTATGAAGTGCAAACCCAAGCCCAATCCAAACTCAAGTTCGAGCCTAAAATCAAGCCCAACCCAAACCAAAACCCAAAATAAAACCTTAGATCGAGCTGTTATTCGGATTGGGTTGGGCGGGCTAGGCAAAACTTACAGCTCTACTTGTACGGTGTTTATAGAAGGTATAAACCATTTTATTGATGTATACAAGTCATGTGAGGGATTGGTATAAGGATATTTTTGGGGTGTAATAGTAAAACATCACTGAAATTTAATTATGTTGATAAAATTTTCTTAAAAGTTAAAACAATAAACATTGCTGACTGAATTTTAATTATATTCAAAATGTTTCACTAAAGATTAATCTTTAAGTGAGTATGAATTTCTGTCGCAGTCAAACACGCTACGCTTGCTGGATTAGCTGAAAATAATCTAGATAATTAATCCTGTCGCCATCAGAGCATGTTGTGAAGTTTCTTCGGGGCTTTATATATTCTTCCTCGTCCAGCCGAACCGCATCCCGTACCTTTCACTTTTATTTGTTAATTATTTTCTTTCAAGGCAACCAACCCTTGCGTGAGCTCGCCCCTATATACCACGCTTCACCTTGGAAGGAACCCAAGTTTTTACTGAGCATCAAAGTATCAGAGATGAAGTGGTTTGAGGTCTTAGTTTTCTTGTACCTGTGCTCTTTGCTAGGAGCAGCTTTGGCTCAACCGTGTGGAAGCCAATTTGGTGGGGCTCTATGTGCAGGTGGACTTTGTTGCAGTAGGTGGGGTTATTGTGGTAGCACCCCGATTTACTGCCGTGAGGGTTGCCAAAGTCAGTGTGGCGGAGGTGGAGGCAATGGCGATGGTTTGATGTGTGGAAGGCAGGGTGGTGGGGCACTTTGTGCAGGTGGACTTTGTTGCAGTAAGCATGGTTACTGTGGTAGCACCCTGGATTACTGCGGTGGTGGTTGCCAAAGTCAGTGTGGCAGAGGTGGAGGGAGCGAAGGCAACAAGTCATCTCGAACTCGAACGGTGATTATTATCATTATCCCTATAGTTTTCGTGGTTGCACTTATACCTGTTATCTGTTTCTTTTCACGGTGGAAGAAGGCAAAGGATGAACCTGAGGGTAAGAAGCCACAGTTTCTCTTGTAGTTGGCATCTAAAAATAAAGTTTTCATCGAGTTATTAATTATCCATGTATATATCAATTGTGGAACAGACCATTTAGTGATGCTTTGGGAGTCATTATGATGTGATAAACTGAATGGATGTTGGAAACAAATGATAATTCAATTTTCAGCCCATTAAGGGAAATAGAAGTCTTTCATATTCGAATTTCAGCACATGGAAGGGAACTGAAAGTCTTTCCTGAAAGGGCTTTCAAGCCTTTGTGGTGCTGTGTTTCTGGCATGCAACCAAATAACCTCAATAGTTTTTTTCATGATGGAATTACTGAAGAAGCTTTTTACTTAATTTTATCAAAATGTTTACTATAATTTAGTCATTTATTATTGATTCTAATTTTTTTTTTCTGTGTTGTGAAGTTGTGGTCCATGTGGATGAGATTAGCACTGTTGAATCTTTGCAAATGGAATTTGGCACACTAAAAACTGCAACAAATAACTTCTCTGATGCCAATAAACTTGGAGAAGGTGGATTTGGCGCAGTGTATAAGGTAATCAAACTATTCCTATTCCATCAGTTTGAGAAGGTCTTTCCTAATTCTACAATTGAATATCCAGGGTAGTCTCCCAAATGGACAAAAAATAGCTGTGAAGAGGCTATCTAGAAATTCTGGGCAAGGTGACTTGGAATTTAAGAATGAAGTTCTGTTAGTGGCCAAGCTTCAACACAGGAACCTTGTTAGGCTCCTTGGATTTTGTTTGGAAGGAGAAGAAAAGCTCCTCATCTATGAGTTCATGGAGAATGCAAGCTTGGATCACTTCATATTTGGTTTGTCAACATATCTCAACCTACTATAATATGCATGTCCAGAATGGCATCAAGGATTTGTAGAAGATCAACTACTTCAAACCTTTGAATGAAATTAGATAGCAATGATTGCAGGATGAGCCTCCGATACTTTAATATATTTCTGGCTTGCACTCATTTCGTACTTTATCTTCAGTAACTACTCGTTGAAAATTTGATTTTTAACTTGATATTCTGCTTGTGTGAATGTCTAGATCCAATAAAACGTGCACAATTGAATTGGGAAAAGCGCTACAAAATCATAGGAGGAATTGCTAGAGGCCTTCTTTACCTTCATGAAGACTCTAGGCTTCGGATAATTCATCGTGATCTAAAAGCGAGCAATATCTTACTAGATGAAGATATGAATCCTAAAATTTCCGATTTTGGAATGGCGAAGTATTTTGTAATGGATCAAACACAAGGCAATACAAGTAGAATTGTTGGGACATTGTAAGTTTCCACATTCTGAACCAATTGTTTGTAGCATAGTTTCAAGAGGAAAAAAAAAAAATTCAGATATCATAAACAGTTCAGTTTCTGTTTGATTCTTATCTCACTAATGTTGCCATGCAGTGGATATATGGCTCCGGAGTATGTTAGGCACGGGGATTTCTCCGTTAAATCAGATATCTTTAGTTTTGGTGTTCTACTTCTAGAGATTGTTACGGGTAAAAAGAACAGTTGCTTTCGATCAAAGCATGCTGAGGACCTCCTAAGCTATGTGAGTATGAATTTGAATTTTTGCAAATATCTTTTTTAAGATAAAAAATTTAAAGAGAATTATCTCGGTGTGGAAATGAAAGCTCTGAAGAAATGCTTTAATTGAGGCATTTGTAATGACGATTTTTTTTTCAGGCTTGGAGACAATGGAGGGAAGGGAATGCTTTGGAGCTCATGGATTCTGTGTTTGGAGGATCTTGTTCGGTTGCAGAGGTGTTGAGATGCTTCCACATTGGGTTATTGTGTGTCCAGGATAATGAGGCTGATAGACCCACTATGGCTTTTGTTGTTCTTGCGTTTACTAGCAATTCTGTCAATCTCCCACTGCCTTTACAACCTGCATATTTTGTTCACAGCAGAATGGGGTCCGGCATTCCGTCAGCGGAATATGATTCACAGGCGAGCGAGTCTCGGAGCCAAACAAATCAATCGGTGTCTTTAAATGAAGTATCGATTACTGAAATGTATCGTCGATGAAGCTTATATTATTGTTTGTTAATAACGATATTATTATATCTGTCATTATTTTCAGAATACTTTCGTTTTCATTCGGGGAAAGATGAGTGCACGTGTTTTGTTTTTTCTGCTAAAGACTTGGATGGGGCTTTAACATTTTAGATATTTTTTCGAGACGGGGGACAAACTTGCGCAACTTCCAACATAAGAGTGATGTGATTAGTTGAACGACAAAAATTTAAAAATAAATAACAATTAAAGACAAAACAAAAATTCTGATCGGTTTTGGTTGTCTTTAATGGAAGAAATTCATCTGGTCCCGTCTCAATTACGTTGATTTTAGTTTTAATTTATTTTCCGTTTCCATCTAAAAAAAATTTATTTGTGAGAGAGATTTTCTCCAGGTGATAATAAAATATCATATCATACAAAATCGAGTCTAGAAAGTTAGAAGCTAACGCGCTAGCAGACGTACGCCATAGCAAATTTCGCAGTCGGTCAGTTTAAAAGTTTTATATTTGCAAATAAATTGTATTTTAGCCACTTGTACTACTCGTTTCGCATACTCAGCTTCGGTGTCTTCTGACTTCGTCAAGGCCGGCGATCAGCGTCAGCACGACGGAGACAGATTAATGATAATTACTAGAAGGATTAGAAAATTGATTAGAATAATCCCAAGTTGTTCTAAGAACAAGACTCTCCGCAGAACCCCAAAGAATTTTATGACTGTAACAACAGATGAAGATTTTATATTCTGGTTAAATTCTATAATAATGCAATTTCTCAGCCTCAGAGATTCTAGCATCCAGCACTTTCATATTAAGAATAGATGGAACGGCAAAGATGTAAATCAATTGTTTTCTCCAAGATGCAAACTGATGATATTACTAAACTTAACTGTATTTTGGAGTTTCAGACTATCGTATGGCTACCTTGATAAAAGTTTCAACAATTTAAAACTTTGGCCACAGATTTATGGAGACAAAATGACCAAGTCCATTGATTGAGACCTGAAAGAAGAAAAAGTAGAGCTTTTTTAACACAAGAGAGTGACAAGCAAGAACAATAGATAGAATGTGTAATATTCTTGCCAAATTCAAAAGAAAACCTGAAGGTCCAATGACATTAAAGCTCGTCCTTCATCAGTACACCTCTTCACTCGTGATAGACCTTCAATAAGTGTTTCAGAAACAATTTCTTTCGAGTCCATATTCTAGCAAAAGATTTTGATCAGCTGGTGCCATAGAAAATGTTTTCTAACGATTACTGTTCACAGTTTTGAAAAGTTCTAGGTATTGCAGAGCAGGTCACATTTTGGAATTCCACTCCCTTTCTGTTGATCTAAAAATTCTGTGGACTGTCTGCAAAAGGGAGGGGGAATCAGATAATTACATAATTATATTGCAAATTCCTAGACATATTCAGTCTCACTCTATAACTTAATGTTGGAATCTGATGCATGTTTCCCATAGAGGCAATGGATTAATGGTTGGATTATATTGTAGCAGCTTTACCAGTTGTCGTTTAATTCTATGTTATATACTTTGTGCTTGCCACTTTTTGGTGTCTTTGGATAAAGTGGAACAGCTGTATTATTTCAGGATTTAGCCACTCCAACGGAACAATTGTTTCGAAAGTTTACATTTGAAGTTCCAAGGTGTTTGGTAGGGATGTTTATCGGGCCATGATAGGCTTGCTTATCGGGCCGTGCTGGGCCAGCCCGAGCACACCAATGGGCTGGGCCGGCACGCCCATTGGGGCGTGCCATACCAGGTCTAGGGCCCGCTTCTAAGCCAAGTGCCCAACTTTGTGGATTGGCTTTAATGTCTATTTCTTTAACCACTAGGATACATTGGCTTCTTTCATCAATAGTATCATAATTAAATTATTTTAGCTAAAAATTAAGGATACCCTCACGATTGTTGGAAAATATAATTGTAGAAGCTCTTATATAATCAATCAAAGCTAAGAAAATAATTAGGTATAAATAAGCCCAAAAAGTTGTTATAAAATCTCCAATTAAATATATTTATTAAGTCCATGGTTTTTAATTAGACTACTTTAAGTCTTTAATGGGTGTAATTTATATTTTTTTTAGCAAAATCTATCATAATATGTGTAAGACAATTTTGTGAATAATAAATATATTTTTCAGAATTTTTTTGTGATTTTTTTTGGAATTTTTCTTCATTTTCTGACATGCCGTGCTGGGCCTGACTAAACGGGCCGCGCGTGCCACGGCATGCACCGCCCGTGGCCCGCCCGGCACACCCCAGGTGTGCCTGGGCCGTGCCGGGCTGGCCCGTTGAGCACCCCTAGTCTGGCTTATTGACTTTAGACAAAAGTGAATGGCCACCATGGGAGCAAGTCAAATGCCTTTGGTTCTCATATGTCCAAAACGAGGGGTTTTTAACTTTCCGGGCTTCTTCCCTGTGGACCCGGTTAAGCTTAAACGAGGGGAGGGGTTTCTGTAGGTAAAGTTTTAAAAAAAATATTTTTAATGGTGTAACGGCAATGTAAGGAAAATCTTGCCAATTCAAGGGTATGTATATCAGTCTCTCTCTCTCTCTTTTTTTAACAAACTATGAAACTTTTCATTAAATTGGAATGTTTCTACATGAGGTTGTACCAATAAGGTCATCATACAATACTTTGCATACAATATTTTGCAAATATTAGGAGGGGGATAATTCACCCATGCACAAGAATACTCATCTAAAGCGAAATTTGCCAATGCATGGGCAATTTTGTTTGCCTCTCTATAGATATGTGTCAACTTTACTCGCTAAAATTTCTGTAACATGGCCTGTATGGACTGAAGTTGGTTCCTCATTCTCCATGGTGACTCCATTGGATGCCGGTTTAGGCATTGAATCAGTGTTTTGCAATCCAATTCTACCTCAATATGTGTAATACCCAAATGATATGCTGCATAATACCTTCCCATAGGGCTGTAACTTCCGCTTGCCAAGAATTCGATCTTCCAACCTGCATAGCACATGCATATCGTAGCTTACCATCATCATCTCTTATGACAATTCCAATAGCCACCTCCCCAGGATTCCCTCGAGCTGCACCATCCACATTGAGCTTCTGCCAACAAGCTAGGTCTAGGAAATGTCCATTGTATTGTTATAGAAGTTGACAAGTTCTGCTTATATAAGTTGACCAGTTCTGCTTATTGAAGGATATTAAGGAGGGAAACTGCAGCTGGTATAGAAGGCTTGTGCCCATCAAATATGGCCTGATTACGAATGATCCATAGACTCCAACAATAGTTTAACACACTTGCTGCAGAAGGTATATCTTCAGGCCACCCTGGAGCATAAGAAACTTGAAGTAACTCTTTAATCCAACCTTAGACTGTTCTCGCAATATTCAATTGATCTAATCTGGTGAAGTCCACCATACCAAAGTGCTCAATAAATAAATGATGTGCTGATTCTTCCGTTGTGTGACATATCGGACATAACTTAAGTGGTTTTTGTATATCAATCTCACTCTCATCGGAGACTGACGCAAGAGACATGGAAGGCGGATTCTTTGACCCTTTTTGCTTAATTATATTTTTTTACGAGGAACTCTGTGGCGTCTAAATCACCAACTTGCAGTTGCAGGGGCTGAGTCCGGCGGAGGCCCTTCGATCTCCATCAACCACTTTTGGGTCGCTCTTCCATCTCCATCAACCACTTTTGGGGTTGCTTCAAAAGAAGCCATAGCTACTTAGCAAGATCTAAAATGGGTTCGTACGTGTTTCTTTTCTTTCTTTCGGCCATTCTCGCTCTCCTCGCTCTCACAACCGGCGATTTCGGACCAATTTACATGAACTACACATGTTTAAACACGGGTAATTACACCAGTAATAGCACGTATCAACAGAACCTCAACCTCCTCCTCTCATCTCTACCCTTAAACGCCGTAACTCCCAACAATGGCTTCTACAATGCATCAGCGGGAGAAAACCCCCAGAAGGTATCTGCGGTGTTCCTTTGCAGAGGAGACGTTCCCTCCGATATGTGTCGTCGCAGCGTCAATGCCTCGAGTCAAGATATCATACAAAAATGCCCCAGCCAGAAAGAGGCCATTATTTGGTATGATGAGTGTATGCTGAGGTACTCCAATCGTTCCATATTCTCGCGCATAGAGGAAAGGCCTGTTCTTTACCGGTGGAACATGTTTAACATCTCCCAAGAGCCAAAGCGGTTTGATTCTCTTCTGGGAGGTTTGATTAATGGCCTTGTGACCAGAGTTGCATCTAGTTCTTCGAGTGGGTTGTTTGCACGGGGCAAACCTTCTTCTCAATGCTCGAGAACATTTATGCGATGGTGCAGTGCACCCCTGATATATCCCCACGAGATTGCGGTGTGTGCCTGGAAGCCGCCATTGCTGAGATTCCGAATTGTTGTGCTGGAAGGAGAGGAGGAAGAGTTCTCATGCCCAGTTGTAACTTGCGCTATGAGACCAACCCTTTCTTTGAATCTGAGGCTTCTGTACCAGCTCCGTCTCCTGTGATTTCGCCGCCGCCGCCGCCGCCGCCTGGGACAAGGAACACGACATTTATCAACGGGGTAACTTCATCATAAATTGTTATAATTTCCCATACCCATAAGCAGAATGATTAGTGTTTGCCCAAGAATAATTCTTGGTTTGGTTCGTAGTTGGTTTTAAAAGTTTTTTCAACATATGTAGTGCTCTTTAGTTCCTGTTTTTGATTGTCTTAATGGAGGAACTTGTTTAACTTTTAGACTCTGTGATTTTTGTGCCTCTCCTTTTCTCTCTTTGTTAGGATGGACTCAGAACCGTTCAAGCAATGGTCGACTGAGTTTTGAGTCGTGCAAGCTATTAGAGTAAACCCAAATTTTCAATACAGGGGAGAAAGTTCCATTTTTCATTTTTTTTCCTTTTATTTATGTGCTCAATTTAGGGGAAGAATGATATTTGCTCAAAAACGTTAATTGTTTCATTTTGTTAAATCAATTTCAGGATTCTTCTTTTTTCCCCTTTCTTTTCATTTAGTTGAAAATTCAAAGTTTCAATTTCTACAGAATGGCTTCAATATGAAAATATTTCTGGTCTTGCAGAGAAGAGGAGTAAGTCATCTCGAATTGTCATCGTAGCTGTGGTATATGCAGTTGTCATAGTTATGCTTGTCTCCATCATTTGGTTCATTTTATGTAGGTGCAAGCCAAAGGCAAATCATGACAGTAAGTATCCATACTGAGAACTCAAAATTTTTGTGTGACTAATTCCATTCAAGAGTTGATAAAACAAATAGTGTTTAAGAGTCAGAAGCAAATTTTATTCATTCTCATTTTCATATAATGTTAGGAAATAAGGCATTCTTTTGAAGCCCAGAATGTAACCACTGCAATGGAGGGCCTTGTATTTCCTAAAAATGTGTTAACAACCATCCCCAGATGATATATTGATATGAGGTTTTAGCAGTGTAACCAAAAAGCCCTTTAGCTGTTTTCCTATTATGGAAATTTCTCGGGTTTGCCAATTTTTACTAATTTCCTCTACAATTATGTTGCTTGTTATTGTTTGTGAAGATATGGGTGAGATCAGAAGTGTTAAATCTTTGCAATTTGACTTTGGTAAGATAAGAGCTTTGACAGATGACTTCTCTGATGCCTAATAAGCTTGGAGAAGATGGATTTGGTGCTGTATATAAGGTAATAACCTTTTTTCTTCTAAGGACTTAAAAGTTCAAGTCTTTACATTCTTTAATTTCAAATTGAAGCCACTTTGAGATGGTTTGTGTCTTACATTGTATTTCAGGGTGTGCTTTCAAATGGGCATCAAATAGCTGTTAAGAGGCTCTCTTGAAATTCTGGACAAGGTGATGCAGAATTTAAGAACGAAGTTTCCTTATTAGCCAAGCTTCGCCACAAGAATCTCGTTAGGCTTCTTGGTTTCTGCTTGGAAGGGGAAGAAAAGCTACTGATCTATGAGTTCATGCCAAATGCAAGCCTTGATCACTTCATATATGGTTTGGATATTTACCCTCTGTAGCTTGAATTTGCATTTCTACATTTAACAACTGGGTCTGACTGGGAAATTGCAGTTCAACTATTCGGATGAAAGTGATAAACCTTCCCTCTTCTTAATTCTCTTCCAGTTACATTTTCAGATCTGATTTTGCAATGCTGATAAATAGACGAGTTACATATAACTTGGTTCTGATCTTGATGATTACTTGCCACAACTTTGAGCCCTTGTTTGTATCTTTATTTGGTGAACACAGATCCTGTGAAACACGCACAGCTGAATTAGGATAAGCGTTACAAGATCATAAGAGGAATTGCTCGGGGGCTTGTTTACCTTCATGAAGATTCTCAACATAGGATTATTCATCATGATTTGAAAGCCAGCAATATATTGTTGGACCTGGATATGAATGCAAAAATTTCAGATTTTGGTGTGGCAAGGCTTTTTATAGTAGAGCAATCACAAGGCAATACAAGTCGGATTGTGGGGACATTGTAAGTGCAACAATCATGATCTAGTACTCATATATGGCTAATTTACTTCTTGAGACTGATTCATTGACATTGGCATTCAGTGGTTACATGGCTCCAGAATACACAATGGATGGGCAGTTTTCATTTAAATCAAGATGTATTTAGTTTCTGTGTCTTACTTCTGGAGATTATAAGTGGCAGGAAGAACACTGATTTCTTTCAATCAGAAAGTGCCAAAGACCTCCTATGCTATGTGAGTATGAATTGAATTTTTATCTACACTTCCCTCTTCTTTGGTGGGTAGCTATGAGCAACCCTCATATTTCAATCTCTGAATTAGGCATGGATGAAATGGAACGGAGGGATGGCCTTAGATGTCATGGATCCAACTTTGGCAGAATGTCATTCAGGAAGAGAAGTGACGAGGTGCATCCATATTGCATTATTATGTGTTCAAGAAAGTGTAGCTGACAGACCCACTATGGCTTCAGTTGTTCTCATGCTCAGTAGCCACTCCATGACTCTCCCTTCAGCTTCACGGCCTGCATTTTTTGACGACAGTAGGATTGAGGCTGACATGCCATCAAGGGAGGATATTTCACGGGAAGCTGAATCATATCAGTCTGCAATCTGAGATTTTTCTGTAGAGTCTTTGGCAAAATTGCCAAAATCCTACGTAAAATGATATTAAATTGAACAATTCCCGCTTTGATTCACTCACTGTCCTCAAGGAAGGTATTTACACTTATTGGGCTCCGAAGGAGGGCCAATCTGGTTGGAAAATATATCTTTACATCCAGGAACCAACATCATTCAACCTTCTGAAAGTTCAAGAGCCAATTCAAATGGGGCAACGGGTTATTGAGTTACATCTTGAAATTCTGACCGAAGGAGGGGAATGGCAGAGAGTGATATATGTTACAACAGTGGGATATTGTAGGCTTCTACGATTTGCCGGAATCAAATCCCAGCATTGGAGGTCTGTCATTGAGAATTCCCACGGGGATCCATTGATTTCGTATTTGGGAATTTATATGGACTCATTTTCTATTGCAGCCAACGTATCTGATACAAGCTCTCACTCTTACTACAATAGCAGTCAAGTTATTTGGCAAATCCATTACAACCATTCTCAAGTGGCCAGGTTGTAGGTTCTTTGAATTGATGTCCAATACCAGAACATGATCATGGAGCCTCCAATTCAGCTCTTGAGACCAATGTGAATCCATTGCTTGCGAGAACTGTGTTTCAATTCAATCAGGTAATAATCCAGATTCTTGGAACCATTGTTTGTGAAAGAAACTCCTTGTGACCATGTTCTTACTTTCCAAATTGTATTGCCATGTGCAAGAAGCTGCAGGCTGAGCAGAGGATAAAACTCATCTGAATTTATTTGAGTACACGTGTATGTAGCCAGCTTATGTTTTGTTTGTAGTGTTCATTGCTGTTACATTCAAAAAGGTGAACGGAAATAAACCATCCAGCTTTGATTTCTTACTTTTGCCAAAATCCTGTATTTCAACCTAGATAGGAAGTTGATCCATACAGTCTTTGGCAAAACGAATTATTCAACCTAGATAGGACCCACCTAATAACATGCCAATCTTTGAAGTCATATTAAAATCACAAAGCATTCAATGGCAAGAAAAAAAAATTGTGATTACCTTTCCAGTCAATTCTATATCACTCAAATGAGTTTATTTATTAACATCCAATGTGATTGTCATCATGTTCTTTGAATATATTAAACCATTTTTCAAATTAATAGTCAACACGAACATGTGTACGTAGCCAGCTCTATGAGTGCTAGCTTCATCCTATTCTTTCTTAATTGGCGCGTTTGTAGTTAAGATCTTTATGACTGGCAAAACTGCATGCATCAATTGTTTTCAATTGCTTTATTTTTACTTGCAATTTGTGTGTTTATTATCTACCATAGATGATATTGTTTTGAATACTTGTGCATGCTTATTTATTAGAGATATTGTTTATCATTAGTAAAAGTTTTAACGTTCTTATGTACTACACCTATTCAACCCCCTCCCCCCACCCCAAAGGTGAATTTGGAGTCTAACCCGTGTTATCATACTTAAAGTCGAATTCTTTTAGTTACCTAATCTCATCAAATTTTGTCAAGCCAAATATGTGAAGACAAGTTACAATTGTAAAGAAAATGACAATACGCTCAATAATTAGGCAATTTAAGGTTGGGGACGGCACATTACTGTAGACGTTTGTCTTGTTGAAACGTGAGCATAAAAAGTCTTCTCCGTCGTCTTTGTTTTTCTTTTTGGTTTTTGTGACAGGATGAAGTTTAAGTTATAATAAAACTGAAATAAGAAACTAGTCACGTTGATAACAAGTTAATTAATGCATTTTACTCTATCGTTTTACGAAAATATTTGTTTAAGACTGATCTGATTTTGTATATAATATTATGGTAAAATTTGATATTATTAGATATTTTATATTCATGAAATTATCTGGATAGTAAACAGTGAACGAAAGCGCCCATCATGTAGGTTCCAACCATGCTGATGATACTACGCGGGGTCTGGGAAGAAGTACAAGAGAAGGCCATGAAAGAAAGCTTGGAAATGCTGAGGGTAATTGAAGAACATGGAGTTGTAGAGACGAAGTTCTTCAGCGGGGACTCAATGGGGTTACTGGGCTTAGCATTCGGAGCAATGGCTAACTGGTTGGTAGTGATAGCAGAGGAAGTAGGGGTGAAGCTGTTGGAAGAGGAAAGTTTCCCTCGTTTATGTGCTTGGTTTTACAAGTTCAAGGAGCAACCTGTGATCAAAGAGAACCTCCCTGCTCATGCCAAAATGGTCCAGGTTTTCAAGCAGTACTTGAGGGAACGGTTTCCGGCATCTCGGCCATCTACCTAGAAGTGCATGTGAAATTTAGGAGTAATAGCCCTTATATATGGGTTCGATAGATCTGTTTCTTCACACAAACACACCCGCTAGTGTATATATATACACATAATAAAGGGGAGTTGAAAGGATTTGTATTTCTTATTTAGACATGGTTCATGCCGAGTTTGCGTTCACCTTTTTGGATGTATACATGCTTTGCCTGAAACCAGAAAATCTTATATGATCGAAGTGTCTCTAGATATGCTCCTGGCTTAATCTGGAGTAAATATAGTTTGTATTTGTCAAACACACAACCGGAAAAGCAAAAAATTTATCTTTTAGTTTTGTACGTATCATAATCTAAGCATTTTCATGTATACAAAGATGGGTATATAAATAACTTAAATACCTCCAAAGTGGGTAAGTGGCTCATATTCTTTACATGCTATGAGAGGATACAAAGATGCCATGCTTCAGAGGATCTGATTCTGTCTCCTGTGTTCGAGAAAGTTTAAAAGCGCGCAGCTTCTTTTTATTCATAATAGGTGTGATACAGCAAATCATCATCCTTTTAATTAGTTTGCAATTTTCTTCTTGTTGAACTTATCATATTTAAACTTAATAATTAAATTTGGGGGAAAAATTCTATTTGGGAATATAATTAATTAATTCCTGTATGATTTATACAAAGAAGTTTAATTACAAAAATATAAATATAAAACAATAAATAGAGAGTGGGTCCAATTGAGATTTGTCTATACAGTTTTTATAAGCTAAAATTTTATAGCCAAAACTTACTAGTCGAAATTATACAAGAGACAAATCATCTGTATCAGTTGTGGACTTGTAATGAACACGTTTAGGATCCAACCAATCCAGTCGCTGAAACACCAAAACCGAGCTAGTCAGTTGACGTGCAACGCTTCAAGTCATGCTCTCCGTTTTCCATACTTCAAGTTTATCGGTCGACAAAGACTCTCCAAATGCAAGGACAAGAGATCGCATCACGGCCTGGAGACAAGATAAATCCTTGCCTTGATGACTGTCTCCTTTCCCAGCTTAAACCCTGGAGTGACCGCAAACCCCACAGCGTAATCCACAGGCATTCGTCCGCCGGAGAATCTGACCACGCTCTCCATATACTGCGGGTGGAACTCCGCTCCTCTGCTCGCCTCAAAACGAAACGATGGCTAAGAACTTCTTAGAGCAGAACTTCCCGAATTGGCAGGTGGGTAAGATGCCGAGGAGCTCTACGGGGTCCATGGCCTTCATGTCCCGGTATTAATTGAAGCAGTCCCGGCGGAACTGTTCCGGGTTAATTGAGAAGCGAAGACAGACTACCGTCCATGTAGAAGGTCTCGTAATCGAATCCTTGGAACGCTTTCCTGCACACATAAGACTAGAGCATATTTTGCGTGATGAATCCGACATGCATTCAAGGGAATGTAATTCACAGGCAAATGAATCAGATAAATCCACAAGCCAGTCTAACCAGTGGCGGAACCAGAACTCCAAATATTGGGGGGCAAAAAAAATTTTCAATTAATACTTTTCATGAAATATAGAAATTTTAATGAGTTGGGGGTGGGCAAACCAGAAATTTTAGAGGGGGTTCTCATGAAATATAGAAATTTCAATGGGTTGGGGGGGAAAACTAGAAATTTTAGAAGGGATTCTTATGAAATATAAAAATTTTTAATGGGTTGGGGGGCAAACCAGAAATTTTTTTTGGGGGGGGAGGTCAAAACTTAAATTTTAATTAAAAAATATATAAAACATATACATTTTTTTTATTAAAAATTAAAAGTTACTGCACGTGGTTCCGCCACTGATTCTGACCTGTGTTCTGTAACTAAGTTTTCCATTAGTGAATTATACCCCCGATAACAAATCTCCTATAGATTATCTAGTATTAATGATATTCTTATGTGAGTAGAGAAATGTAAGAATCAGGATTCTTAGAAGCTATATATGAACTTGTTTGTCCCAAGAAATCACTAAAAATTGGAGTAAATTAATACCTTGTGGGTTTTTTGTTCATGGCTATTGAGTTTCCTTTGCTTGATTTCATGCATTTTGGATCATCACTTGTACAACGCCTCCTTATCGATGTGAATGACAAAGGTGTAACATGTGGAACGGATTAGCGAGTAACGAAGGGAATGTTGAACTTGATCAACATCCATGTCAACTATCAGACGAGCTGCGAGTGGTTGTTCTAGCAGCAATCGGTAAAGCCTAAGAAACCCAAAAATACAAGACGACGAAGTGTACAAGTTTCCAGGTTTTGACTAAGGATATATTTTTTTTAGAAGGCTTTAACGTCAGAATTTGAAGTCGTAGTCTATCCCAAAGCAGAACCATATCATAAAATAATTGATAAACCACACACGATTCATTTGTAGTTTTGCGCGGACAACTAGTTTGAGATGTACGCAGAGCTCGGCACAGAGCGTTGTTCTGTGATTTCGGTGCATAGGAGCTGCTTGGTGGTGAAGAGATTGTTTTCAACTTTCTAGGTCTCCGGGCTCCTTCCCGGTGGACCTCGCTTAAGCTTAAACGAAGGGTATCTGCAGGTAAAGTTTTTTACATCATAATTGTGAAGTTTAAAAAGGATTTTTAATGGTGTGACGGCAAATGTAAGGAAAAGTTTTTTTTTGGTAAGAAAATTTAAGGAAAAGTTTGCCAATTCAATTCAAGGTTATGTATGTCAAATCTCATTGGAGTCCAACACAGCAAACTGATGCCCAACTACGGCCTTTGACTGTTTTTGCTTAATTATATTTTTTTACGAGGAACTCTGTGGCATCTAAATCACCGACTTGCCGTTGCAGGGGCTGACGACCTTCATCTCCATCAACCACTCTTGAATTGCAAGTTCTCTCTTGCATTTTAAATTTCTAAGCCAATTGAAGGGCACGTATATCAATCTACATTGAAACAATAGACTGAAGACGAATGTTCCCATGATATTCTAGGTGCGGAAGATTTCTGTCCATGGATTTTTACTCGGTTGGCTCTCGCAGTCAAACACGCTTCTCGTTAGAAGCTGGATTATACTTTTCTAACTTTGAAAAATACAAGTTCTACTTTGTCCTAACCAGACCTGTCGCCATCAGAGCATAATCTTAAGTTTTTTCGGGGTTTTCTTTCTTCCTCGTCAAACAGAAAGCCACCATAATAAACTACTCTCGCTAACGGATCTTATACTCCTCTCCCCTCGTACGCCTCTGTTACATAAAATTCCAAATCTTTTCCTCTCCTTCTGCTTCCATATCCAGACAACGGGCATGATGGGTTCGTTTGGGTTGTATTTGTTACTTTCAATTCCAGCCATTTTCATGCAATTTGTTCTTACAAATGCCCAATCAAACCCCATATCAAATTTTTGTGGAGGCACAGGTAATTACACCAGTAACAGTCAGTACAGGACGAATCTCAACACCCTCATGTCTTCTTTGTCCTCCTCTAATGCAACGTTCAACAATAGTTTTCTCAATGCGACCGTCGGCGAGAATTCCGACAAGGTTTACGGCCTTGTCCTTTGCAGAGGAGACGTTGCATTGGATGCATGTAGAAACTGTGTCAATATCTCGAGACAGGAGATCACAAAGCATTGCCCAAACCAAAAAGAGGCAATTATAGGGTATGATGAATGTATGCTACGATACTCGAATCAATCAATATTTTCTAAGCTGGAGCAGGACCGAATAGTATACATGTGGAGTCCGTATAACGTCTCGAACGTGGATCTGGATAAGTTTAATCAGGTATTGGGGGATTTAATGGACGGCCTTGTTAGACGAGCTGCCTTAGGTAATTCTTCTATTCGCATGTTTGCGACGGGAGAAGCGAACGTCACGGCCTTCCAAAGGATATATGGACTAGTGCAGTGCACTCCAGATTTATCTCCGAGTGATTGCAACATATGCCTACAGGGGGCTAGGACTGAAATCCCCAAACACGGTGATGGGAAGCAAGGTGGAAGAGTCATCAAGACAAGTTGTAACCTGAGGTATGAGATATACCCTTTCTATGCTACCCGTGGTGATTCTCCTGTACCTTCTCCACTACCAACAACCAACACAACGATATCTGATGGTAAGTCCTCCCTTGATACTTCAAGAGCACAATTTAGTTTCTGGATCCAAAATTACAAGAAGTCATCTCAGATTGAAATGTACTTCCATGACTTTTCCTGGTTGATTGTCCATTTGAGGGCACTCTGTTCTTTAACAATCTCATGATACAACTGGCATGTTTTGTTTTTTTCTATTAACAGTCCAATATTGGTCTAGAACAATTCCTATAATTTTTGCAGGACGGGGTTCTGTAATAAACAGAATCAAATTTTGTGGTAATATGCATATTTGAGCACCTTTAGAAACATCCCATATGGGGAATATGAATTTTCTTGAAACCTGTTAATGTTCTATCTAAATGTGGAAATACATCTGGTTTGAGCAGGGAGTGAAGGCAGCAAGTCATCTCGAACTCGAACGGTGATTATTATCGTTATCCCTATAGTTTTCGTGGTTGCACTTATTTCGGTTATCTGTTTCGTTTCACGACGGAGGAAGGCAAAGGATGAAACTGAGGGTAAGAAGCTACAATTTCTCTTGTAGTTGGCATCCAAAAGTAAATTTAAATTGAGTTATTGATTATCCATGTATATATCAATTATGGAACAGACCATTTAGTGATGCTTCGGGAGTCATTATTATTTGATAAACTGAATGGATGTTGGAAACAAATGTTAATTCAATTTTTAGCCCATGTAAGGGAAATAGAAGATTTTCATATTCGAATTTAAGCCCATGTAAGGGAAATGAAAGTCTTCCCTGAAAGGGTTTACAAGCCTTTTGTGGTGCTGTGTTTCTAGCATGCAACCAAATAAGCTCAATAGTTTTTTGCATGATGGAATTACTGAAGAAGCTTTTTACTCAATTTTATCAAAGCTTTTTACTCAATTTTAGCAAAATTGACTCTCATTTTTGTTTTTCTGTGTTTTGAAGATGTGGTCCATGTGGATGAGATTAGCACTGTTGAATCTCTGCAAATGGAATTTGGCACGCTAAAAACTGCAACAAATAACTTCTCTGCTGCCAATAAACTTGGAGAAGGTGGATTTGGCGCGGTTTATATGGTAATCAAATTATTCCTATCCCATCAGTTTGAGAAATTTTGTCCTGATTTCTGAAGTTTTAAATTTTGGAATTTCCCTTAGTGGTGCTCTTTTTGTTTTGCGTGATATAAAGATAATTTTTTGAGTTTCTGCAATTGAATGTCCAGGGTAGGCTCCCAAATGGACAGAAAATAGCTGTGAAGAGGCTATCTAGAAATTCTGGGCAAGGTAACTTGGAATTTAAGAATGAGGTTTTGTTAGTGGCCAAGCTTCAACACAGGAACCTTGTTAGGCTCCTTGGATTTTGTTTGGAAGGAGAGGAAAAGCTCCTCATCTATGAGTTCGTGGAGAATGCAAGCTTGGATCACTTCATATTTGGTTTGTCAACATATCTCAATCTATTATAATATGCATGTCCAGATTGGCATCTAGGATTTGTAGAAGATCAACCATTTCAAACCATTGAATGAAATTAGATAGCAATGATTGTAGGATGAGCTTCCGCTCCTTTTAATATATTTCTGGCTTGCACTCATTTCATACTCAATAGCTTCAATAAATAGTCGTTGAAAACTTGTCTTTTAAATTGATATTCTGCCTGTGTGAATGTCTAGATCCAATAAAATGTGCACAATTGAACTGGGAAAAGCGCTACAAAATTATAGGAGGAATTGCTCGAGGCCTTCTTTACCTTCATGAAGACTCTAGGCTTCGGATAATTCATCGTGATTTAAAAGCGAGCAATATTTTACTAGATGAAGATATGAATCCTAAAATTTCCGATTTTGGAATGGCGAGGCTTTTTGTATTGGATCAAACACAAGGCAATACAAATAGAATTGTTGGGACATTGTAAGTTTTCACATTCTGAATCTATTGTTTGTAGCATAGTTTCATGAGGAAAAAATTTCAGATATCATAAACAGTTCAGTTTATGTTTGATTCTTATCTCATTAATGTTGCCATGCAGTGGATACATGGCTCCAGAGTATGCAATGCATGGGGATTTCTCCGTTAAATCAGATATCTTTAGTTTTGGTGTTCTACTTCTAGAGATCGTTACTGGTAAGAAAAACAATTGCTTTCGATCAGAGCATGCTGAGGACCTCCTAAGCTATGTGAGTATGAATTTGAATTTCTGTATATATCTTATTTTAAGTACAAAATTTACAGGGAATTTAAACCTTGCATGTTTCTTTAATTTCTTAAGCATGGATATTATCTCAGTATGGAAGTAAAAGCTCTAAAGAAATGCTTTAATTCAAATATTTGTACTGACTATTTTTTCAGGCTTGGAGACAATGGAGGGAAGGGAATGCTTTGGAGCTCATGGATTCTGTGTTTGGAGGATCTTGTTCGGTTGCAGAGGTATTGAGATGCATCCACATTGGGTTATTGTGTGTCCAGGATAATAAGGCTGACAGACCCACCATGGCTTCTGCTGTTCTCGCGCTTACTAGCAATTCTTTCACTCTCCCACTACCTTTGCAACCTGCATATTTTCTTCACAGCAGAATGGAATCTGACATGCCCTCGAGGGAATATGGTTCACAGGAAACCGAGTCTAATAACTCAACAAATCAGTCAGCATCTCTAAATGAAGTATCAATTACTGAAATGTATCCTCGATGAGGGGGATGTTATTGTCTGCTAATAACGATATTATCATATTTGCTTAATAGTTTACGATATTCTTATGTCAGAAAGATGCATGGAAGAATAATGACCATTATAAGCTATCAATGAATTTTGTTTATCCGAAGGAATCACTTCAGACCTCTGAATAATGTCACCTAGTTGGTTGTGTGGTTATGGCTATTGATATTACTGCCACCAAAAAAAAATCCCACAGAACCTATAAATACGGGCTTCACACTTAAAAAAATCAGGTGGGATCAAAATGTTACCATGATTTGGATCACATCAGGTCAGGCCTACGAAAACTTTTCACCCTGTCTTCATTGTTCTTCGCTCAATAACTATTCCTTCAGTACTCTTCCGATACCTTCTCAAGATGATTTTTTGTGAGCAGCAGAACAGAATCGGACATGCCTTCGAGGGAATGAAATTCACAGGCAAATAAATCAGATAAATCCACAAGCCAGTCTGCCCTGTGTTCTGTAACTAAGGTTTCCATTAGTGAATTATACCCCCTAACAATTCTCCTATAGATTATCTAGTATTAATGATATTCTTATGTCAGCAGAGAAATGCAAGAATCAGGATTCTTAGAAGCTATATATGAACTTGTTTGTCCCAAGAAATCACTTAAAACTGGAGTAAATTAATACCATGTTGGTTTGTTTGTTCATGGCTATTGATCAACATCCATGTCAACTATGCGAGTAATGAAGGGAATGTTTAACTTGATCAACATCCATGTCAACTATCAGACGAGCTGCGAGTGGTTGTTCTAACAGCAATCGGTAAAGCCTAAGAAACCCAAAAAACAAGACGAAGAAGCATTCAAGTTTCCAGGGGTTGACTAAAGATAAATAATTTTAGAAGGCTTTAACGTCAGAATTCTATCTAAAGTTGTAATCCATCCCAAAACAGAACCACATCATAAAATAATTGTAAAACGATACATGATTCATTTGTGGTTTTATGCGGACAACTAGATTGAGCTGTACACAGAGCTCTGCACGGAGTGTTGTTCTGTGACTTCGGTGTGGAGGAGCTGCTTGGTTGTGTGAAGAGATGGTTTTTTAACTTTCCGGGCTTCTACCCGGTGGACCCGGTTAATCTTAAACTAGGGGTCTCCGGCTCTCCGCAGGTAAAGTTCTTAAAAAGTATTTTTAATGGTGTAACGGCAATGTAAGGAAAAGCTTGCCGATTCAAGGGTATGTATATCAATCAGAGATCGATGGAAGATGGATTGCTCCCAACTACGGTTAATTATATATATATTTTTATGAGGAACTCTATGGCGTCTAAATCACCAACTTGCAGTTGCAGGTGCTGAGTCCGGCGGAGGCACTTCTCCATCAAACCACTCTTGGGGTTGCTTCAAAAGAAGCCAATAGCTACTTAGCAAGTTCTAAAATGGGTTCATATGTGTTTCTTTTCTTTCTTTCGGCCATTCTCCCTCACCTCGCTCTCACAACCGGCGATTTCGGACCAATTTACAGGAACTACACATGTTTAAACACGGGAAATTACACCAGTAATAGCACTTATCAACGGTATCTCAACCTCCTCCTCTCATCTCTACCGTTAAACGCCACAACTCCCAACAATGGCTTCTACAATGCATCAGCCGGAGAAAACCCCCAGAAGGTATCTGCGGTGTTCCTTTGCAGAGGAGACGTTCCCTCCGATATGTGTCGTCGCTGCGTCAATGCCTCGAGTCAAGATATCGTACAAAAATGCCCCAACCAGAAAGAGGCCATTATTTGGTATGATGAGTGTATGCTGAGGTACTCCAATCGTTCCATATTCTCGCGCATGGAGGAAAGGCCTGTTCTTTACCGGTGGAACATGTTTAACATCTCCCAAGAGCCAAAGCGATTTGATTCTCTTCTGGGAGGTTTGATTAATGGCCTTGTGACCAGAGTTGCATCTGGTTCTTCAAGTGGGTTGTTTGCCACTGGGCAAACCTTCTTCTCAATGTTTGAGAACATTTATGCCATGGTGCAGTGCACCCCTGATATATACCCACGAGATTGTGGTGTGTGCCTGGAAGCCGCCATTGCTGAGATTCCGAATTGTTGTGCTGGAAAGAGAGGAGGGAGAGTTCTAATGCCCAGTTGTAACTTGCGCTATGAGACCAACCCTTTCTTTGAGTCTGAGGCCTCTGTACCAGCTCCGACTCCTGTGATTTCGCCGCTGCCGCCACCTGGGACAAGGAACACGACATTTATCAACGGGGGTAACTTCATCATAAATAGTTACAATTTCATGGACAGAATGATTTATGTTTGGTGCAATTCCTTACAAGCACCCAAGAAAGCGATTCTTGGTTTGAGTCCTAGTTGGTTTTAAAATTGTTTCAACATATGCAGTGCTCTTTGTTCCCTGTTTTTGATTGTCTTAACAGAGGAACTCGTTTAATTTTTAGGCACTCTATGGTTTTTGTGCCTCTCTTTTTCTTCAACCGTTCAAGCAATGGTCAGGCCGAGTTCTAGGTTAAACCCAAATTTTTAGCACTGGGTTAGAAAGTTCCATTTTTCGTTTTTTTACCTTTTATTTATGTACTCAATTTAGGGGAGGAATGGCATTTGCTCAAAAACGTTAATTGATTCATTTTGTTAAATCAAGTCCAGAATTCTTCTTTTTTCCCCTTTCTTTTCATTTAGTTCAAAATTCCAAGTTCCAATTTCTGCAGAATGGCTTCAATATGAAAATATTTCTGGTCTTGCAGAGAAGAGTAAGTCATCTCAAATTGTCATCGTAGCTGTGGTATATGCAGTTGTCATGGTTATGCTTGTCTCCATCATTTGGTTCATTTTATGGAGGTGCAAGCCAAAGCTAAATCATGGCAGTAAGTATCCATACTTAGAACTTAGTACTCCAAATTTTTTTGTGCTTAATTCCATTGAAGAGTAGATAAACCAAGTAGTGTTTAAGAATCAGAAGCAAGTTTACTTCATTTTATTTATCATATAATGTGAGGAAGTAAGGCATGCTTTGTATGCAAATACCCAGAATGTAACCACTGGGATGGGCAGCCTAGTATTTCCTAAAAGTGTGTTAACTAGCATCCCCAGATAACATACTGATATAATTTTAACAAAACACCTTCTTTTATGTTTTCCTTTTTGGGAAATTTCTCGGATTTGGCAATTTTTACTAATTTCTTCTACAATTATGTTGCTTGTTATTTTTTGTGAAGATATGGATGAGATCAGAAGTGTTAAATCTTTGCAATTTGACTTTGGTAAGATAAGAGCTTCGACGGATGACTTCTCCGATGCTAATAAGCTTGGAGAAGGTGGATTTGGTGCTGTTTATAAGGTAATAACCTTTTTTCTTCTAAGGACTTCAAATTGTTGTCTTTATTCTTTAATTTGAGATGGTTTTGCATGAAATTTAGAGAGTTCTGTGAGCTGCTTCCACTGGATTTCAGGGTGTGCTTTCAAATGGGCATCAAATAGCTGTTAAGAGGCTCTCTAGAAATTCTGGACAAGGTGATGCAGAATTTAAGAACGAGGTTTCCTTATTAGCCAAGCTTCACCACAAGAATCTCGTTAGGCTTCTTGGTTTCTGCTTGGAAGGGGAAGAAAAGCTACTGATCTATGAGTTCATGCCAAATGCAAGCCTTGATCACTTCATATATGGTTTGGATATTTACCCTCTGTAGCTTGAATTTGCATTTCTACATTTAACAACTGGGTCTTACTGGGAAATTGCAGTTCAACTATTCGGATGAAAATGAATAACCTTCCTTCTTCTTAATTCTCTTCCAGTTACATTTTCACATCTGATTTTGCAAGGCTGATAAATAGACGAGTTACATATAACATGGTTCTGATCTTGATGATTACTTGCCACAACTTTGAGCCCTTGTTTGTATCTTTATTTGGTGAACACAGATCCTGCGAAACGCGCACAGCTTAATTGGGATAAGCGTTACAAGATCATAAGAGGAATTGCTCGGGGGTTTGTTTACCTTCATGAAGATTCTCAACATAGGATTATTCATCATGATTTGAAAGCCAGCAATATATTGTTGGACCTGGATATGAATGCAAAAATTTCAGATTTTGGTGTGGCAAGGCTTTTTATAGTAGAGCAATCACAAGGCAATACGAGTCGAATTGTGGGGACATTGTAAGTGCAACAATCATGATCTAGTACTCATATATGGCTAATTTACTTCTTGAGACTGATTCATTGACATTGGCATTCAGTGGTTACATGGCTCCAGAATACGCAATGCATGGGCAGTTTTCATTTAAATCAGATGTGTTTAGTTTTGGTGTCTTACTTCTGGAGATTATAAGTGGCAGGAAGAACACTGATTTCTTTCAATCAGAAAGTGCCAAAGACCTCCTATGCTATGTGAGTATGAATTGAATTTTTATCTACACTTCCCTCTTCTTTGGTGGGTAGCTATGAGCAACCCTCATATATAAATCTCTGAATTAGGCATGGATGAAATGGAGCGAAGGGATGGCCTTAGATGTCATGGATCCAACTTTGGCAGAATGTCATTCTGAAAGAGAAGTGACGAGGTGCATCCATATTGCATTATTATGTGTTCAAGAAAGTGTAGCTGACAGACCCACCATGGCTTCAGTTGTTCTCATGCTCAGTAGCCTCTCCATGACTCTCCCTTCAGTTCCACGGCCTGCATTTTTTGACGACAGTAGGATTGAGGCTGACATGCCATCGAGGGAGGATATTTCACGGGAAGCTGAATCAGATAACTCTGCAATCGAGGGAGTGCTGTTGCAGTCTATAAATGAGGCACCAACCACTGAATTGTAGCATCAACAGAGTTAGAAGATGCGGTTTCTTTTCGTTCAAAGAGTATGTTTAATAAGTGATTGCAGTTGGAATCGAAGTTCTGTTTTGTTTTTACTTTACTTGTAATGTAGTGGCAAATGAGTGTAAAATTGACGAGGGGCCATGATTTTCAGATGGGACGAATTCGTCTGTGATGTTTGCCTGCATCATCCCTTGTTTGGGCCGTGAGATGCTGCGATGTGGAGCATCTCACCCCACTATTTTTTGATTGTTGTAAATGTTTGAAGTGGGGCCATGAGAAGGGCATCGACGATGCAGGCATGTAATGGTCCAAGCAGGGGACGATGCAGGCAGACATGATAGACGATTTCATTGCACTGCGAACTACATGGGTTCGGTTGACCCGTTCCTTTTACGTATTGCAGTGGCGAGCTGAAGATGGGGACCGGCGGTGTCTGTCAAGTGGCCACGACGCAAGTTGATTAGGATTGTTTTTCAATTATTTCAGTGCAAGGAATCTAAAGCGCCTCTTGAAGACTTTTCCGTCGTCACGCGAAGCAAAAACCCATTGGAGACTTTGGTTGGCCAAATGGAGTCCTTTGGGACTAGGAAAATTTTGAATATGTCAACAATCGCATAAGGGTTTCCTACCACAAAAAAAGAAAAGAAAAAACCAATCGCATAAGGGTAGCCCACAGACTTTGGTTGGCCAAATGGTTTTGACGAACAAAACTCACAACTTGACTTCAATTATTGAGCAGGACTTCCTAGAATATGTATAACTTTTCCTGCAATTGAGCAATTTTTTTGGTTCTTACAATCACTTACATAAATAAAATACTACAACATGGCAATAAAGGAAATAAACAAAAGCTTAATCAACATTAGGTCAATAAGTGCACATGTTCATGCACCTTACAACCCCATTTTGGCATCTTATATATTTTCGAAACTTTTCTGTTGATCGTATGTTAAAATCCATCAATCGGTTAATTTCTGCATGATCATTTCTTTAATCCACCAAGAAGTTAATTAAATTGCATTGAACTATTCAACTAAATGAGAGAGCTAAACTTGGCATTTTATAACGCTGTGGCATTGCAAGTTTGCTGGTACCTAGTGGAGTTTAATTAATTAGGCCAACATGTTGGGTCCTAACCCACTTGGGGGCGACATCCACCCGTATGCATGGTTGGTTCACTTAATGAGCCCAAGTGGAGCTGCCTTGCTCAATTAAAGCTTGGCTCACTTAATTTATTATATAGAATTATAACGCTAGTGAAAGGGGCAAGTGAAAGCTTTTGAATAGAGATAGCTAAATGATAAAATAAACAATTCAAATAATTTAATTTGCTAATAGAAAGTTTTTTTTAAGCTTCATATGTATTCAGATTCATAAATCAGACTTAAAAGCTCATACTTAAAAGCTCATATTCAAATAAAGCTCATTATTGAAGGGGATTCGATGGTCATCATTGAGTTGATGCAGAATCCTGGTAAACAGATTCCTTGGGGTATTTTAGGATTTCTCTCTCAAACTAGGCAGATTTGCTCTTCCTTTTCCACTGTCCAGTTCTGCCACACGTTTCGAGAGGGTAACAAAGCTATTGATCGTCTAGCAAATTTTGCCTTGGAGAGGTTTTCATGCATGCTATTTGTTAAACTCTCCTCCCCTTGATATTTCTCCTTTGTTGTTTGACTACGTAAGAGGTCTTTCGACCTAGAGATTTTAATTCCATTTCGCTTTTCCCTACCGAAAAAAAAATAGCAAAAAAAAAAAAAAAAAATTAGATTGTAGGTTAAGGACATTGAAGACATTCATCACCAATAGGGTGTGCGATTATTTTTTCACTAAAAAATGATTTTTAAAGTATCATTGAAAGACTAGAACAGCTTCAAAGATTGTGTCATTAGTGTAGATGTAAAATTGAATGGTCAAAAGTTCTGATTTATTAAGGTAATATGATTAAGTAATATAAGTAAATTATTTGATTTAATGTGAAGAACCATAGCAGCAGTGGTAGAGTAGCAACAGGTCTAATCTTTGACATTTTGCTCAATCAATGCTCAAACTCTTACATATGTTGTTTTCATGCTGCAAGTATGATATCTATAGCATTTGATCTATGATACGAAATACTCTGTATATAATTTGTTTCACGTATCAAAGTAACGAAATACTCGGCGTGATAGTAGTGTGCACGTCAATGGAAGGAACGACGTACGTGGTCCCTCAACAGATGACTTCAATTTCCAAGTCAACTAATCAATTCATGTACGTATCATCATCCTCGGTTTGAGACTTTCTAATTAATTAATTTGGCAAAGGTTATTTATTTGGTAGTTCATGGAGTGGCTCTGCTTCTGCCATGTATATGTAGCAATGATTTGGCAAGTATATATAAAGCCAGCACTTTTAACTGGATCAAGAAAGTATCATTAAGGCAGATTTCTTTAGAAATAGTAAAAAAAATTTAAAAACAAAAACAATCCTTGACCAAAATAGTAGCATGCTTAAACTGAACCTGCCGACTAAGTGAATATCCATATATTTTTTTTCTAATGATAGAACATTAGAACTTTAAGTCTTTAATATTTAAAGATGGCTCCTAGTACATAAAATTTTTAGTAGAATCCAGAATGAGAACATGATTATCATGTAATTTTTCTAATCAATTCTTTTGCAAAAAAAAAAAAAAAAAAATCGGGTTTGGTAGGTTGAACTCGTTTATTGGCAGGTTGGGTTCGGTTTGAGGTTTTTCCAACCCACCATTAATCAGGGTTCAACCCGACCCATTAACTCCCAACCCTATTATGCCCTTACCCGTTTCCAGCTCTAGTTTTCCACATTGTAGTTTCTCGTTATCCAAATGCAGTCTTGTGGGTAAAATATTTTTTAAAAAAACCTTAAAATGCCCATTACCTAATGCAAGCTCTACTTGCTCGGAACATATGCATACACCTACAACTTATCTGTTAGGTCTCCATGAAGCTGGGGTATTACATGTTGGAACAATGAATGATGTAAAGTGGTTTCAAATCTCAACTGAGACGAATAAGTTGAGAAGGGTTAGTAACCAATTGGATGATTGTCTTGTGTTCAATTTGAATCCGATTTAGGAAAAATAAATTTATAAGGTTCTTTTGATTTGTTGCTGAACAATGAATAAGATGGCAAAAGAAGCAGAGAATATAACAAAAGAAAGCAAGCATAGAACACTAGATTTTACGTGGTGTGGTATTACACATTATGTCTACGAGCGAAAGAAATTTATCAAGATTTTTTCTGTCAATAAATAAATACCTTAATTTGACCAGATCGAAAGATAAAGTGAAATACACAAGTAAAGTGAAATACACAAGACACCTATATTTCTACCTACATGCGCACACTGGCATAACAAAGATGACACAATACATAGTTGATATATGGTTTCACTGAAAAAATACATACAAGAACTACATGACAAGGATTGCTACAATAATTCATAAAATATAATTAAAAAGGCTTGGGATTCATTTATTTAAAATATTTTCAATATAAATGAGAACTACATATATTTTAAAATAATTCTCATCTCCTCGCTCTTTCTTCCACTTGTAGTTAGCATGGGAGCTCTCTTGTCGCACTCCAAACCGGAACATGCATGTCATTTCTGATACTTAGAAAGACTAAAGACTTTTCTGCAAACATGAATGGTGTCTTAGGCACCATGTTAAACTTTTCAGGGTCTCACTGACCCGATCATCCACAGGGACTCTCGTGTTTGGAAAAACATTAAAACGCAGAAGACGTCGATTCTTAGGGACAAAACACCCATCTGTTTACTCCGTCTACTTCTCCTTGCACACTAGCTAACACAGTCAGCCTTGTTTCACAAACCATGGGTGGCTCTGTTGGATTGATTTTGATCTCTTCTTCCATTCTCATTCTGCTTGGCCTCACATTCACCACTGCGCAAGAACACTTAAGATCAATCTGTTACGTCACAGGTAACTTCACTGCCAATAGTACCTACCACGAAAACCTCAGTACGCTCCTTTCTTCTATGTCCTCCAACGCTACGGTCCACAACGGGTTTTACAACGGCACCGCAGGCCAAGAATCCGACACGGTCTACGGTATCTATCTTTGCAGAGTAGGTGTTTCGTCTGACATGTGCCGGGACTGCGTCAATGCTTCGACTCGTCGGATCATGGAACAGTGCCCCAACCAGAAAGAGGCAATCGTATGGTATGTGGAGTGTATGTTAAGGTACTCAAACCGATCCATTTTCGCGGCAATGGTAATCAGCCCTTGGTACATTTGGGCGAGCCCGGGTGATGTCCGTGCTGCAGTGAAGGCCAATTTTACTCGGGGATTGGGGAGTTTGATGAACAGCCTCGTGAGCCGAGTCGCTTCTGCTTCTGGGTCTAGTCTCGTGTTTGAAACCGGAGATTTACGGTACAGTGGTGTGGAGACGATATATGGGCTGGTGCAGTGCACTCCGGACATATCAGTCCGTGATTGCACAAGATGCTTGCAAGCGTCGGTTAGCGATCTCCCCTATTGCTGTGATGGGAAAATTGGAGGGGGACTTCAGAGACCCAGCTGCAGTTTGAGGTATGCAACCTTCCCTCTCGTTGAGCTTACAGGCATTGCACCAGCCCCTTCTTTAATCTCTCCAGCGCCAACGCCGATGAGCACCACGATCGCCGGTGGTAAGTCAACGTTACAACTCACCAAAAAATCAAAATGCTCATTTGGGATTAGAAATGGGGACTATTTATATTATTAATACTCTGTCATTCGCTTTCTTTGAATCTTCTTAGGCTGATTATTCCTCGTTTTCTTTTGGGTATAAATACTCTGTTACTCTATTCTGAGCATACGATGCAGAGATCACAGTGGTAGAGCGGAATAGGGCGATTGAGGATTCTTTGCCATTTTTCTTGGTTGTTTTCCGGCTCTGTTCCATCTTTAGGATTTTGCGCCAAAACCTGTGCAGTTCTACGTCACCTTGCTCATTTATTTCTTCTCATTCTAATTCCCATTTCAGGTCTATTGTTATATTTCGTAAAAGGGTTTGATTGCAGTACCTAACGATATAAATATGAGCTTTCACTCTGATTTGAGGGGTATGATATGCGAAAATTTGTTTCTGGTACTAAAATAGTTCTGTTCTTACAATGCCCATGTTATATAAACTCCTACTCAATTTGTAGATTTCCTCTACGGATATGTGCTGATTGATATAGACTTCCATTGTATATTGCCTCAGATATGTTCTTCTAGTACAGGCCATGAGCAATTCAAAGCAGCATCAATCAACTTGAAGATAATATGCAACATCCTGTGTGTACCATATTCAATTGCAAAACAAAAATTATTAGCAGGAGTTCAGGATCATGAGAAGTTATTTAATTTGACCATAGCCTTGTTTAATGAATAGACATTTCTGGTTTGTGCAGGAAAAAGAGCAAATTCAACTAACATAATCATCATCATTGTGGTTTCTACTGTTGTTGTATTGATTCTTCTATCTGTCATTTGTTTCCTCTTGTGGAAAAGGAAGATTCCCAAGGACAAAGTTAATGGTAACTCAAGATCCTCCTCCAGTATTTTATTTCTTAGTTTATTTTATCTTTTTCCCTTTCTGGCATACTGTATGTAATGAGAATTGAGATCCATGCAAGGGGAATCAAAGCCTTCCTTTGAAGGTGCCTCTTCTCTCTTTTTGTGGGACTTGAACCCAAGCCCCTAAAACAACTACTAAGGGACCTTATGAACCATACTGGATAGAGACTTAATAAGCTAAACTTTAAAGAGCTTCTCATAGCCTTCATTGGTTAGAATAACGGTGTATGTTCTAGTATTTATAACTACACATGGGCTAAAAATTTCTCCTTGGACTAATTCTTATGCAATTAATATCTATTCATTTAGTTTCTACTTCATTTACAGATGCACTTTGTGAAGATGAGAATGTAATTAGAAGTTCTGAATCATTGCAATTTGACTTTTGTACAATAACCGCCGCAACAGATGACTTCTGGGATGCTAATAAGCTTGGAGAAGGTGGATTTGGTTCTGTTTTCAAGGTAATAATATGAAAAATATCCATCCAGTACTTTTAGATCCAAAATTTGGAGATTTTGAAGGACATTGTGAAATCATTTTGCTTGATGATTATATAACTTTGTGTGTGAAACATTATTTTCAGGGTAAGCTTTCAAATGGACAAGAAATAGCTGTGAAGAGGCTGTCTAGTAATTCTGGACAAGGTTATAAAGAATTCAAGAATGAGGTTGTGGTAGTTGCTAAGCTTCAACACAGAAATCTTGTTAAGCTACTAGGCTTCTGCTTAGAAGGAGAAGAAAAGCTGCTTATCTATGAGTTCATGCCGAATGCAAGCCTTGACTACTTCTTATTTGGTTTGGTTACATTTGCCCTTATATCCACCTTTTTTTTCTGTTACAATATTTTACGAATGGATTCAGATAACACTGCCTGCTTCTCATTTGAAAGTTAGTAGAAACGTTGATGAAATGCAGATCCAGTAAAGCGTGAACAATTGAATTGGGAAAGGCGTTATAGAATCATAGGGGGGATAACTCGAGGGATTCTTTACCTTCATGAAGAGTCTCGCCACAAAATCATTCATCGTGATTTGAAAGCAAGTAATATATTGCTGGATCAAGACATGAACGCAAAGATATCAGATTTTGGCATGGCAAAGCTTTTTGTAGTGGACCAAACTCGAGCAAATACAAATAGAGTTGTAGGCACATTGTGAGTGTTTTTTGTCTTCCTATCACTGAAACTCATGAGTTGACGAATATCAAGTTTCAGAAAAATGCTTATTTTACATCTTTCTGTGGGCTACAAAATGAATTCGGGATTATCGAAACTTGAAAAACATTCCTCAACCATGAAGAAACAGGATTTAACATATCTTCATAGCTCTACAGTATCATTTTAAATTTTTAAGTTTGATTTTGTAGCTTTTGGCATGCAGTGGCTATATGGCCCCAGAGTATGCAATTCAAGGACATGTTTCAGTAAAGTCAGATGTATTTAGTTTCGGTGTATTACTCCTAGAAATTGTGAGCGGCAGGAAGAACACTGATGCCTTTCAGTCCGAGGAAGATGGAAACCTCTTGAGCCATGTGAGTAAAAATTTTGATGTAGGGAGATCAAGTATGGCATTATTGTTAATTGGCTATTATACATGTTAAATGATCGCAGGCATGGAGAAAGTGGAGGGAAGGAGTGGTTTCAGAGCTTATTGATCCAACTTTGAGAGACTGCTCGTCAATGAGCGAAGTGATGAGGTGCATCCACATTGGATTGTTGTGTGTTCAAAAACGTGTTGCACAAAGACCCACCATGGCTCAAGTTGTTCTCATGCTTAATAGCTATGCTGTCCCTCTCCCAATGCCAACACAGCCTGCATTCCTTATGCACGGTGGAACACAACCTAACTCGCCTTTGACAGAGTGCGAAACTGAATTCTCCGCAAATGGGATGTCGATCACCGACATGAGTGCGCGATAACATATGTGGAGATATGAGGGCAAGTACTCGAAACTGTCACCACGGGTGATGGAGCAGTATCTGCTTATGGAATACTTCAAATAACAGCATCCCAATGGCGGTAGTCCATGAACTGTAACAGCTTCTTTTAATCTGAAATGTAGTTTATAATGATAAAACTCTCTCCCTGTCTCTCGTTTACTCTGTCACTTCCTGATTTTGAGACTACTTCTAGATCCCGCTTTTGAAATCTATGCCTCCGTCACGGCCGACGAAGTCATGAAGGTGCCGGTTCCTCAATTCTTCCGAAAGGCCAAAAGAACCTACCTTTGCCCGAAGCTTTCCCTCTTCCCCATTCACCTTCGTACATACACCCATCAGCCCATAGACACTTCCCGGTATCTTGAGGAACGTCTCCGATGAAGCTGCCGGAGTAGGAATCCCAATTTGAGACGAACATCTCAACTGTGGCACTTGTAGCGGCACCGCCGGCGGTTGCCGTGGTTGTTGGGACTACTTCTAGACCCCACTTTAGTTAGGCTCCGGTGGATGGCGAACGGTGACGGAATCACTATGACTTCTTCTCGGCTTTCTTCCTTTTCGTTCTCTTCGTTAGTTTTGTTTCTTTTGATTGTTGTTGTTGGTCTCCTCTTCATTAACTAAGAAGGTTGCTTTCACTTTGATTTCGGTTATCACCGTTAACTCGCCTGAATC
Source organism: Buxus sempervirens (assembly GCA_947561395.2). Classification (NCBI taxonomy): domain Eukaryota; kingdom Viridiplantae; phylum Streptophyta; class Magnoliopsida; order Buxales; family Buxaceae; genus Buxus; species Buxus sempervirens. Next base: position 2,952,640 of record OX387186.1, read on the forward strand.
TTTAACTGCATCGGCATCTCCGGCAACTTTCTACATTCCAGCAAATGTCATCGGCAACAAATTCTTGCAATATCTTCTTTGAATCCACAATAAACCCTGCCCCTCTTCATGGCCAAATGTCTTCTGCAAAAATTTTTTGCGGAAGTGATAACGGAAGGGCGGGAAAAGTGTTCTTGCGAGAAGGCGCCAAAACAAAGCTTCCGCAAGTATGGGCTGAAGGTGACCCGGGCTGGGTGATCAAGCCGGCTGGGTTTTCAACCCGGGTTAAGTAAGCTGGGTTGAAGGGCGTGCACCGAGGACTGACCTGTACACGCGTCATACGCTGAATCTAGTAAAAGTACCGCACGACATTTTAGACTTTGAAAGTCCATTGGAAGATTTGAAAGTCCATTGGAAGGGAAAAAAAGGGGTTAAAAAGATTCTGAAGGATAGCTTCGACATGGACTAGACGCTAAAATGTAAACAAAACCAAATTTCAATGAGAACAATGAACATGACGACAAATATTTTTCAATGAAAATTGCTATCCAAATGAAAAGAAAAAAATTAAAAAAAGTTAAAAAGACTCTGAAGGATAGCTTCGATTTAAGACGTCTTCTGCATCATCCTCTTCCTCGTTCAGATCATCTCGGCAGGCTCAAGATTTATAATGGATTTACGCAGAAGAAGAAATTAAAGAAACAGTGATGATGATGCCTTCTCTCAGTGTCTCAGCCGCAACCCTTGTGTCGCTCTTATTAATTTCTTTTCAGAGCTTTGGCGCTTATGCAGCTGTACCTCTGAATAGAGTTTGTCCAGACACAAATAATAATACTTACACTCCAAACAGCAAATATGCATCGAACCTCAAGCTCGTCCTCTCTTATCTATCCTCCAATGCAACACTTGACAGTGGGTTCTACAATTCCACGGCAGGTGAGGACAGAGACAGAGTGTACGGGTCGTTTCTCTGTCGAGGCGATGTGAGTCATGGGACCAGCAACGTTTGCCGAGACTGCGTCGAAACGGCAATCCAAGAGACGCTTCAGGGATGCCCAAACCGAAAAGACGCAGTTTCTTGGTACGACGAGTGTCGGCTGCGTTATTCGAGCCGATGTTTCTTCTCAATCGTCGACGAAAAGCCCCAGTATTCTATCACCAATATTGGTCAGGTGTCGACAGAAGATAGCGATGGGTTTCCTCGGATTTTACAAGATGCTGTCGACAGCCTAGTGAACCGTGCTGCCTTCGATGTTTCTTCCCGTATGTTTGCGATAGGCGAAACGAAATTTCTGGATCGCGGAACCATTTACAGTCTTGTGCAGTGCTCCCCAGATTTATCGGGAAGGGACTGCAACAGATGTCTTCGGTACGTCTTTGCTCAGCTCACTGCGTGCTGTAGCAGAAACGTCGGGGCACAGATTCATGTACCCAGTTGTAGTATGAGATACGAGGATTATCCTTTTTACCGGATCGAACGTGCAGGCCCCGTTCCTTCACCCCCTTTCGTTCCTTCCCGTAACCCAAGTACGTCTTCATTAATTGGGATAAATCGTCTGATTGAGAGAGTTAAATTGGTATTTATTTGGGGCTTTTTTTGTTTTGTTGATGCAGAGAAGAAGAAGCTGAACTCCTTGAGAACCATAATTGCTATTGTTCTTTCAATTGTGATAACAGCGGTACTCCTTGGTGTTCTCTGCGCTCTGTCACCTAAGAAAGCAAAAAAGCTGAGCCTCAAGGATAAAGGTAACTTTCAGATTTAAAATTATTTTCAATGCAAGTAATTGTCTGCGCCTCAACCAACACCATTTTGCTTATTGAGCATAGTTAATGAGGGAACTCAAGATCTGGAGTCCCGGAAATTTGATTTGAACACCATCAGAAGGGCCACGGACAACTTTTCTAGTGAGAAGGAGATTGGTGATGGTGGATTTGGTCGCGTATACAAGGTATTATCTATCTAATGAGCTAGATTTAATTCGTTCAACTCGTTCGAGTTCAAAAAGTTTCTCATGAAATCATTTCAGGGAATTCTTTCCGATGGCCAACAAATCGCCGTCAAGAGGCTGTCTAAAAATTCTGGGCAAGGCACCGAAGAGTTTAAGAACGAGGCTGCCATAGTGGCCAAGCTTGAGCACAGAAATCTTGTCAGGCTCCTTGGATATTGCTGGGAAGGAAATGAAAAGATACTTATTTATGAGTTCGTACCGAACAAAACCCTGGACTACTACTTGTTTGGTTTGTATCTGTTTAACACCCTACTTTGAATTGCTTTTCCATGAACTGCAACCTAGAACTGCATTACGGTCCTGAATTGGGTCATCATTTTGATGTGTGTGTGTAGATCAAGAAAATCAAGCTACCCTGTTGGATTGGGGTAAACGTTACAACATTATATTAGGGATAGCAAGAGGAATGCTTTACCTTCACGAAGAATCACGGCTTAAGATCATTCATCGCGATCTTAAAGGTAGCAATATCTTGCTAGACGGGGATTTGAATCCCAAAATTTCGGATTTTGGAATGGCAAGAATTTTCATGGAGGACCAAATTCAAGGAGTCACAAATAGAATGGCCGGAACATTGTGAGTTCCAATCTTAAAATGTGTTACTACTAGTTTCTCTCCATCATTTGAGTTAAGCCTCCGTATCTAATTCATGGGATGGTCTTGCAGTGGCTACATGGCTCCGGAGTATGCAATGCAGGGGAAATTCTCTGCCAAATCAGATGTATATAGCTATGGTGTGTTAGTTCTTGAGATTATAAGTGGTAAAAGGAACAACTCTCTCTCTCAATCTGACTGCAGCGAGGACCTTTTGAGCTATGTAAGTTGAATTCAAAGAATTACAATGAGCCCAAGATGATCTACTTATGTAAATTCAAGAACTAGATTAAAAGTTGATGGATTGTTGCAGGCTTGGAGACATTGGAAGAAAGGAACAGCATTGGAGTTGCTAGATCCCAACTTAGGCAACTGTTATTCAGCAAGTGAAGCCATGAGATGCATTCACATTGGGTTATTATGCATTCAAGAAAATGCAAAGCACCGACCTTCCATGGCATCGGTAGTTCTCATGCTCGACAGTCACACTGTTACCCTTCCATTTCTTTCGCGGCCAATTAGAGTGGAATCAGGATAAGCGCACCAGGATTGTGAATGATGTTTCAATTGCAGATCTGTAATTGAAAATTTTTTTCTCAGAGGGGTATCATCGTAGATAAATGTAAGTCAGTAGTTGGATGCAACTCGAATCAAAAGTGTAAAAAATTAGGGATTAACATTCGACTGATCCACAATATAAGCATTTGTGTCCCAAAAATTCCCAGATTTGGACTTGATGTTTCTTCAAGTCTTATAATCACTTTTTATAGATTCAACAAACTTGGAGAGAGAGAGAAGGATGATATGGCCCCAGGGTATGCAATTCAAGGGCATTTTTCAGTTAAAGTCAGATGTATTTAGTTTCAGTGTATTACTCCTTAAGATAGTGAGCAGCAGGAAGAACACTGATGGCTTTTACTCCGAGGAAGATGGAAACCTCTTGAATCATGTGAGTAAAAATATTGATGAAGGGAGATCGTGTAAAGCATTATTGTTAATTGGCGATTAGACACTAGAGTGACTTGACTATTTGCAATATATTTACATAGAAACAGAAGTCATGGGTCATAGGCAGGGACGACAATATGGTTGATTAATAAGTAACCTGCTCGCCCCGCCCTAATGGTTAGGGTTTGGTATTGCTAAAATTAGGGTTAGGGGTAGGTTTGAGTTTTGCTTAACCTGCCCAAACCTAATCTTAATATAAATATTATTTTCATATATATATATATATATATATATATATAATTATAAATGAATATATTATTAGTTTACCTATTTGATTTAAAAAAAAAACAAATGTTTTCGCAATTTGTACTCTGATCGGGTCAAGCTGAATTGACCAGTTACCAACTCAAAAAATGGGGCATAGGTTCATGTTCGCCAAAACCCACCCATTTACCATCCCTAATCACTAATCATAGGTCACACTCACATTTGCATTGAACGAACTTAAAGGATCGTGATGGTGGGCTAGTCATGGCCCTAAAAATAAACTTTATAGTTTCGATGATGTTGGGAAGAGTGAGATACAAGGCACTTACATAACAACAATTAGTCTATTTAACTTAAAATGAGAATTTAAAATTAGTATATTCAATTTCATCCCATGGAAGGCTCATTGAAAACTAATATTTTCATTTTATAAAGAAAAAAAAAGGTATTACAGAAATGGAGTGATTGTTACAAATATACCTAAAAAAATTTTATAAATATATATCGTTAATTAACCATAAGATTTTATTAATGCCATTCTTATTGAAAGAATATTACGCTACACACATTCAGCATAACTGGCTCGTTCAAAGATAATTTTTTATTTAGAGCGTCATGCAGCACTGAAACAACCTTGGAATTAATTTGTGGGTTGACTCGTTCATTTTACGTATTGCGGTGGCGACTATGGAAGACGTCAAGAAAACTCCTTTGGGACTCATATATGTATGGAGTTCTTGGAGGAGACTTGGAAAATTTGAATGTAGCTAGCCCACAGACTTGGTTGGCTAACTGGTTTTGACGAAGGAACTCTCAACTTGCATGACTACAATTATTTAGCCAAAAGATTAAATACAGAAAGGACTCCTAGATTAGTAAGTTTAACTTTTCTTTTCTTGCTCTTACAATCACTTCCCTATATAAACTGGAAATAAAGGATATATATATCCTTCTTAATTTATTATTCGTTAACAGGTAACAGCTAATTTCAACATCAGTTCAATAAGTGCACATGCTCATGCACCTTAATTACAACCCCATATTGGCATCTTATTTTTGAGACCTTTCTGTTGATCGAAAGTTAATAATTTAGCACAAAAGTTAATAATGGAAGCCATCTTTTTATGTTATTCCTTTGATGCTGTTTGGTTTGAACATATATTCAGGGAAAGAAACATGCTAGCAGATGCGATTGCCAACTCTGCCATTTTACATTTCTCATATTCCTGGGTTGGAAAGCTACCATAATGTATTAACCGTGTTTATTTGTAGATCCAAACTGATTATTATATAAAGGTTGCTATCTTATTATCAAAAAAAAAAAAGCGCAAAGGTACCAACAAGTTAATTAAATTGCATTGGATTATTCGGCTTAATTAATGAGAGAGCTAAACTGGGCATTGTCTAAAGCTGTGGCATTGCAAGTTTGCTGGTGCCTTGTAGGCTTGTTTAATATTCTTGGAGCTTAATTAGGCTAACATGCTGGGTCCTAACCCACTTGCTGGCGACATCCACACGTATGTATGGTTGGTCGAAGATCCAACCAACGTGCTTGAACCAATCCAATTTGGTTGAACGCACCCCAACCCCCCACAAAATTAATGATCGAAACACTTAGAATATGAATCATCATATATGGCAGCTTAGTCTCATAAAAAAAAATCATATATGGCAGCTTAGGCTCCGGTCAACAAAAATCATAATACGTATGCTCTTACTTTATCTATTTTGACTTTACTGATTTTTTTTTCTTTTTGCTAATGTACTGATTTTTCTTTTTATTTAACGAAATGAATGCAAATGCTATTATTTTATCTATTTTGACTTTGGTTATTTTTCTATTGATTTAATGAGATGAGACGGAGTGAAAGTAACGTCCTTTTTTTTTTTGATGGAAGTGAAAGTAACGTCCTTGGAAGTATATTTTTCTTTGTACACGGTTACGGTTAAGCTTATGCTTATATCCAAAACGACTAAGATCTGAAACTAGTAGATTATAATATTTTTACCATAAAAAGGTTATTTTGATCTTTTTAGAACTAAGTACATATTTTCCTAACCATATATTGTAGAAGCAAAGAGGAAGTGTGCTTATTGGTTCTTCGGGGATTTTTTCTTCTTCTTATTCAAACAGAAAGCCATACACAACCACTCGCTAGTTGATCTTGTATTCCTCAGCCCTTGTACGCCTCTATTACATAAAACCAAATCCTTTCCTCTCCTTCTGCTTGCATACCCAGACGGCGGGGGTGATGGGTTCGTTTGGCTTGTATTCGTTACTTTTAATTTCAGCCATTTTCATGCACTTCGTTCTCACAAATGCCAAGTCAGAGGCCTCAAACTATTTTTGTGGAAGGACAGGTAATTACACCAGTAACAGTAGGTACAGGACGAACCTCAACACCCTCCTGTCTTCTTTATCCTCCTCTAATGCAACATTCAACAATGGTTTTCTCAATGCAACCGCTGGCGAGAACCCTGACAAGATTTACAGCCTTGTCCTTTGCAGAGGAGATGTTGCGTTGGATGCATGTAGAAACTGTGTCAATAGCTCGAGTCAAGAGATCACAAAGCTTTGCTCAAACGAAAAAGAGGCAATTATATGGTACGACTATTGTATGCTGCGATACTCGAATCAATTAATATTTTCTAAGATGCAGCTGGGCCGAACATACTACATATGGAATCGAAATAACGTTTCGAACGTGAATCTGTTTAATAGAGTATTGGGGGATTTAATGGACGTCCTTGTGGGACGAGCTGCCTTTGGTAATCCTTCTTCTATTCGCATGTTTGCGACGGGAGAAGCGAACGTCACTTCCTTACAAAGGATATATGGACTGACGCAGTGCACTCCAGATATATCCTCGAGTGATTGCAAAACATGCCTGCAGATGGCTAAGAGTGAAATCCCCGACTGCTGTGATAGTAGTCAAGGTGGAAGTGTCTTCAAGGCAAGTTGTAACTTGAGGTATGAGATATACCCTTTCTATAATCTCAGTGGTGAATCTCCAGCACCTTCTCCACCACCTCTTATAACATCTCCGCAACCATCAACAACCAACACAACGATATCTGATGGTAAGTCCTCCTTGATACTTCAGGAGCGCAATTTAGTTTCTGGATCCAAAATTACAAGAAGTCATCTCAGATTGTAATGTACTTCCATGACTTTTCCTGGTTGACTGTTCATTTGAGGGCACTCTGTTCTTTAACAATCTCATGATACAACTAGCATGTTTTGGATTCTTCTTTTAACAGTCCAATATTGGTCTAGAACAATTCCTATCATCTTTGCAGGATTGGGTTCTGTAATATACATAATCTAAACTTTGAGGGAATATGCATATTTGAGCTCCTTTAGAAACATCCCATATGGGGAATATGAATTTTCTTGAAATCTGTTAATGTTCTATCTAAATGTGGAAATACATCTGGTATGAGCAGGGAAAGAAGGCAGCAAGTCATCTCGAAATCAAAGAGTCATTATTATCATTATCACTACAGTTTTCGTGGTTGCGCTTATATCTGTTATGTGTTTCCTTTCACAGCGGAGGAAGGCAAAGGACGAACCTGAGGGTAAGAAGCCATAGTTTCTCTTGTAGTTGGCATCTAAAAAAAAGTTTACATCGAGTTATTAATTATCCATGTATATATCAATTGTGGAACAAACCACTTAGTGATGCTTCGGGAGTCATTATGATGTGATAAACTGGATGGATGTTGGAAACAAATGTTCATTCAATTTTTAGCCCATGTAAGGGAAATAGAAGTCTTTCATATTCGGATTTTAGCCCATGTAAAGGAAATGAAAGTCTTTCCTAAAAGGGCTTACAAGCCTTTTGTGGTGCTGTGTTTCAGGCATGCAACCAAATAACCTCAATAGTTTTTTGCACGATGGAATTACTAAATTAAAGAAACTTTTTACTCAATTTTATCAAAATGTTTACTATAATTTAGTCATTTATTATTGATTCTAATTTTTGTTTTTCTGTGTTGTGAAGATGTGGTCCATGTGGATGAGATTAGCACTGTTGAATCTTTGCAAATGGAATTTGGCACACTAAAAACTGCAACAAATAACTTCTCTGATGCCAATAAACTTGGAGAAGGTGGATTTGGCACAGTTTATAAGGTAATCAAACTATTCCTATTCCATCAGTTTGAGAAATTTTGTCCTGATTTCTGAAGTTTCAAATTTTGGAATTTCCTTTAGTGGTGTCTTACTTGTTTTGCATGATAATTTTTTGCGTTTCTGCAATTGACCAATGTCTAGGGTTGGCTCCCAAATGGACAACAAGTAGCTGTGAAAAGGCTATCTAGAAATTCTGGGCAAGGAGACTTGGAATTTAAGAATGAGGTTTTGTTGGTGGCCAAGCTTCAACACAGGAACCTTGTTAGGCTCCTTGGATTTTGCTTGGAAGGAGAAGAAAAGCTCCTCATCTATGAGTTCGTGGAGAATGCAAGCTTGGATCACTTCATATTTGGTTTGTCAACATATCTCAATCTATTATAATATGCATGTCCAGATTGGCATCTAGGATTTGAAGAAGATCAACCACTTCAAACCTTTGAATGAAATTAGATAGCAATGATTGCAGGATGAGCTTCCACTCCTTTAATATATTTCTGGCTTGCACTCATTTCATAATTGATCTTCAGTAACTATTCGTTGAAAATTTGACTTTTAACTTGATATTCTGCCTGTGTGAATGTATAGATCCAATAAAACGTGCACAATTGAACTGGGAAAAGCGCTACAAAATCATAGGAGGAATTGCTAGAGGCCTTCTTTACCTTCATGAAGACTCTAGGCTTCGGATAATTCATCGTGATCTAAAAGCGAGCAATATCTTACTAGATGAAGATATGAATCCTAAAATTTCCGATTTTGGAATGGCGAGGCATTTTGTCTTGGATCAAACACAAGGCAATACAAATAGAATTGTTGGGACAATGTAAGTTTGCACATTCTGAACCTATTGTTTGTAGCACATTCGTTCATGGCAGACCATGATGATTCAGTTTCTGTTTGATTCTTATCTCACTAATGTTGCCATGCAGTGGATATATGGCTCCAGAGTATGCAATGCATGGGGATTTCTCCGTTAAATCAGATATCTTTAGTTTTGGTGTTCTACTTCTAGAGATCGCTACTGGTAAGAAGACTAGTTGCTTTCGATCAGAGCATGCTGAGGACCTCCTAAGCTATGTGAGTATGAATTTGAATTTTTGCAAATATCTTATTGAAGTTTAGAATATACAGAGAATTGAAACTTTGCATGTTTCTTTAACTTCTTAAGCACGGATATTATCTCAATATGGAAATGAAAGCTCTGAAGAAATTCTTTAATTGAGGTATTTGTACTAACAATATTTTTTCAGGCTTGGAGACAATGGAGGGAAGGGAATGCTTTGGAGCTCATGGATTCTGTGTCCAGAGGATCTTGTTCGGTTGCAGAGGTGTTGAGATGCATCCACATTGGCTTATTGTGTGTCCAGGATAATAAGGCTGACAGACCCACCATGGCTTCTGTTATTCTCGCACTTACTAGCAATTTTGTCACTCTCCCACAACCTTTACATCCTACATATTTTCTTCACAGCAGAAAGGGGTCCGACATGCCCTCAATGGAATATGGTTCAAAGGCAAGTGAGTCTGGGAACCCAAGAAATCAGTCGGTGTCTCTAAATGAATTATCGATTACCGAAATGTCTCCTCGATGAGCATATGTGCATTGAGAAAACCGTTGAATTAATGATCGAAATGTCTCCTCGATAAGCTACCATATATGATGATCATTAATTAGTCGAATATGGTTGCATTGAGAAAACCGTTGTTGACTTTAATTAACCTGTCCATACGTGCATTGCTGCAGCATATTGTAAATGTATCCTTATGTTTGCTGATTTCTGTTATTGCATCGTGTTATTGTTTCATTATGGTTTGCTAATTCCTGTTGCAGCATCTTGTAATTGTTTCTCTTAGTACACTGTTGATAACATCAAAAAGGGAATAATAATCAGTTACACACTTTGTAATGTAACAAATATATTCTCTTTTCTGTTACAACTTGTTGTAAATATAAATACTGGTCATTCTAATACGGATAATACGGAGAGTGTGAGAGAAAATGTTTTAATGTTTTGGTTGAGAAATTCTCTGAATTTTAACAGGGTTGACTTACAAATTCAACAAGAAAAGCCTCTTCCTCGGGACAAACGTCAATTAAGTACGAGTTAACGTCCTTTCTATGAAACTTAAACAGGTCACCTAACGTCTCACGTGGCAACCAAGTATCAATTTTTTTTTTTTTTTTTTGGTAACGTAAATGGCAACCAAGTATCATGTCAACCGATTTCCTCTTCACCCATTCGTAATTGCGGTTGCCCATTGCGCGACACGCGTCCTCATTCCAACGATATTCTGAAACCCGAAAATTTCAAAAATCTCTCTTCCGCATTTCACTTGCCATTTTCATCTCTTGTGGGCATTGATACTCTGCCGATTAAAATGGTCGTTCAATCTCCATGGGCTCTATTTACCAAAAAAAAAAAATCTCCATGGGCTCTCTCTTTCTCTCACGTTTCCTTAAAGAGACTTGGTATCAGTTTTCCATTTTTTTTAATTCATTTTCTTTTCTATATTTTCCTTTTTTAAATGTTATGGATCTCTTTGATTCAACGTTCTTGGATGCCTTCTAACGGAGTTTTCTTGCCTGCGCTTGCATGGCGGTTCTTATAATTCATGAGTTTTGGGGGGTTTTAGACAAGAGTTTCTTGACTCCACCGGTTTTATCATCTGGGTTTCTTCTGTTGCTTGCAGTTTGCCAGTTTTAGGGTTTCTTTTTTCTGGGGGGTTTGGATTTGTTAATTGAATTAGTGTTCCAGATGGGGCCGATAGAGGAACCGAAGGAGGTGGTTGATCAACTCGCTGAGATTTTGAAGGAGGTTTCTGGGTTCCCCGATTGTCGGAACGCATCGAAGAACCTCTACGGTAATCTCGCTAGGAGGGTGAAGCTCTTGAGCCCGCTTTTTGAGGAACTCAAGGACAGCGAGACAGCTGTCGGGGAGGAAGAGGTTCAGGCTCTGGAATCGTTGAAAGCTGCTTTGGAGTCAGCAAAGGAGCTTCTCCGATCGGTTCATGAAGGGAGCAAGCTCTATCAGGTACCTCTATTCATTTTAGGTTAAAATCTAGGATCGGAACCGAGAAGCCTGGAGTCCAACTGAAAATTGTAGGACTTCACATTACCTTGTACATGTAAGGAGACTATCACGTTAATGAGCTAGCAGGCTATTGCATGAAGACGTGTAGCCCTTAAAGGAGATAGATTGCGAGATTCTGTAATCCTACATTGCTTAAAGAGGAAAAAGGAAAGGTCCAGGTACATATATAAGCTTGTGGCCTTCTCAAACAACGAGGTCTTTTTATGTAAAACCCAAAATCAAACCCGTCAAGCCCAATGGGTTAAAGCCGACAATACTGAAAGCCTCGGGCTTTGATAGAAAATAAATGGCTGTCATTTGCCCACGTACGTACAGTAGTACAATGTTAGATGGCGAAGGCAAGGCATCAGAAATATTAAGAGAGTGGGCCGTGCATTTTTGTCTTTTTATTATTTGGAATCTCGAAGTAATTATAATGTGGTCATCGACGGAACTCAATCATTTACAATGTCACTACATTCAAACAACCGGTATCCTCACCACCGAATCGTCTTACAAATGTTCTTACTACCAAAAAAAAAAAGTCTTACAAATGGTCTTGAGTGCGCGCTTTGCGCAACACGCGTCCTCGCTCCCCTCTCTCCTCTTTCGAATGGTAATGGCCGTTCGTATTAGCATCCGTTAGTTTTTCGAATCCGTGACGTATTGTTCGAGCAGCGTTCGACCCTCGTTCGAAAGAGAATCTGAAACCCCCAAAATTTCAAAATTCCCTCCTTGCCATTTCACCTACCATTGGTAAGACAATTCGGTGGAGAGGCATTTCCTCTGCTCCCTTCGTTTTTGCTCCCCGTTTGCTCCCTCAATCACCTCTCGCCACACGTCCCAAAAGGCCTCACCATAACTTCTGCCTTAACTTGGGTTAACGCTTGCATTTCAAGCTTGCGTCCCAAGGGCCCCACCACAAGAGCAAGTTCACTCTCGTCCTTTCTTATTTCTGGTTTCTCCCTCCACTCCATCACTCTCGTCTCTCACTTCCGTTCCACTTTGCATCTTTCTTCCTCTTTTCCTTGATTATCATCTCTGATTGTAGATCAAAGAGGTCGCTCCAGCAGCAAGGCAAAGAGATGCAAAACTTTCATTTGCGTTTGTATATCCTGATAAGAGTGGCCATTTCAGGGTGCGACAGGTATGTCTCCTTCTATTTTATCTTTATTTTCTTTTTCAGTGTTCGTGCATTCAAATAAATAGAGAGTATCTGCTTGTGTATTTGAATGGCCTCTCAATGGAGTATAGCAGTTTAATATATGCTTTTCAATAAACCTAAACCAAGACAGACGAAGCTGCAAAAGCTCTGAAATTTGAAGCAATTAAGTTCTCAAAAATCCTGTAAACCATGTGGTTAACAATTAACCAGGCTAGAAATTCCTGATAATTTATGCCATGCCACAAATGTCTATACCTTTCATTGTTTAAAAAGAAAATTTTTTAAAGAAATAGAGTGCAAAGTAATCTGCACGTATAGATAAACAACTCGGTCGTGAAATAAACTGTCAGTTACAGGTTTTGTAGTTCACATGCTTTGTCACATTGTCCAATCATTTAACAATCTTCATATTGCGATGGCTTTGTGAAGGTTGGGATGACTCATTCTGATGGACGTGAAAGCCGAATAGGATGCCACTTTATATACATATAGTCTAATCTGGTCCCCTGATCTCATAGAAGGTGAATCTCTGAACATACATACAGCCTAGTTAGCACATGTTTTCCTCTCATTCGCATCAGTCCTGCAACCAAATAACAGGAAGCCAATGAAATCTGTGTAGACGCTATATTGCCCTGTGAGATACATTGAGAGAGTAATATTCATTGCACCTGCTTTAGCACATTATAATTAACAATTAAATATAGAGTTTGCTGCTTTAGTAAGACAATTTAGTTTTTTCCTTAGACATGAATGACCATTTTCATAGATTTATATTTTGCTATGTCTTATTAATTAATGACCAACGAAGAGAAGAGAGAGGGAGAGAGTAGAGGCCGAGGGTGATGGAGGAAGAAAAAGAAGTGAAGAAGAGAGAAAGTAAAGGACTATATTGGAACAATTGGTAGAAAGGATTAAACAATGCTGTTTGAAGTCATTAATGGCTTCTCAAATGATTATAAGAAGCACTGCGCCTGAAGAGTTTTCAATAGATGGTAGAGCAGAGGGGGTAGAGAGAGATAGAACAGTGAGAGAGAGAGGCGAGAGATGGAAAGAGCCGTTATGGTGGGGCCTTGGGACGTAAGCTTTCAATGCAAGCTTTAACCCAAGTTAAAGCAGCAGTTATGGTGGGCCCTTAGGGACGTGTGGCGAGAGATGATTCAGGGAGCAAAAATGAAGGGAGCAGAGGAAATGGACTGAAACGGGGAAATTCTCGATGGAGATTCGCTACCCAAAGAGCTACTCATTATTTTTTCATATTGACTACCATATCACAATTACTAACACACACCAAAGAATTGTGACGTAAGGAGCTCCTTTTCTTTTCTATGTTGTTTTTCCCTCCACACAAAATCCTTTAATTCCGTATTTTTAGTTGATCTTTATAATTTAGTATAAACCTACCAAAAAATTTTACATTCAATATCTCTTACTTAAAACCTAAATAACTAATCATGAAAAGACAAAGATAAACCCTACCATCATCAAAATAAGGTATCAAAACAAGACCGGGTCTCTTCAAAGGAACAAGATTTTCCTTCTTCAACGTGGAGAACTTTGCTCCATTGAAAACGCCAAATCTTAATCTTGGTCTGCGTCTTCGGTCCCTTACACACAAGACTTCAAAATCTACAATATAGTTTGGTGTTTGACCTAGTTGATATGAACATAACTCGATTAAATCAGAATCAAGATGATTTGGTCAAAGCAAATGAAATGGATGTGTCGTAAAAGAGACGTTCTCGCCTATCTTATCTTGAATCTTCTTCTCATGAGTATTTCTTATGTATAGTTATAAGTTTTATGGTAGTGGCCCTTTAGGAATTTAAATGTGATCCATTCAAACCAAGGTTTGCAGTTTTGGTGCCGGTGGGCGGCACACCCACCGGCCAAAACGAAATTTATAACTATACTATTATATAAAGTCAATCCCCTATTTTTTTTTTTTTTTGCCTGATATTTTATACCGAAAATGTCCTTCAATTTTTTCAAATTCACTCCATCACCCAGATTTGTTAACGGCGCGTGTCTTATCATAACTAATTGTCCCCTTCTTTGTTTATTCCCTCGCTATATACCTAGTGCATGCATTCTCTTAGAGGGTGTTTGGTAACGTGTTCAGAAACGGTTTTCGGTTTTTAAACATAGAAAACCATAAACGTGTTTGGTATGGGGGGATTTCAAATTGTTTTTTAAAAAAACGGTTTGAAAAACACTAATGATTTTAGAAACCCAAAATATAGGTTTTTAAAAACCAAAAACCGTGTTTTGCGTTTTTTTATGGTGGTAGTTCTGTAATATTCTGAGTCAAGATATTCTCGACTCCCAACTTCAACACTTTCTTTCTTTTCTCCATTCTCAGTTCAAAACGTTCTTCGTGAGAGAATGTGCTGGCATAGGTGTTTCGTGGGGTCTCCGACAAGAGATTTGCGTACGTGATCGAAGGTTCGTATGCGCAAAGATGCTATCGCGTGTAGGACGAGTCCAGGAAGATGGTAGCGGAGATCAAGAGGAAGGAGGCGGTGATCGGAGGTGTGTCGTTTGGAGTCAAGGTGTTTTGTTTGGTCGTCCGTTCGGGATTTGATCGGCGGTAGAGAGCACAGCATTATGTAAAAGTGCCTATGTAATCACTTCATGTTTGAAACATATCTATCAGATTGCAAGTTGCATTTTCTGAAATGCATCTCAACTGCCTTTGGTACCTTCTACTGTTCTAACCATCTTTTTGTCGTCTTTTTATTGCATCTTTCATTGATCACTCGATGCCAATGGTTGAATCTTGACAAACCGGCAGGTGAACCATTGAAATGTGATTCTACAGAATGAAGTGGAGAAAGATGCGTAAGTGTGAGTAATCGGTTGAATCTGAATGGGAATAAGACTTGTTAGATAATTGAGAAATCCCTTATTACTTGGTGCGATGGTGAAAGCCTGTGGCGGGTTCCATCTATGTTTACCAGTTACCACCCTTACTTTGAGCAGACCATTATTAGGTATCTGAAGTTAAAGTTGTTAAACCAAGAACAAACTAACCCTAAATTGACTTTGGATTGGTTTAGGGTTGGGTTTTAATGCATATTGTTCTCTTCCGAGCTAAGTGAGGATTGATGTCTCAATTAAACGAAAAAATCAAACTAAAACCACACTTAAGTAGGTTTGACTCTATATGGGTGTGTCGTTTGGATTTGATGCGGTCTCCTGTTCAACCATTCCCAAAATTTGCTTTTGAATTAGAGTGAGAAAATTGCTAAATTTGAAGACTCACGGAAGAGAGAGATTTTTAATCGTGTTATACAGGGGGTTCCTTTTGTAAATTTGAAAGAGTTTTTGGCATGTTTGATATTTAAAAACCTTTAAATTAAAAGAAGTTTTAAATTACACTTTCACCCCTCTTTATAATTTCTTTTTATAATATTAGGGCTTATATATTATATTAATAAGTTCTTATAGCTATATCCTACTATTTATTTCATGACTATAATTTTATTACTTAATAGCACTCAAGTAGTGATAATCAAAATAAAATGAGGTGGCCATAATTGCTGACGAGCTCAAGACCTCAATTTGGTTTGAGCTTGGCGGCTCCAAGAGCGTACCGTTGCCCTCCTCATTGCTCGCGAAAATAAAAAACAAAAAAACAAAACAAAACAGAGAGAAGGGGCTGACGCCGTAATTGGTTCACTTCTTCCTTGAGGCTCTCGGTGAGTGCCGAATCTCTCGCTACTGGGCTAACAATGCATATTTTTTGATTTTGGTGCGTAATTTTGTTATAGTTTAATAGGTTTGCACTTTGTAGGTTGTATAACAATGTATATTTGTTGATTTTGAAATTTTGAATCGTTTTTTTTTTTACCAAACGGGTTTTTTGTCACCTGTTTTCAAAAACCCAAAAAACAGTAATCGTTATCAAACATGTTTCTTGTCATGTGTTTTCAAAAACCCAAAAACAGCTGTAACTGTTTTTAGTTTTCAAACTGTTTTTAAAAAAACCGTTACCAAACGGCCTCTTAGTTTTTGTAAAAGGAAACCAGGAAATTCTTGATGGAGATTTGCTACCCAAAGAGCTACTCATTCTTTTTCTCATATTGACTACCATATTCCAATTAGTAACTAACACCAAAGATTTGTGACCTAAGGAGTTCTTGTTTCCTTTCTATGTTGTTTTTCCCTCCTCCACATAGAATCCTTTAATTCCCTATTTTTAGTTGATCTTTATAATTTGGTATAAACCTACCAAAAAATTATACATTCAATATCTCTTACTTAAAACCTAAATTACTAATCATGAAAAGACGAAGATAAAACCTACCATCATCAAAATAAGGTATCAAAACAAGACCGGGTCTCTTCAAAGGAACAAGATTTTCCTTCTTCAACTTGGAGAACTTTGCTCCAGTGAAAACGCCAGAGCTTAATCTTGGTCTGCGTCTTTGGTCCCTTACACACAGGACTTCAAATCTACAATACATTTTGGTGTTTGACCCGGTTGATATGAACGTAACTCGATTGAATCAGAATCAAGATGATTTGGTCAAAGCAAATGAAATGGATGTGTCGTAAAAGAGACGTTCTCGCCTATCTTACCTTGAATCTTCTTCTCATGAGTATTTCTTATGTATGGTTATAAGTTTTATGGCAGTGGCCCTTTAGGAATTTAAATATGATCCATTCAAACATATTATTTGACTTTAATTAAGGATTAGATAATCCACTTTATCGAGGTTTGCTGCTTAGAATTAATAAGGAAATGAACCAATAATGGGCTAAGGTGAAATGCTTAACACTTCTTATTAAAAAATATAGTGGGTGGCATTGATATAATAGGCCCCTTGGGAAGCGTGCCAAACAAAATGTGCAGCTTTCCAAAACAATTACATTATTGAGGAGATATATTAATAAAAGGGTACAATGGTCAAAACTACTTCTGTTGTTTCAAAACTTGTGATCAATTTTTGCAATCGTTCCCACCAATTTTCTCCCTCTTACATCTAGAAAACTTTTATCAAAATAATTAAATTTCAATGATATTTTATTATTACAAAAAAATTCTTTCAAAAATGGCCTTATACAAGTCATGTGAGGGATTGGTATAAGGGTATTTTTGGGAGAATTTGTTTGTAATAGTAAAATATAGAGCTGTAACTAGGGCGGGTTGGGCTGGGTTTTGATGAGTTCGGGTTCAACCCAATATAAAATCATTGGCTCAAACTCACCTTGGCCCGCTCTAAACCCAAACTGGTTGAACCTGAACCCAGCCCTAATTTTATTTCTCAAGTTCGGGCTGGCCCAAATTAATGGGATTTATCAATGATGTAATCAAATATAATAGCAAAGACAAAAAGTCTACGATGTTTTTAATATGAGAAAGCAAAAAATTGAGTTTTTGAATTTAAACATTCTTAAGAATTATGACCAAATTATAAGACAACACATTCAACATCATGACAAAAATACTTATTTAAAGTGTGCTCCTTTGCTAATCCCAAGTCATTATCCACACAAAGGTCAACATTATTAACTTTTCTTGATCTTGAAGAAGTTGTAGGTTTGGAGCTTTATATTCAATCCTATAGAACCTAATATATGGAAGAATTGATTTGAAGAGTAGAGAGGAAGGACTTAAATTTTGAAAGAACTTATAAATAAGATGGAGTTTGCAGTAAATCATTTAACCTAGAGTTATAAAGTTCGGGCTTTTCGGGCTGTAAAGTGCGAACCCAAGCCCAAGTTCGGGCCTAAAATTAAGCCCAGCCCAAACCCAAACCCAAAATAAAACCTTAGATCGGATTCTTATTCGGGTTGGGTTGGGCGGGCCGGGCTAAACTTACAGCTCTAGTAAAATATCACTGAGATTTAATCATTTTGATAAAGGTGTCCTAAAAGTTATGTAAGACCCTGGATTTTCAAGAAATTTTAATTAAGAGTAAATAGAGATTAACGGATTTAATTAGAGGAATAAAGGATTTAATGAGATTAAATAAATCAAATTTTAAAGGAAATAAGTGGTTCGGTTCGGTTTGGGTTTAATTGGGTTAAGGAATTTTATATATATAACATTTAATGAAAGAACCCTAGGTTCTTTCATTCTTGTTCGTAAGGGGTTAGAGAAAAGGGGAGAACGCAGACAAGAGAAGAAGAGAAGAAGAAAGAGAATCTTTTGGCTTGGATTGCGCGTCTCCAGGTAAGTAGCACCCTTTCTACTTGCTATTTGCATAGAATCGTAGTTTAATCGAGAGATATACTCCCATTTGGTTTCATGAGATTTTGATGATTTTGTTGTTTGATTTGTGTGAAACAAGTTGTAAATGGTGGGATTGTGATTCTTGGGTGTTCTTGATGATTTTCGAGCTTTAAGTTGCAGTAAATTTGAGCTTTAGAGTGAAATTTCAAATTTTGGTATTTTGAGTTCACTTGAAGAACATCCGTAGATTTGTCATGTTTTATGAGTTAAATTGTTCTAGAATCGGGTAAAAAGTATCCCCCAATGATTTAGAAGTTATTCCCAAAGTTTTAGAGCCATTAAATCAAGATTTGGTAGTGAAATCTTAGAGAAAAACCCCAAAAATCGCGGCTGTTTCCATAACTTGATTTTTCCTGATTTTTTTCCTGCCGCTTGAAGCGCGACTCAAGCGCCCCTTTGGGTGTCCAGCCAAATTTAAACTTGAAAATCTAACCTAGACGAGCGCCTGAAGCGTGGCTTGAGTGCCCCTTTGGGCGCCCAGCCAAATTTAAACCTGAAAATCTAACCTAAAAGAGCGCTGAAGCGCAGCTCGAGCGCCCCTTCGAGTGCCCAGCTTGAGTTTTCTGAACCCGAGAGCTAAATTTGAGCGCTTGAAGCAGGCTCGAGCGCCTAAGACAGAAAAATCCTATTTTTTCCAATTTGAGTTGATTTCCACTACAAAATTGTTTTTAATCAAATCCAACATATGTATAACTAAGATTTTGGTACTTAGGAAATGCTTGCACAAGAACTTTATTAAAATTCATTTTTTAAAGATTTTGTGCACGATTTACTAAAATGAGTTTTTGAGAGACCTTTGGTTCCAAATCCTTATAGAAGGGGATTATTTTGATTCCACCTCTTGGAACATCTTTCTGAGGCCTTTCCTAATGTGTTCCCAGAGGCCAATTTATAAATAGGAGCTCATACTAACTATTTGGCCACCAATTCCACCCAAATGGCTTATTTTATGGTTAAAAGTGGGTGTTATGGTTTCACACCAACTTACAAGGATTCTAAGGATTTCTACTTATGCGACTCTCATATTTATTCTTGTTCTAAATATATGAACCTTTGAGAGCATCATTTTAGTCAGATTTAAGAAAATAGTGGTTTTGGGCTTTATTTTGTATTGCTTAGGTTTGATTTTGTTTTGTTTGGAAAATCGGTTGAAGTTGAGATTTGAATGATGAAGCTGAGGCTTCTTGTGGACTTGCAAAGGGGCTAAGAGATCATGGTTTTGTGTTTTAGGCAAGCGGTGCCTTATGAGATTGGTTTTAAAAAAACTGTTTTATTGATTTAAACATTGGGGTTGTATTGAGTTTAGTGGGCATTGAGGTGGTTATGGATCCATGGTTAATCTAGATAGTGTATTAGTGTTGGCTTGTCAAGTTAACACCCCGGGCCATATTCGCATCTCCACCGTGTGGGATCGGTGAGGTTTTCTTGTGGGATAGAAGGCTGCGTGCAACCCATTTCTGCCGTGTGGGATCGGCAAGGTCTCCGTGTGTGTGAGTACGTGTGTGTGTGTATGCGTGTGTAGTGACCGGGTTGTTTCGTGCTAGCTCATGCGTGGGTGCTCCACTCCGGGCGATGACTGTGCTCGGCTTCTACCCGTGAGTCGTGAGGTTGCAAACCGGCTAAGGGTGGTTACCTCGATTTACAGACACGCTAATCCACGAGTCCTACACAAACATTGTATTACTGATAACGTATTGTTACATTGATCTGCTTCTTTATATTTGAACTGCTTCTTAACGTGATTTTGGTGGAGTTTGATCATATGTTATGTTAGCATGCTACTTTATATTCTGAAGTTGCATAAACTATTTTGTATTATACATTGTGCTACTTACTGGGACATTAGTCGCACGCGTGTTTTGTTTTTATCGATTTTGTTTTAGATCCCACTAGTGAGCCGCATACTAGGGTGGGCTTGAGTGCAGGCTAGAGGATTTCTACCCACAGTAGGATTTTTATGATGTTATATTATGTTTTGGGAAAGTGTAAATGGATTGTAAATATTACTTTTGGATTTGTAGAGGATCTCCTTTGTATATGAATGTTCATGTGAAGACAGTAAGGGTGAGTTTTAGTTGCCTTTTTGTATACTCAGATATTGTTTTGGAGATTATCAATGATGCAAGTGATTATTTTGTTATATGGACATTTTATTTCATGCTTCTTAATCATGCACTCTGATAATTACTTTGTAATTGCCCAGGATTAACGTGTTAATCAGGTTCTATTGGGCCCATAAGTAAGTCTCAGGGACGAGTTGGTGCCGTGATAGGGTAGACCTATAACGCCCCAGATCCAAGTTACGTAGAGAAACCGTAACTTGTCTCCAAAGGTTAACATATAACCCAGGATTGTAATATCAGAGTGAAGGAAAACATGAATAAATCAATAACTGGATAATCAGAGTGCACGATAACCCAAGCTCAACTATAAAATACCATAACCAAGGCTAACTCACATGAATCAAGCATATACGCCGTCCTTACCAGAAACTGAAAACAAAACAAAACATAACGTAATGAGATACGAATATCCCAATAAGTAGCACATGCATGCTAAAATCCAGTTTATTAGTTCTAAAACATGATACAGTTGTAAATCATGCAACAGTAGCGATAATACAACAGTTCCAAATAATCTGAATAACCCAACAATAAACCATCGATCCGTACGAGATAGCAAGAATAATCCAGTAACAAATATATCTGTATCATCAAAACAACAGTCGATAAGTCACCGCAGGACTCATGAAATAAGACTGCCTTTAAATAGTGTAAGACCATGCTCACTATGCCACCTTCCGAATTATGAGCGAAGCCGAGCTACACGGTCATCGACTTATTGCGGGAGAACCCATCCAGATACAGTAATGGATTGGCATGTACTATCCTAACATAGCCGCAGCCAACCAAATACAGAGAATGCCTCGTCAAGATACACAATGGAACGTGTGCGTGAACAAAGTGTTACGACTAGCAAAGAAACAATCATTTCCACTATCTAGCTCCTAACATGGATCCATATCGAGCTATGCTCACTAGACTCTAAAACCAAAACCAACAGAGAAATCCAGTAAGCACAACTCATCTCAATTCAATCATATCATCCTGAGCTACACGAGGCATCCCCGAAATTAATACACGGAGTAACAACATCCCGAGATACACAGGGCATCACAATCCATCATTTCATCAGTAACAATAAAACCCTCTTCCAAATATAAGAAGGAATCCAAATAATCAGATTAATCCAAAATAATTTGTTTTCAAAATCCTTTTCCAAAGTTTTGCATAAAATCCTTTTCATAGTCATAATATTAGTAAAATTGTCAATCTCGGCTAAACCGGCAAATTCGAATGTTAAAACTAGAACTAAATACCATTACTAAATTCAGACCTGAATTACTTAACCTGTGCCCAAACAGTGACTCTTTCTATAAATATTACCCTTAGTTCACTTCCTTTAACATAAACCTTTAATGCTTTCTATTAATACTTCTAGCTCACCTATGAAGACCTAGATTTTCCACCTCTTGGTTATCTTGAATTCAGTAATTATTCTCTAATATTTCTCCCAAAGTCTTAGATATGATCTGAACCTCAAAATAACCATTCATATAATCCCAACTTGTAACTCCAATGCACCTAGTTCACTCATAACAAATCTGAAATATTCACCTTGCTTATGAGACTAAAAACCCTTATTTATATACTCAAATCAATATTTATTTATTCACTCCAATCCCCTTTTATCATTTCTAATTAATCCTTTAAGCATCTTCCCCAATTGTGTTTTACAAATTAAATTGGGAATGTGCTGGAAAAGTTTCAGCACTTTTAAAATACTCAATTCTTAACTCCTACAGATTTCTGATTTCCTGTCTTAATACCTTTAGTGAACTCCCATTTCAGCTCCTCCTGGTTAACCAAAGAACTTTAGTTTACCCCTAACTATGCCTCCTAATTTAGTCCCTAATTAAGTTCAGATGCACACTAACCTCTTGCTGAAATTCCCTATATACTATGCTTGCACAAATTACAGTCTTTACCTAAACCAAATTCCCCATCTCATGAATTAAAAACTCAGGTCTGATCCCTATTTTATGGTCTTTCTTTTCATTAAAAATCCTTTCATTTAACCACTAATCAAACCCCTAAATAATTCCCAAAGTGAGTTTTAATAGCACTTAAAATAGTTGAAATGAACTGGTATTGAGCTAGACAAAATTCAGATCTCAAAAGAACACTGATCAACTTAATACTAATACTATTTCTTGATTTCAAAACTTAATATCTTAATATACCCCCAGTTTCTAGCACCTATACTTCACCTAAAGAACTTCAAATACACCTATCTAAATTCCTTAAGAGAACTCCCTACTTGCCATTTTATAATAACCACAAAATATAAACAAGTGAGCTGGACACCAATGGCGCTCACCAAATTGCAGTTGGCGTCCAGGCAATCCAGCAACCCAAATTCTTCATTAATCCATCTACCCCTTGGCTTGATCAAGTTTCTAATTGGAAATTATGGAATAAAAGTTATACTAAAAACAGCAGCATAAGACTGTGAGAATGGATCTGGCGCCGACCTCTGATGAGGTTGGCGTCAGATAGCCAGATAAATGTGCTCAACGGCAGCTTTATTTTCCAGGTTTCAAGTGCTGCTAAGGAAAAACACCAGGGCTGAACTCATGACTTGCCTTCGTATTACCTCTAGGTTAATCTTAAACCTTTAACTAATATATCTAACCTGGTCTGCATCTAATTCAACTACTCCAATCCTAACACAACATTAATCTCACAACTCAACTCGTCCGACAAATTTCAGCAAACTAAATTAACGTATAAGTACATGAACTTATTCAAGTTTCCTCCATAATTCCTTTACTAAAACTCAAAACTCTTCTAGGCAATCAACAATTAGATTACATAATTGAATTGAAACAAAGTTTGTTACTAAACAAATCTGAACACCCAAAATTAGTAGGAACAGAGTTCGTGTGATTCTTAGGTTTTAGACTAACACAAATTTGTCAATTAAATCAGCTAAACCAAAATTTGATTGTGCTACTTACCTCTGAATTTCGAATTACAACTGCTGAAAACCTATTTGCACAATTAGATCTCTGATTCCTCACTCCAAAACCAAACGAGCTCACTGATTCTGTCAAAATTTTAATTACAGGTCAGATCCATTCAGATCTGAATTCCTTCTTCAAATTGAAAGAGAATTCCACAAATTAAAACCTTATTTAGATAACCTTACCTGAATTTCGTTTCACCACAACTCAGATTTCGGCTCTCAATCAGAATCGGAAACTGCCGAAATCTGATATACACCTTTTCTCTAACAGTAATCCAAACGGCCACAACAAAATCCTTTGCTCTTCATAAAATCCTCCAAATCAGATCCAGCAACCCTAGCTTAGCCTCTTCTTCTTCCCGAGAGCTCCTAGGTTCAATTCGTTCAAATGCCAAACCAACGACTGAAATCCACTTGTGTTTATATAGTTGCCGCCAAGCAGCAACTCATTTCATGTTCACACGAGCGCCACCCCACCATAGCTCCCTACACCAGCAACCCTTATTTGGTCATGACTTCATATTGCTCCCACCTCCAAACCACCATAATCAACAGATAAAATTCCAGCAATGCCCTTTACCTGATTAACTAGAATCATCCACTCCAATTTCACCCGAGACTCCGATTTGAACCCCCGGTCTAACTATTTGGTCTCCTTCCTCTACAAAATTACTAATTAGCCGTAATTTAATTACTAAAATAATAAATTTTGATTCCCTTAAAATTTGGGATTTTACAAGACCCGGATCAGGGTGCTACAAGTTAAAACTCCAAACATTTGCTGACTGAACCTATTGTTTGTAGCACATTCATTCATGGCAGACCATGATGATTAAGTTTCTGTTTGATTCTTATCTCACTAATGTTGCCATGCAGTGGATATATAGCTCCGGAGTATGCAATGCATGGGGATTTCTCCGTTAAATCAGATATCTTTAGTTTTGGTGTTCTACTTCCAGAGATCGTTACTGGTAAGAAGACTAGTTGCTTTCGATCAAAACATGCTGAGGACCTCCTAAGTTATGTGAGTATGAATTTGAATTTCTGCAAATATCTTATTGAAGTTCAGAATTTACAGGGAATTGAAACCTTGCATGTTTCTTTAACGTCTTAAGCACGGATATTATCTCAATATGGAAATGATAGCTCTGAAGAAATTCTTTAATTCAGGTATTTGTACTAACAATATTTTTTCAAGCTTGGAGACAATGGAGGGAAGGGAATGCTTTGGAGCTCATGGATTCTGTGTCCAGAGGATCTTGTTCGGTTGCAGATGTGTTGAGATGCATCCACATTGGCTTATTGTGTGTCCAGGATAATAAGGCTGACAGACCCACCATGGCTTTTGTTATTCTCGTGCTTACTAGCAATTGTGTCACTCTCCCACGACCTTTACACCCTGCACATTTTCTTCACAGCAGAAAGGGGTCCGGCATGCCCTCAACGGAATGTGGTTCACAGGCAAGCGAGTCTGGGAACCCAACAAATCAGTCGGTGTCTCTAAAGAAATTATCGATTACCGAAATGTCTGCTCGATGAGCGGTATATTATTGTCTATTAATAACGATATTATTATATTTGTTTAACTAATAGTTTATGATATTCTTATCCTAGAAAAATGAATGGAAGAATAATGACCATTGTAAGCTATCAATGAATTTTGTTAATCCGAAGGAATCACTTTAGACCCTCTGAAAATTGTTACCTAGTTGGTTTATGTGGTTATGGGTATTGATTTTCTGGCACTGGAAAATCCCACAGAACCCATAAATACGGGCTTCACACTTAAAAAATCTGATGGGATCAAAACATTTCCATGATTCAGATCACATTAGGCATATGAAAATCGTCACCCCATCTTTCAATTTTATTGTGCTCAATAGCTATTCCTCAGTACTCTCCCAATGCCTTTGCAACATGCATTTTTTGTGAGCAGTAGAACAAAATCCGATATGCCTTCAAGGGAATCTAATTCACAGGCAAATGAATCAGATAAATTCACAAGCCAATCTACCCCGAGTTTTGTAAATAAGGCTTTCCTTAGGCTATGTTAGTTTTACCGGAAAATGGGGAAAAGAAAATATTTTCAGGAATTTTGAAAATTTCTGGATGTTGGTTACGATCATCTACGGTGTTGGTGACATCGTTTATTGATGGAAGCAAATCTTCTACGACGCACTTTTTTACAACAAACTTTACGCTCGCATCCTTTTGACACATGGCAGACCTGTAACCTGTAACCTGGGTTAACCTCCATCAGTTTGATGTGGGTCCGAGAACTTGAGAACGGCACTCTGTAATTTGTAACTGTATCCTTCCCAAATACTTTTCCGGGCTATTGCAGCAAGTTTTCCGGCGAAAGATATAAAATTTCCGGCAAAATCTCGTCTGAACTAAGAGGTATTGTTCTTGACTTTAATTGTTAGTAGAGAAAAACCGAGAGTCAAAGTTGGATTTGTAGTTCTTCCGCTCCGTTCACTGATAATCCACGAAATGCTTGGTATCGAAAGAAACTTCAAAAGAATTTTGAATCTAAAAATACAGATTACGTGAACTCTAAAGTATTTTTTGTTTTTTTAATAGAAAGAAAAGAAACGACATCTCTCTCTCTATATTCTTCGAGAAAAAAAATTCTGTCTTTAGCCGTCGTCGTCACGAAATCCTGACTGTGAAATATCTGAAGGTCAATCGAAAATCCAGTAGGTAGTCTCGCTGTGAAAATCGTTATTTTCCACAGTTTATCCAAAACAAAAAACAAAAGAAATTGAATTCGAGCACCTGGAAAACTGGTCGGTAATAGATTTTTTCAGGCAAGAAAGGTTGCATCTTCAGCAACAGAGAAGGAAATATAAGATCTCAAAGAGATCTCTCGGTAAAAATCAATGCTTTCATCGTAGAAAATGAAGAAGTGATTTGAGGCTTGGCGTGAACTTCATGGATATCGGCTGAAAATAGACTGCAAATGGTTTCCGATAAGAAGGAAGAAAAAAAAGAAGAAAGAGCTTCCGACTGATTGTTAACCCAACTATGGTTAGGTGTGCCACGTGTCGAAAGGATGCGAGTGTAGTAAAGCTCGTAGTAAAAAAGTGCGTCGCAGAAGATTTGCTTCCCTCAACAGATGACTTCAATTTCTTAGTCTTTTTTTTTTTTTTTGGTAGTGTTCAATTTCTTAGTCAACTAATCAATTCATGTACGTATCTTCTTCTTTTTTGGGTAGCAAAACCAGTAACTTTCGTTTCAGTAAACTATTCTTACAAAGTTTTTTTTTTTTTTGTTGGTAACGACTCTTACAAAGGTTTTTTTTTTTTTTTTTTTGACAAGGGACTCTTGCGAAGTATTTTTTTATTTTATTTTTGACAAGAGACTCTTACAAAGTTGCATCCTCTTGCATCATCCAAGAGGATTAAAGATAAAAAAAAAAGAAGGCTAAGACAAGAGAACTGGTCAAGAGCATGATTTGCCACCCTATTGTCCCTCTCGCCACTACAAAAAAAAGGTGATAAAACAACACTAATATAAGGGCACTTATATGAAAGTGCCCTTATAAGTGCCTTAATACGGCATTTTTTTTAAAATGCCACTATAAAAAAAATTATTACGGCATTTCCTAGAAAAATGCCACTATAAAATGATTTATTACGGCATTTTCCTAATAAATGCCGCTATAAAATAATTTATTAAGGCATTTTCTAATTAAATGCCCCTATAAAACAATTTGTTACGGCATTTTTTAAGAAATGCAGTTATAAAGCAAATTATTACGGCATTTATAAAAAAATGCCCCTATAAAACAATTTGTTACTGCACATTTTTTTTTATGTAATGACGAAGAAGGCTATTTACTATCTAGTTTGGTTCGTTTTGTGGTTAGGGAAAACCGAACTAAATTAAACCAAGGCTCCGAAAGCCAAAAGAAGGGAGAAGACCATATGAATCGACGGAGCAGACCATATGAAAGCAAACCAAGGCTCGCCAATTCTCCTAGTTCATCTAAGCATCCATTCTAACCTCTCTTCCTCGCTCAATCGTTCAGTTACTCTCTCTCTCTTTCTCTCTCTCTCTCTCTCTCTCTCTCTCTCTCTCTCTCTCTCTCTCTCTCTCTCTCTCTCTCTCACAGTGACGAAACACGGACCTTCAGACTGCAATAGCGGGTGCCGTTGCCGACTAACGGAGCAGACCATATGAATCGACCTCAAATGTCGCCTTCCAAAAGCGCCTCCAATCTATTCCTCAACAACATATAAGTTTCGTCGGCGATCTTCACTCCCAGGTCACCGACATTTCCTCAGAAAAATTTATGTTCTCCTCTTTGCATACAGACAGGCAAGCCTGGAAATCTATTTTGCTCTCAAAAAGTCTATTTACCCATTGCAACAAGCTTGGCATTCTGGATTTCTCTTTACCAGGTAAGTTCGAAACTAACCTTGGATTAATACTTTCATCTTCTTTTTTTTCGATTACTTTGTTAAGAGACCTATGTTCTGGCTTTTCCTCTCTTTCTTCTATTTGTAATGTTCTCGATTTGATCTTTTAAACTAACCTTGGATTAATACTTTTGTCTGTTTTTTTTTCTGTTTCTATTACTTCGTTAACAGATCTATGTTTTGGCTTTTCCTCTCTTTCTTCTATTTGTCATGGTATGTTCTCGATTTGATCTTTCAAAGCGTGAATTTTCTAATACCGGCTACCTGTTTGACAAAAATCCTCTATTACTGAGCATAACTGTTTAGAGGAATCAGTATGCAAGTGGTGTGAGTATCTCTGAGGGAGAGCTGTGCTCGAATTAGCCCTCTCCACGGTGAATCGCAGTCTAGAAATGGGCGGTAATTTTTCATTTCACTTTCTGAGGTGGCTTTCACTCTTCTCCAGGTAGCCATTTCCATGACTCAAACACGAGACATGGACACTGTCTCTAATGTCAATTGTTACAAACCTGACCTATATTTCAACTTTTCTTAAAGATCTTTGCTATGCTTGAAATCAACCTTGGATTTTTGTTACTCCAAAAAAATCTACTTGTAAACTTTGTGTTGTCCTGTAATCTTACACGCATCTCTCTTTTCCACATCTTACACGCATCTCTCTTTCCCACAGATTTCAGTAGCACCACATCTGTTAATTCTCAAGGTTAGTTACTTATCATGCCATGGAATTATAGGCTATTCGTTTTTTTTTACCACAATTTTCTCAAGTTTTTTTCATAAAATCATGCAACCTTTTCGTGTGTTAATAGCAAATTGGATAACCAATAAAAACAATTGTTGCCCCAAAATTGGGCCGGTGTGGACACGTGTCTGTGTTGATGATGTGTCTCTACGCGGGCGTGCCAGTATCGTTTGATACAATGATTTTCGAGTCGATTCCTGACCCCGGACACCTGTTCCGAATCTGAACCGGGATCGGTTCAGTCGTACTACAAGTCACCTGTAATAAAATCGGTCAGGCGATGGTATGAAGACTAGGGGTTCGGTCTTCGTTTTGGGTTCTTGTAAGTGTTCGAAAGCGAAAGCAACTAATGGCACACAAATCCTTTATTATTAAATCGGCCGAGTAGCCGAAAGCGACAACAGATAATCCTCAAAAGGGAAACAAAAGTAAAAAAGAAAACTGACAGGGCTCGCAGGACCGACCTGTCCTAGTCTTATAGCCGTAATCGGGTATAAGCGCAGGAGGAAGGGGGCGGCTGCTAGCAAAGCTAGTTCAGGGGGTTCACCTTGGATTGCTGCTTACCCGAAAATACACAAGTCACCTGGCGTGAACAGAGCGAGTCTCGGGACCGGCTGCTCGGGATTCTGTAAAGACAGAACTGCGAGTCAGGGGCGGCCTCAACTTACTCTCCGGTGGCAGGATTCTGGTGTTAGTCGGAGTAAAGAGGGGTCGAAGATGTCACTGCGACTGAAAGTAGTGAGAGAAGTCCTAGTTTATCCGTCTGTATTAGAGGGGATAAAGGATCACGGATGATCAAAATAATATAATAACCGGTTGCGGTTGTGTGGATTGTGTCCCTGAGTTCTTCGAAGTTGTGCCTTTTATAGCCGATCCTTGACAGTTGCTCAACTTCCTGCTCTTTACACGATCTTCATGGCGGTTGGTCGTCTTCAATTCTCTGTTTCAGAATGATAACCCCCCGGCCATGATCTTAAAATAGTTTTATTCTTGAACGGCCGATGGCACGATCTTCTGATATTTGTGGTTTTGTCGTATTGGCTTGCGTGGCTCGAACTGCATTCTTGGTTCTGTGTGCGTGCTGACGTGGCCTGCTCAACCATTCAAAGCCTACGTGCCTTGATGTCGTGGCCTAACTAAGCCACCTAGGCACCACGTGCCCTTCTCTTATTCGTCGGTTATATAGGGTGTAAACAACAATAAAATTGATTATTCTATAGGCCGGCACACAAGATGCTTGTCCATTCTAATTGTTCAATGTAATATCTTCATTCAACAGTTGAGACCCAACTAGAAAAAATGAATTTCAGTAAGTAGCTGTCCAACCTCTAATTCAAATAGGTAATTTAGGTAAACTCTGTATAAATTAAGCCAATTCCTCTTGGCTTGAACTTCTCTTATCTAGAACAAGTCCCTTGGAAAAAAGATTATTTTATATTAAACATAAAGCAACCCGATCAAGATTTTTACTCCTAAATGAACCACAGATGGCTAATTAACCAAATAGCATAGCATGGAACTATATATGTAGCTTAGCATGACAAGCTTTTAGGAATCATGCCATGCTGAAACAACCTCATTGACAACCATATCATTTATTGCGGTTAATGTGTTGTACTTCTCTTGTATTTTGGTCTATTGCCAAAATAAATAAAGGCAGTGACATTATGGTGCACTTGCCAATTCACTTAGCAAGAGAAACAATATTGGGTGGACCAGTGCATTATCGATGAATGTACCCTATTGAGAGGTATGTTTTACTTTTAAATTTAATACAAGCTTATTCTTTTTTTTTTAGTTTATTAATAGATTAAAAATGATGTAAATTTAGGTTCTTATACACTCTGAAATCATATGTACGAAATCGAGCTCAACCTGAAGGGTCAATTGCTGAGGGGTACTTGGCAGAAGAATGCCTTATATTTTGCTCCAAATACTTCAGTAGCGTTGAAACTATGTTCAACCGATCGGCGAGGAATTGTGATGGGAGTACTATAGGGGCTGGAGAGGAATATCAACTTAGTGATTTAGAGATGGTTCAAGCTCATCGTTATATTTTGTTCAACCATGGGAAAGTTTCCGACTACATAAAGTAAGATATTAGATAATTTTATTGATATTACTTATGTGCTATCAAATCTATCTTTATAGGAATTTCGTCTCATCTTTCATTAAAATTATTATGTAGGCAACATGAGTCCTATTTGAAATGTGTTCAACGCATTTCAAATGCTCGTGAATTGCAAAAGCAGCAAAATGCAAAATTTGTGGATTGGTTTAAAACAAATGTAAGTAAGTTAACTTACATATAAAGTTAATTGCATGTATTGTTACTTTTAATGTGTATTTTTCATGTGAAATAGGTGTTGGATTTGACTTTGATAAAAGTAGATATCCCAGAAGAAATCCAGTTGCTTGCTAGAGGGCCAGACAAACAAGTGAAATGTTTTAGGGGTTACATGATTAATGGATATCGGTTTCGCACTATGGATCGTGAGGGTGGAGGGAAATGTCAAAACAGCGGTGTTGCAATTAAGTCAACTATAACAAGCTATGCTAATACAAGGGATAAAAGACCTATTGAAGCACCGATCACATATTACGGCCACATCAAAGAGATAATTGAATTGACTTATGCTCCACATCTTAAATTTATGATGTTCAAGTGTGAGTGGGTTGATGTGACTATTCAAGGTCGAGGGATAATGACTGATGATTTTCATATTCCTCTTGTAAACTTTAGTAAGTTACTACCTCAAAACCGTCTTATAGATGAGCCTTACGTGCTTGCCTCTCAGGTAGATCAAGTTTTTTATGTTCAAGATCCAATTGAGGAAGATTGGCACGTTGTTATTGGACATAAGCCAAGGGACTTGTTTGATATGGGGCCAAAGATGGATGGACATGATGCTACAATTTGGGAGAGTTCACCATACAATGTTCAACAATTAGCTGACATGGATATTGGTGAGATTGGAAATGTGAATTGGGTGAGGGAAGATGTCCCAGGAACATTTGTTGATGAGAATAGAGATGCTAGTGACTAATTCATTAATGAAATGAACATTTTATGAGTTTATCATTTATCCAAGTTTCATTTTATGAATTTCCAGCTTAGCATTATCTCTAAACAAGCTGTAAAATCTTTATTATCCTCTTATTTCTCTTTGTTTAACTGTATTTCAAGCGCTGGAATTGATCTCTCATCTTTATCCATTGTTGAAGGCAAGACATGTTGGGATCTTTACATTGATGGTCTTGTGATTAGTTCAGATGGAAATCTTCTAGATGCCTTGGGTGCTGCCATCAAGGTAACCTATTCAGATTTCATTCCTTTTCCTATTCGAATAAACCTCGAGGATGATTATGGGTATCTAGTGAACAGATGACAATTAGTTAATCTTAACATTACTCTACCAGGCTGCATTGAGCAACATAGGCATTCCAAAAGTCAATGTTATTGCCTCTGCCTTAGCTGATGAGCAGCCAGAGGTTGATGTAAGTGATGAAGAGTTTTTACAGTTTGACACTTCTGGAGTTCCTGTCATAATTACTCTAACAAATGTGACTGGAAATTGGATTTTGTTTGGTTTATTTTAGGATAATGTATGTCCTAAAACCCATTTTTTTGTAATCTTTTCATCTCTAATCTCTGCTTACACTTCTCTTTTAGGTTGAAAGGCACTACATCATAGATGCGATGACGGAAGAGGAGTCCCATATGTGCCAAATCGTATCATGTTGGGTAGGAGGCTTTGATCTTGTCTAATTTATTTGCTGTTCTTCCCGTGATGGTAAGAAGCTACGAATGAATGAGCAGTGCTCTGGCGCAAGCTATCTTGAAAATGAATTTTCCAACTTTTTTCAGGATTGAAAAGTGAGAAGTCTAATGTACTACTATTGGGCATTCAGTGATACTGCTAAGACCTAGAAGTTAAAGATCGTTTGCATTTGTTAAAACACCATTTCAGGAACAAGCCTTAGTTATTTTGTTTTTTGTTGTTTCATTATGATTGAAGACATTCCATCTGAGCTGTGTGAAATATTTTTCTTTTTATGACCAGGAATCTAACCAAGGCCTAAGGTTTGATCGCTTGCTGCTATAGAACGCCATTTAAGGGAAAGTCGGTTTGTTGTTTTAGATCCATGGTTTGATCGCTTGCTGCTATAGAACGCCATTTAAGGGAAAGTTGGTTTGTTGTTTTAGATCCATGCAAGACTCTACCCAATTTCTTCAAGTATGGTGCCTATGTTGAACATATTTTAGAGGTTTCAATAGCAATATTTTATAAATATACTATTGTGATTGTAATGCTAAAGTGGCTAAGAGCGAGACAATTAAATGTTGGGGAGGGGCGTGTTGTTGGGGTGGGTGTGAGGTGAATTAAATGTTTTTTGGGGGTTGGGGTGGGTAAATTAATTTTTTAAATTAGGGGGGTGGGTGGGTGGTGTAAATTAAATTTTTTTTAATTAATATACTTTTAGCGGCATTTGGTGGTTGTCGTTAAAGTCTTCAAGTGTTGGTAAATTTTATTACGATACTTTAAAAAAATGCCGTAATAGCTTCTATTTTTAAAGTCACTTTATAACGGTATATTCCAAAGTGTCGTTATAAGTTGTCGCTATAACATAATGCAACACCACTTAAAACGGCACTTTATTAAAATACCGTTTTATGTTATAACGGCATTTTTCTATATTATAAGAACACTTTTGAAGTGCCGTAATAAAAAGAATTTTTTTGTAGTGCGCCAACCACCCCACCACCCCGGGCCTCTCTCTCTCTCTTACATCACTGGATTGACATCGCCAACCACTCAACCCTTCAACCCCCTCCCCTTGGCCCTCTCTCTCTTTCTCTCTCTCTTACATCACTCCATCCAACCCTCCTCTACCCCTCCCCCTCTCTCTTTCTGTCTCTCTCTCCCCCTCTCCGTCTCCGTTATCTCTTACAGAAACTGCTAAGATGGGTCTAACAAAAAACAACTGAGATGAAACCAACGTGTGATCATCAGTATGTAGCTCTGTAAAACAACAGAAATTCTCACGATATCTCTCTCTCTCTCACAATCCCACCTTCAATCTTTCAATCTCAATGTGGTGATTAGAGCGTTGGAGATTGAAGATGGGTTCCCAAGTTGAACCCGAAAAAGTTCGTGTTATAAATCTCTATCTCACGGTGATTGAGCTCAAAATTTACTTCATAGAAGTTCAAGTCTTATAAATCTCTGTCTCACGGTGATTGAGATCAAAATTAGTTTCGTAGAATTCTGTCGGTTCTCTGTGTTTAGGGTTTCTGTTTGATGGAAGAGTCATCAAGCCAAGTTGTAACTTGAGGTCTTCTTCTTGGTGGACCCCGGTTAAGCTTGCCAATTCAATTCAAGGGGTATGTATATTAATGTCATTGGAGACTGATGGAAGATGAATTGCTCCCAACTACGGCCTTTGACCGTTTTTGCTTAATTATATCTTTTTATGAGAACTCTGTGGCGTCCAAAATGACCACTCCTGTCGCGATCAGAGTCAAAAGTTTCGTCGGGGCTTTTTTCTTCTTCTTTGTCAAACAGAAAGCCATTCAAAACCACTCGCTAGTGGATCTTGTATTCCTCAGCCCTCGTACGCCTCTGTTACATAAGACCAAATCCTTTCCTCTCCTTCTGCTTGCATACCCAGACAGGCATGATGGGTTCGTTTGGGTTGTATTCGTTACTTTTAATTTCAGCCATGTTCATGCACTTCGTTCTCACAAATGCCCAGTCAGAACCCTCAGACAGGTATTTCTGTGGAAGCACAGCTAATTACACCAGTAACAGTCGGTATAGAGCGAACCTCAACACCCTCATGTCTTCTTTATCCTCCTCAAATGTAACATTCAACAACGGTTTTCTCAATGCGACTGCCGGCGAGAACCCTGACAAGGTTTACGGCCTTGTGCTTTGCAGAGGAGATGTTGCGTTGGATGCATGTAGAAACTGTGTCAATACCTCGAGTCAAGAGATCACAAAGAGCTGCTCAAACCAAAAAGAGGCAATTATGTGGTACGAATATTGTACGCTGCGATACTCGAATCAATCAATATTTTCTAAGATGGGGCAGGACAACACATACTACGAGTCGGTGTGGCCTGAATATAATGTTTCGAACGCGAATCAGTTTAATAGAGTATTGGGGGATTTAATGGACGTCCTTGTGAGACGAGCTGCCTTTGGTTCTTCTTCTATTCGCATGTTTGCAACGGGAGAGGCGAACGTCACTTCCTTCCAAAGGATATATGGACTGACGCAGTGCACTCCAGATATATCTCCGAGTGATTGCGAGAGATGCCTGCAATCGGCTAAGACTGAAATCCCCTTCTGCTGTGATAGTAAGCAAGGTGGATCAATCTTCAAGGAAAGTTGTAACCTGAGGTATGACATATACCCTTTCTATGATAACAGCGGTGATTCTCCAGCACCTTCTCCACCACCTCTTATAACATCTCCGCCACCATCAACAGTCAACACAACGATATCTAATGGTAATTCCTCCCTTGATACTTCAGGAGCACAATTTAGTTTCTGGATCCAAAATTACAAGAAGTCATCTCAGATTGAAATGTACTTCCATGACTTTTCCTGGTTGACTGTCCATTTGAGGGCACTTTTCTTTAACATTCTCATGATACAACTAGATGTTTGGGATTCTTCTTTTAACAGTCCAATGTCGGTCTAGAACAATTCCTATCATCTTTGCAGGACTGGGTTCTGTAATATACAGAATCTAAATTTTGAGGGAATATGCATATTTGAGCTCCTTTAGACATATCCCATATGTAGAATATGAATTTTCTTCCAAACCTGTTAATGTTCAATCTAAATGTGGAAATACATCTGGTATGAGCAGGGAAAGAAGGCAGCAAGTCATCTCGAACTCGAACAATCATTATTATCATTATCACTACAGTTTTCATGGTTGTGCTTATATTTGTTATCTGTTTCTTTTCACGGCGGAGGAAGGCAAAGGATGAACCTAAGGGTAAGAAGCCACAATTTCTCTTGTAGTTGGCATCTAAAAAAAAAGTTTACATCGAGTTATTAATTATCCATGTATATATCAATTGTGGAACAGACCATTTAGTGATGCTTCGGGAGTCATTATGATGTGATAAACTGGATGGATGTTGGAAACAAATGTTCATTCAATTTTCATCCCATGTAAGGGAAATATAAGTCTTTCATATTCGAATTTTAGCCCATGGAAGGGAACTGAAAGTCTTTCCTGAAAGGGCTTTCAAGCCTTTTGTGGTGCTGTGTTTCTGGCATGCAACCAAATAACCTCAATAGTTTTTTGCATGATGGAATTACTGAAGAAGCTTTTTACTCAATTTTATCAAAAAATTTACTATAATTTAGTTATTTATTATTGATTCTAATTTTTGTTTTTCTGTGTTTTGAAGATGTGGTCCATGTGGATGAGATTAGCACTGTTGAATCTCTGCAAATGGAATTTGGCACGCTAAAAACTGCAACAAATAACTTCTCTGCTGCCAATAAACTTGGAGAAGGTGGATTTGGTGCGGTTTATATGGTAAT
This sequence comes from Buxus sempervirens, assembly GCA_947561395.2. Classification (NCBI taxonomy): domain Eukaryota; kingdom Viridiplantae; phylum Streptophyta; class Magnoliopsida; order Buxales; family Buxaceae; genus Buxus; species Buxus sempervirens. The sequence continues at coordinate 2,988,874 of OX387186.1, forward strand.
CAAACTATTCCTACCCCATCAGTTTGAGAAATTCTGTCCTGATTTCTGAAGTTTTAAATTTTGGAATTTCCTTTAGTGGTGCCCTTTTTGTTTTGCGTGATATAAAGATAATTTTTTGAGTTTTTGCAATTGAATATCTAGGGTAGGCTCCCAAATGGACAGAAAGTAGCTGTGAAGAGGCTATCTAGAAATTCTGGGCAAGGTGACTTGGAATTTAAGAATGAGGTTTTGTTAGTAGCCAAGCTTCAACACAGGAACCTTGTTAGGCTCCTTGGATTTTGCCTGGAAGGAGAAGAAAAGCTCCTCATCTATGAGTTCGTAGAGAACACAAGCTTGGATCACTTCATATTTGGTTTGTCAACATATCTCAATCTATAATAATATGCATGTCCAAATTAGCATCTAGGATTTAGATTGAATGATTGCAGGATGAGCTACCGCTCCTTTTAGTATATTTCTGGCTTGCACTCATTTCATACTCAATAGCTTCAATAACTAGTCGTTGAAAACTTGGCTTTTAAATTCATATTCTGCCTGTGTGAATGTCTAGATCCAATAAAACGTGCACAATTGTACTGGGAAAAGCGCTACAAAATCATAGGAGGAATTGCTAGAGGCCTTCTTTACCTTCATGAAGACTCTAGGCTTCGGATAATTCATCGTGATCTAAAAGCGAGCAATATCTTACTAAATGAAGATATGAATCCTAAAATTTCCGATTTTGGAATGGCGAAGCATTTTGTATTGGATCAAACACAAGGCAATACAAATAGAATTGTTGGGACATTGTAAGTTTGCACATTCTAAACCTATTGTTTGTAGCGTAGTTTCAAGAGGAAAAAAATTTCAGATATCATAAACAGTTCAGTTTCTGTTTGATTCTTATCTCACTGATGTTGCCATGCAGTGGATATATGGCTCCAGAGTATGCAATTCATGGGGATTTCTCAGTTAAATCAGATATCTTTAGTTTTGGTGTTCTACTTCTGGAGATTGTTACTGGTAAGAAGAATAGTTGCTTTCGATCAGAGGATGCCGAGGACCTCCTAAGCTACGTGAGTATGAATTTGAATTTCCCCAAATATCTTATTTAATTACAGAATTTACAAGGAATTTAAACCTTGCATGTTTCTTTAACTTCTTAAGCATGGATATTATCTCAGTATGGAAATGAAAGCTCTGAAGAAATGCTTTAATTCAGATATTTGTACTGAAAATATTTTTTCAGGCTTGGAGACAATGGAGGGAAGGGAATGCCTTGGAGCTCATGGATTCTGTGTTTGGAGAATCTTGTTCGGTTGCAGAGGTGTTGAGATGCATCCACATTGGGTTATTGTGTGTCCAGGATCATAAGGCTGACAGACCCACTATGGCGTCTGTTGTTCTCGCGCTCACTAGCAATTCTGTCACTCTCCCACTACCTTTACAACCTGCGTATTTTCTTCACAGCAGAATGGAGTCTGACATGCCCTCGAGGGAATATGGTTCACAGGAAAGCGAGTCTAAAAACTCAACAAATCATTCAGTATCTCTAAATGAAGTATCGTTTACTGAAATGTATCTTCGATGAGGGGTATGTTATTGTCTGCTAATAACGATATTATCATATTTGCTTAATAGTTTACGATATTCTTATGTCAGAAAGATGAATGGAAGAATAATGACCATGTTTATGATATTATCAATGAATTTTGTTTATCCGAAGGAATCATTTCAGACCTCTGAAAAATGTCACCTAGTTCGTTGTGTGGTTATGGCTGTTGATATTACTGCCACCAAAAAAATCCCACGGAACCCATAAATACGGGCTTCACACTTACAAAAATCAGGTGGGATCAAAATGTTCCCATGATTCGGATCACATCAGGCCTATGAAAACTTGTCACCCTGTCTTCATTGTTCTTGGCTCAATAGCTATTCCATCAGCACTCTCCCGATTCCATTTCAAGATGGATTTTTTGTGAGCAGCAGAACAGAATCCGACATGCCTCCGAGGGAATGAAATTCACAGGCAAATGAAGCAGATAAATCCACAAGCCAGTCTGCCCTGTGTTCTGTAACTAAGGTTTCCATTAGTGAATTATACCCCCTATAACAATTCTCCTATAGATTATCTAGTATTAATGATATTTGACATGTGCTTAACTAATCGTTCATGGTATTCTTATGTCAGCAGAGAAATGTAAGAACCAGGATTCTTAGAAGCTATATATGAACTTTTTTGTCCCAAGAAATCACTAAAAACTGGAGTAAATCAATACCATGTTGGTTTCATTTGTCATGGCTATTGAGTTTCCTTTGCTTGATTTCAAGCATTTTGGATCATCAGTTGTACAGCGCCTCCTTATCAATGTGAATGACAAACTTCTAAGATGTGGATCAGATTAGCGAGTAACGAAGGGAATTTTGAACTTGATCAATATCCATGTCAAATATCAGACGAGCTGCAAGTGGTTGTTCTAGCAGCAATCGGTGAAGCCTAAGAAACCTAAAAACCAAGACGAAGAAGCATTCAAGTTTCCAGAGGGTGGAATAAGGATAAAAAATTTTAGAAGGCTTTAACGTCAGAATTTAATCTAAAGTTAAAACAGGAAAACTTAATTTTGAAATTTGAGAACACTCTCATACAATGAATAGCATGGGCCTAGTTGGAAGTTTTCAATCAAGAAGTTTTAATTTCATGGAGACATGCAAAGCAGCATCTCAGTAATTCTATGCTACCAAGTTCCGGTGAGGGAAATGTTGTCTAACAGTGATTTTCCTTCCTAAGAGCAGATTAATGACTTTAATAGCTGGAAGAAAGTAACACATAATATTTCAAAAAAAAAAAGGAAAACCGTAGTTTGGTTGGAGATTCAATACGATATCCTGTAAAGTTAGGCTTGTGTGTTTATGACTTTATCCATCTCCACATTTTCAAGATGAACAGGAAGAAAGAAAAAAATAAGTGTTTTCCTGGTTTCTGTAAGTACCTCAAGTGTTAGCTTCCTTCCTATTTCTAAGACTTCTGGGTTTATTACTATCATGACACCACGCACCTTGTACCGTAGCACACACAACACACAAAAATAAATACGTACAAGATCCATGAAGAAATTAGCTTCCTGACCTGCAGTAGTGCTCTTCTCCACATCCACCAGGGCATGGAATGGCTGATGGCAGAGAGAACTGCTTTGAGTAAGGTAATACCAATTCACTGTTCCTTAATGATTCCACAATCTCTCGAGGGATAGGAATTCTCTCCTTTGAAGCACTAGAAGGGCACGCCCCTGAATCATCATGGTCTGCCACAGTCTTTTGATGCATATGAATGTTAAAAAGTATCACGCTCACTGCTTGGAGAAAAACCTAAATCTTGAAAATACAGTTTCTTCCCTATTTGAAGTTCTATCGAGCCAAAAAATCGGAAACAAAAGCTACAGACCAAGCAATCAACCTGCGGTATTAAAAAGAAAGAAAGAAACGGAAAAAGAACAAAAAATAAATCTGTATCCATGGAATTCCCAGAAAAGTATGCAAAGGATATGAGAACCATAATTAACAAATACAACACCTTATCTGACGTATGTTGCACACCAAAAAGCATTTGGTCCTTCAAAACAAGCTCTCCTTCTCTGAATTCCAAGTTGGCATAGACGCCTGCAACTCAATAGGTAAAATGGAACATATCATGAAGTGCAGAAGAAAAACCAAGTTTACAGCTATAAGCATGTAAGATTTAGATTCACTGCCATTATGAAATCGTAAGGGTAAAACCATCTAGCAAGCCCAAGGAGTATCTCTCAAGTATCCAAAAACCAGCATCATCCTGTTTCAACTCTCTCTCTCTCTCTCTTTTGGCTTTCGAATAATCATCTTTAAGAGTCCTTTCTCAACAAACAAAAACCAGAAATTTTCTTCAATATTCGAACTTATAGATGCCCATAATCTAGACTGGCAAGAAAAGAGGAGTCTGATTATCCAATACAGATCAAAATGCATAAGAACAAAATACCGTTTCGGAATTCTCCATCGTGCTTCACTTCGAGTCCGTCGCACTGTCTTGTTGCTACAAGTTCGTCAAAATATGCCTGTATTTATATGTTATCGAAAAAAAAATCAATAAAAAAAAAGAAGGAAAGAATGAAAGAAAAAGAGTATAGGGCCAGTGGCGGAACCACGTTGAGTTTTAACTTTTAATCAAAAATTATATATGTTTTAAATAAAATTTATGTTTTGCCCCCCTAAAATTTCTGGTTTGCCCTCCCTAACTTTTAACTTTTAATCAAAAATTATATATGTTTTAAATAAAATTTATGTTTTGCCCCCCTAAAATTTCTGGTTTGCTCCCTCAACCTATCGAAATTTTTATATTTCATGAGAACCCTTTCTAAAATTTCTAATTTAGCCCTACCAACTCATTGAAATTTCTATATTTTATGAGAACCCCTCTAAAATTTCTGGTTTGCCCACCCCCAACTCATTAAAATTTCTATATTTCATGAGAAGTGTTAATTGAAAAATTTTTTTGCCCCCCCAGATTTGGAGTCCTGGTTCCGCCACTGTATAGGGCAGCATCTTCCAAAGTTCCGTGGAGGACTGGACTCCAGGATATTCAATCCAAGTTATTACGGGAAAGCCAAAAACTAGAAAGAAGGAGAAATGAGAGCTCACTTGAACTTCTTGCGGAGATGGAGGCTTTAGAAGAGCAGCGATTTGATCTGCGAAGTCGATATCGAGATTGCAGATGGGCGCCATTGTGAAAACGAAGAACCCTCCTAGAGATTTAACATAAACGAGCCAGTTATTCTGCAAATTCGAACGAATATGAGTTATGAGGCCTAGCAAATGGGCCGAGTGTCGAGGCGGTTTGTTGATGATCCACAATCCGAACCGCGTCATAAACGAACCGAGAAGTGCACAAATAAATACACGTGAGCCGTGACACGTTTTTACTGGAAACAGGACATCATTTAGAATGTCACTACATTCAAATATCCTCCCCACCACAAGTTCAGAAAACCTATTTTAGGTTACTGACTTTTGCCGGTATATAGAACAAAAATATTCCTCACAAAATTTAGCTATTATATGGGCTAGATTATTTTTGCTTGTATTAATTTATAACTATATTATTGTATAAAGTCAATCTGCTATTTTTTTTTCTTTTGCCTGATATTCCATTCCAAAAATGTCCTTCAATTTTTTCAAAATTACTCTAACACCCAGATTTGTTAACGGCACGTGTCTTATCCTAACTAATTGTCTCCTTCTTTGTTTATTCTTTCGCTATATACCTAGTGCATGCATTTCCCTAGTTATTGTAAATGGAAACCCGGAAATTCTCCATTGAGATTTGCTAACCAAAGAACTACTCTTCTTTCATATTGACTACCATATTCCAATTACTAACACCAAAGATTTGCAGCCTAAGGAGTTCCTTTCTTTTCTATGTTGTTTTTCCCTCCTCCGCATAGAATCCTTTAATTCCGTTTTTTAGTTGATCGTTATAATTTGGTATAAACCTAGCAAAAAATTGTACATCCAATATGTCTTACTCAAAACCTAAATTACTAATCATGAAAAGACAAAGATAAACCCTACCATCATCAAAATAGGGTATCAAAACAAGATCGGGTCTCTTCAAAGGAACAAGATTTTCCTTTTTCAAGGAATGGGATGATTAAATGTGTTAGTGAATGAGGCGCGATACGAGTAATATGAACTAAAAACGCAATTTAGGATGCTTCAACGTGGAGAACTTTGCTCCAGTGAAAACGCCAGATCTCAATCTTGGTCTGCGTCTCCGGTCCCTTACACTGGACTTCAAATCTACAACTACAGTTTGGTATTTGACCCAGTTGATATGAACAGAACTCGATTGAATCAAAATCAAGATGATTTGGTCAGAGCAAATGAAATGGATGTGTCGTGAAAGAGACGTTCTCGCCTATCTTACCTTGAATCTTCCTCACATGAGTATTTCTTATGTATAATTATAAGTTTTATGGCAATGGCCCTTCAAGAATTTAAATGTGATCCATTCAAACATATTATTGGACTTTAATTAAGGATTACATAATCCACTTTATCGAGGTTTGCTGCTTAGAATTAATAAGGAAATGAACCAATATTGGGCTAAAGTGAAATGCTTAACACTTCTTATTAAAAAATTTAGTGGGTGGCATTGACATACCATAAATCTATACTATATATAATGGGGATAGGCCCCTTGGGAAACGTGCCAAAAAAATTGCCCTTGTACGCTATTAAGAAGATATATTGATAAAAGGATACAATGGTCAAAACTATTTCAGTTGTTTCAAAACTTGCGATCAATTTTGCAATCGTTCCCACACATTTTCTCTCTCTGTCCCTTCTCTTTTTATACACTTGCAGTACTGCACGTGCACCCTGCTAGTATATGTATAAAATTGAAGACAACCATGTGCTATCATAATCATGGATGGGCATGGACATCAAAGTTTATGAAACATATGTAATTGGGGGCCCTTTTTACCTTGGGAGAAAAAGAATGGTATCAATTCATAAACTAATATGTTTGCCACATATAATATTAACTAGTGGAGTATGCTTGCAATATTGTACATGTGTAGATGAAAACTTTTAGCATAAAAAAAATTGTTGAAGGGTATTTTTTGGAAAGTGGAAAGTAAAAACCAAAATTACCCATATAAATATATAGGATAAAACTACATTATAAGGTTATTTTTGGGAAAAAAAGTATATGTTCAATATGTCTCCTAAGGGGTTGCTTCCCTTTATATATTATAGATATATAGTATGGATATAGATAAATAGGTGATACATGCATAAGTGTTCAAATAGAGTAGGAGCAATTGTTTTAGACATCAAAGGCCTCAAAAGAAAAAATGGCTAAGTGATTCTTTACATTTTGAAATTAAAAGTATTATGACAAAATTTAGCCTTTTTGCTTTGTATATTATAGACTATACTATTAGTAAAGAGAAGAGGTGGAACATTCTGCTCAGATTCTGGTCCTCTTTTTTCTATTTTTTTCCGGAAGATTGCCTTCCACAACCAAAACAACCCTCAACTATAACCAACCACCAGCCCTTTTTCCACGTGCAGGTTCCACCACTAGTAAATTGAAAATAAATTAGATGCGGCTGTCTGTGATCTGCTTATCTTCAGCCTCATCGAGCACCTGCTGCACCTCCTTAATTTCTGACAACGTTTGTGCTCATTCTCTTGTCCAGTTGGGTGGTGAGCTTCCATAGGCCTGCGACGCGTTTTCTTGTGTAAGGGTAATACAGGAGAAATAAGGAAGGAAACAAATGAATGTATAGTGTGGGTTGACGATAATGGGACGATGAAAAGAGTTGCAGTCCCGCGACTGCAAACTTGGTGGTAGGACTGTCAATGGATCGGATTGTAATCCGAATACCATCCGATTCCCATTAAATTATTCGATTTAATTGGATTTTTTGTCCGATTAGATGTTCGATGGACCGAATATGGATCTTACTATTCAATCCGATTATCAGATCCGGATTTGGATTTAGTCCTATCCGTTCGATTAAAATCCGTATTCGATTAACTAACGTATATGTTTTGTAGTTTTTATAAATTTAGAAGGATACTTAAGTCATTTAAGGTCATTCATTAATTGTCGTTGTCCTTTAGTCAAAGAACCATCGTTTCTCGTGCTCATCTTTCTCTTCCAAACACTATTTTGCCGCCTTCTTTCGGTGCAAGCTTTTCCCTTCTCCCAATGCAATATTATTACTTTTCGTACCATCATTTTTTCTTTGCAAGCTTTCTCTGTTAACATACTTCTTGCAAAACCAGGCTGGTGGACAATGGACATGACGAACGTGACTGTTGAAACTTGGAGGAGCAGCGAGAAGTACAAGTACGCAAGGCCAACTACTCTTGAAAGGAGGTCAATGGCTCTGTTCGTCGAGAAGATCTACAGCCATGGCTCTGTTCATCATCTTCTTCTTCAGATCTATAGCCATGGCTTTGTTCTTCAGATTCAAAGGAAACAGAGAAAAGCTCAACTTCCCAGAGAACGTCAAACTCCAACCGTCTTCTCCCGTTTCTCCGGCGACCCAGTTCATGATTTCCGATACCCCGCATACCCATTTCCCGGTTTCTCAATCGCCTCAGCCGTTCATCCAATCGCAAGTTCCTCAACTGCTACAGGCCTCTGACATTGCAAGAGATTATTTACAATACTCTCAATTACTCCAAAGTCCCGGCGATTTTCAAAGGCAACCCATGAGTTTGTTGGAACAGATGTTATATTCTTCGTCCTTGGCTTCTCATTTTCAATCCACATCTTCCACTTTGGTCACCTCCTCTGCTTCATTATCATCTCCATCGACGCATCCTCAATCTTAGGTATGACGCCAACGTACTGAACCGGAAGAGATGAACCTAGAAAACGTCAAATTGAGTTTTAGATTTGTTAACGGATTCAAATCATTAACAGATTTGAATCCTAATCGAATTCGAATATGGATTCCACAAAGTTAATCGAATTCGGACTCAGTAATTCATGTGAAAGATCCATCGGATTTTAATCGGATAACGGATTCTCTTAAATTTAATCGGATTCGAACTCGGATGAGTATAGATCCGCTCCGAATCCGATCCGTTTACAGTCCTACTTGGTGGGCTGTTCTTCTCACTCTTCACGTGACAGCACGTTTTTTATTTTCTTCTTATATTTTTTTTCTTTTGGGCATCAACGTCAAATACAGGTCACGTTAACCTTTTTATTTTTTTGATTGAGAAGAAAGCATATATTATTTATCAGCGTACAAAAACCCAACCCCTAGCCTCATCCAATAACATAAGACTTAGAAAATGAGGGGTGTGCATTAGGGCTTGTTTGCACCTAAAAAAATAGATGTATCTTTGATGACGTGGCATAAGTGCCATGTCCCAAAGAAATCTCCAAAACAAACAAAATAATAAATAAAGAGTTTTTTTTTATTTAATTAAAGAAAAGGGGGGAGAGAATTTCAAATAAAACACTCTTTGTTTCGTTGAAGGAGTCAAATTGGTTTGAAGAGGTGGGGACCACATGCCATGTGTCCCCCCTCACCCTCCTTCTTCAATTAATTTAAAGTAAACAAACAAAAAAAAAGATTCTTAAGATGGGACACGTGTCTTGAGGCTAACAAAAGAAAGAGAGAAAGAGTGTGTGTTTCAAACGAATTTGACTTCTTCAAATTCGTTTGAAGAGGTGGGGACCACATGCCATGTGTCCCCACCTCACCCTCCTTCTTCAATTAATATGGGATACGTCCCCTAAAAAGAGGGGACGTTTGATAACAACAAGATAGTGGGAGAGAGAGAGCCGTTGGCTCTCTCCTATTTCTTTGCCAGCATGGATGTGTGGGAAGTTATAACTTCCCACACATGCTACAAATCCACAAGATATAAAAGGGGTTAAGGGATAAGAACCAGAGGGAGGTTGGAAAATAGAGGGAGCCAAAAGAAAAAGGATACGCAGGGTTTTGAAGGATAACAAAGAGCTTGATTTGAAGAGTGACAGAAGATTATCACAAAGAAGAAAAGGTAAGATTTAGATGAGGTTTATCTCTTCTCTTTCTTCCCCCTAATCTTATCCTTATCTTTAATCTGTTCTCCGATTAATTTCAAAGAGTCAAGGACTCTTATTAAGGTCACCTGGACTCTGTATCCTAATTGGATTAGGATTAAAGATAAGGAAATCTTCAATTTCTTCCGTGAAACAAATTCGAAGGGCCAGGGGTTCTTTTCAGGACCACCTGGACTTCATAAGATAAACCCCCAAAAAAAGGGAGAGTTGGAGACTCATATTTGGGTCATCCGAACTCCTGCGTGAAAGCTCCATAAAATGATCTAAAATCTTTAAAATAATTTTCTGGGTTAAAATCTGAGTTTACAGACATGAAATTGGACTAAAAATACCCCAAATTCGGTCAAAAACGGACCTGCAAGCATTTTGGGTTCGGCAGTGGCAGAAATCGCAAATTCGAAGGCTAAACAGGGGCAAAACAGGATTTTATTGCGTTGGGCTCGGCGACTTGGGCCGCGCGCAGGCTTAAATACGTGCTGGGCCATGCGCTAAGGCCCAGGCGCGCAAACAGATAGGCGCATGGGCTCAGGTGTTAACCCTGGCCCAGGCGCCCCATTATTAGACCCGCGCGGACCTAAATGATTAGATCCGGCCCACCCGCCTAAGATCGACCCGCGCGCATGGACTCCAGGCCCAATCGCGGCCCGCACGCGGGTCAGGTTAATTTGCCCGGCCTGTTACGCTGGAATTGACCCAGCCGTGACCCATGGATTTAAAACAGGCCCAAATCGCCTGAACCGGCAGCAATTGAACCAGAAAATCAACCCAGTTTAACCCAGAAATGTGTATTTTACACAATTCAAGCCCAATTTGATCTCAGAAAAATTCCAGCAAATCCCTAAAAATCATTGAACCTTCCTGGAACCCAAAAATCCCAAAATTACATCAAAATCCATGATGTAAAAATCCAATTGCTTCTCTTTTTCATGTAAAAGTGTTTAAATGCACCCAAAAGTGCTTCAAACCAACCTATAATGTGTTCCAAAAGTGTTCAATATTAGACCAAAAGGTCACAAATCAATTGAACCAAGTTTAAATCCAAATTGGACCGAAATCGTCCTTAAACTAAAACTGAACTAACAATAATTCAAATTGGACCGGAATTGTCCTTAAACTAAAATGAACCAAATTTCAATTCAAATTGGACTGAAATCGTCCTTAAACTAAACTAAGCCAAATTAAAACTCAAATTGGACCGAAATCGTCCTTAAACTAAAACTGAACTATAAATAATTCAAATCGGACCGAAATTGTCCTTAAACTAAATAAACCAAAAATCATCCTAAAATTGAACCAAATTATGCAATTAATGGCATCAAGCCAATTTAAAATAACATATTGCAATCAAGATGGTTCAAACCAGCCCCCATACACATTAAAGTGATTAAATTCAACCAACAAATTAAAACCGTTTCCCCTTTTACGGTTCAAGTCATAAAAGTGGTTTAATTGAACTAATCCATCAAATCAAACCTTGTGGTTCAACCTAAGGTAGGATCTACCGTCTAATGCCTTGGGGTTAAACCACACCAAATTAAATTCCCTTAAATTGAATCGTTTTCCCTTTTCGGTTCAACCTAAATTAAATCAATTAAACTTCTTGGTCCAATTAAGGTATGATCTTCTACGGTCCAATGCCTTTGAAATTGAACCACTCAAATTAAATTAAATCAAATCAAATCTTTTCAAATCAAACCGTTTCCTCTTTGCGGTTTAACTCAAATTAAACTCAAATGGTTTAATCCAAGGTATGATCTTTTACGGTCCAATGCCTTAAATATTAAACCATTCAAATTAAACCCAATTGAACCGGATCTTAATGGTCCAATTAATTAAAATAAACCAAATTAAATATAATACCTTAAATTCAAACTCAAATTATTCTTTTGAACTACGTTATGACTTGATCCCAAATAATTGGGTACGTAGGCAACCCGATAAATCAAACCGGGTTCAGTCGCAATTAAAACAAACCAAATCAATCCCAGCCACACAAGTAATCAAGTCTTGTGAATTAAGTTAGCATCAAAGGGTTTTCTTTAATATTTTAGAGTTGTAATTAAGGGGATTGTTCTGTAACCTAGACGCCCTGGATGGGTTCGTACCCCATGAAATAAAAACCCACATAATTGGGTGAGATCATGTTTGATTAGGAATTGATTAAGATTCAAATTTTTGGTCAACAGGGCTGCAACTCGGTGCGGTTTGGTCTTGGGTTGAGGCTAGGGGTGGCAATCGGTCGAATATGGTATGGATCTGCTAAGATCCGAATCCAATCCGAAAAAAATTTACCGATATCTGAATTCGATCCGATATCCGACGGATCTTTAATACTTAAATCCGAATTCGAAATTCAATGAATATCCGTAATCCGAATTCAATCCGATATCCGATCTTAAATCCGAATTCAAAACCCAAATCAGAATTCGATCAGAAATCCGAATTCGAGACTGTTTGAACCTGAAACTTTAAAAAACAATTTTAACAATTAAAATAAATTTAACTATAAATTTTAACACAAATCCAAGTGTCTAATGATCAAATGATGATTTAACCCTTTTAACTTATGGTTGAACCATGATCTGGGCTAAGTTTATATATATTATAAGTATGTTTTTGGTTCGGATCTTTTTCGGATTGGATACATGTATATCCGAATCCGAATCCGAAAAAATTCGGATCCGAAATTCGAGATCCGTATCCGAACCGTGGATCTAAATCCTATATCCAAATTCGGTAATTTCGGATCGGATTCGGGTCGGATTCGGATATATATCCGACCCATTGCCAGCACTAGTTGAGGCTAACCCAAACCAAACTGCACCGAGTTGCAACCCAAACTGAAAACCAAGGTTACTGACCAAACCACACCGAGTTGCAGACCAAACTAAGGTTACCGATAGTCAGTCCAAAACCGAACCAAACCGACCTCAAAACTAAAATACCCAAACCGAAAACTGAACTGATTATTTAAAGAAAACTCGTAACTCAACCCAAACCAAACCGAATTGCAAAATTCGGTTTGGATCATTTTCCTATACTTAAAAACTGTTATCAAGAGAGAAAGAGATTCCCACTTTTGCCCAAAAATAAATAATTTTAAAGAATACACACAACAAATTTAAAGGATCATCACTTATATGCAGTCCAATCCCTTAAGTAGTTCGCATGCATACATAAGATGAAGCAAAGAGCTTAGAATCCCAAGTCATATGTTAATTGTTTTGGATCACACTTTTGAGCTCATGAATCAATTTAATAACTACAAAGATTTATAAAATAATAATCTTATTCATTATTTTATAATTTATAAGTTATATTTTATTATTACAACTTTATCTATTATATATTTTATATATATATAGATATTATTATATTTCAGTTTGGTTCAGTTTTACACTTAGGAAATTCGATTTGGTTTTCGGTTCGGTTCGATTAACCCAAGCCTTCAACCCAAAACCGAACCAAACAAATTCGATTCTCTATTTTTAGAACCAAAACCTACCCAAAGACTATATAAACCAAATCAAACCAAACCGATCCAAAATCGGATTAGATGAATTCGGTTTCGATTTTAACCAACCCAAGTTACAGCCCTAGTGTGTATCCATACACATTGAAAGTTATCTAAAGCGAAATTAGCCAAAGAGTCAGCAAGTCACGTTAACTACTTGGGAAAAGGGCTCCATGAAAACTTAAAACAGATCCATGGGCAAGTGGGTTAATTAAAGCATCTCAACCAACGAATTTACTTGACTGGTTGAGTATTTGCGTCTTGCATTCGCAATTTAGGCTACGGCTCTGTTTGTTTCACCGGAAAATAGGGAAAAGAAAATATTTTTGGAATTTTGAAATTTTCCGAACGTTTGTTTGAGGGGAAAATGAAAACTAATGGAAAATATTTTCCAAATTTGAAGAAAATCGGTGGAAAATAACTTCCGCCAGGCCTAACTCGTGTTTCGATTTTTTTTCCTCCTCGACCTCGACTCTCTTCTTCCTCCTCCTTTTATGTCTCGAAATGGATGCCTCTCTCTCTCTCTCTCTCTTCTTTGCCCTAAACACGCTCGCTCATCATTTCCTACATAAGCCACTCATTCTCAATAGTGTCTGCAGCTCGAGTTTGATAAAGGCTTCGTCTTGCTCGGTATCTTTATCTTTCCTGGAAATCTTTTTGTTGCTTTTGATGTTTGATAACAAAACTCCTCCATTGAAGCGGTAATCTCTGAGAAACCTCTGTTCTCGCTTTTGATGAGGATTTGTTGAGGGTGGAAAACTTCCTAAGGTCTCACGATGGCAACTAGTTTGGACTATGCAGCTTTAGGTCTTCAATGTGCAGAAGACAACATCAACGTCATATGCTTTCCGGATGTTGATTATGAGAATGGGAAAAATAATCAAACCCGTTATATAAACCGGGGCTTTAATGAGTGGTTCCATATAATGGTTGAGACTTGAGAGGGAGCAGGAGTACTTGCCCAGCGATGATTACCTGAAGAGATTGCGGAGTGGGGATATGGATTTGGGGGTTAGAAAGGAGGCCATTGATTGGATTTGGAAGGTGGGTCGACAGATCGTGCCGTCGCTTCTTTGTCATGCTACTATCGCTCTCTTTTAAGGGTGTGTGCTCGGACGGCGTCTCTCGAAGATGGCCAAAAGGTTCATGCTACTCTTCTGAAGAATGGCCTTGCAGCCTGTGTCGATGCCTTCGTTCGGAATGCTCTCCTTCATATATATGGTATGTGCGGTGTCATGGACTCTGCACAGCAGCTGTTCGATAAAATTCCCCACACGCACTGAGACAATGTTGTTGGACCACCCTGATGGGGTGCTACCGTGCTACGCTCGTAATGGACGACCCGATGAGGCACTGCGTCTCTTTGCTGCAATGCAAGGAGAGGGAACACAGCCCGACGAAGTCACCATGATTTGCCTCTACAACACCTGCTCTAGGGCACGACAAACATCTTGCATGGAAAGTAAGCTCCTGTTTAGTCCTATGGTTGGTATTTTTAGTTGTATTTGTATAAGAAAAGTAAAAAGAATAAAATTCTAAAACATTTTCTATGTTACATCCAAACACTTAGAAAAAACGAAAAATGAAAATTTTTTCTGGGAAAATTTTCTTCCGGTGAAACAAACATAGCCTAAATGGAAAAGAATTTATTAGGAGGATAGGGACACAGAGCCGAGTTCGGTCGAGGCAACCACGCCGAGGGGTACGTACTTACCAAAATGAGCTGTCGTGATGCGCTCACACACATCTCTGGGGCATCCTACAAAGTAAAATAATGCATCGTTTACACCAACACCATATGCACCCGCAAGTAGTTTTTTAAGCTAAAAAGAAAAGGATATAGGGAAAATTGGTTTTAAGTCATATTTTTTCAATATAATTTAGATTTAATTGTAAAATTATTGATAATTGAGAATTAAACCATCTTTGTAAGACTTTTTATGTCATGATTTTTGCACTTATATAATATGATTATATGATATACTGAAAAGATATTTTAAGTTAAAAAAAAGGGAAAATTAATTTTTGGTGATACATTTTGAATATAATTAAAATTCAGTCAGTAATGCTTTAAGTATTAACTTCTAGAAAACCTTTATCAAAATAATTAAATTTCTATTACCAAAAAAATAATAATAATTAAATTTCAATAATATTTTATTATTACAAACAAATTCTTCCAAAAATTGCCTTATATCACTCACTCAGAAATGACTTGTACAAAGTTAGTACACAATATTAAATGACTTGTACAAGTAAGTAAAATGACTTGTACAGTGTTGATAGAATGTATAAGCCATTTTATTGATTTATACAAGTCATGTGAGGGATTGGTGTAAGGGTATTTTTGGCAGAATTTGTTTGTAAGAGTAAAATATCACTGAGATTTAATCATTTTTGATAAAGGTGTCCTAAAAAATAGAACTCCAAAGATTTCTAACTGAATTTTAATTATATTCAAGAGGCTTCACTAAAGATTAATTTTCCCATCAAAAAATTCATTTCACGAGATTTGGTGCCTTAATCTTAAAATCATTCAGGTGGAATGCAACAATCACGCCAGTGCACGGGCGCACGATATTTTGGGTGCAAAAGATTTCTTCTGTCCTTGTAATTATCCTCATAAATTTCTACTCGGTTAGTCGGTTGGCTCTCGCAGTCAACCACGCTTGCTGGATAATGGGCAGAACAAGTCATTAAAAAAATTTTGAAAGTCCCTATAAGCAAAGTTGCAAGAGAAAATAAAATATTCTGGAAATGAACTACAGAGGGAAAATTCTCGATCAGTCGCTTCATCCTATCGATTGCTGTCCAATGTGGAAGAGACCAACAAGTGAGAAGCAAGTGGCTCTCCTTGTGGCATACTCCATGCTCGCAAAAGATCAAACTGTTCTTATGGAAGATAATACATGAAATTATGCCTACTAATTATCTCCTCCATTTCAGAAGTGGTGTTCCTTTTGAATTATGCCCCCTGTTTAATCAAGAATAAGAATCGAATACTCATATGTTTTTAAAGTGTAGTTTCAACAGGGATCTCTGGTTTGGGAGCATGAGGGCAGTGGCGGAACTAGGACTCCAAATCTGGGGGGGGGGGGGGGGGGGGGGGCAAAAAAATTTTTCAATTAACACTTTTTATGAAATGTAGAAATTTCAATGAGTTAGGAGGGGCAAACCAAAAATTTTTGGGGGTTGGGGGTCCCAAAAAAAATTTTCAATTAACACTTTTCATGAAATATAGAAATTTCAATGAGTTAGGAGGGGCAAACCAAAAATTTGGGTTGGGGGAGGGGGGGGGGGGGGGGGGGGGGGGGGGGGGGGGGGGGGGGGGGGGGGGGAACATAAATTTTAATTAAAACATATAAAATATATATATTTTTAATTAAAAAATAAAAGTTAAGGGGGGCAATTGCCCCCTTTAGCTCTAACGTGGTTCTACCACTGCATGGGGGGGGGGGGGGGCTCTAACGTGGTTCTACCACTGCATGGGGGGAATCCTTGGTGGGTAGGCGCAGGACTACTCTTGCAAAGATGGGTCTTTGATGTAATATTGAACCTGGAAAAAAATTTGGGAAAATATGACCACGAGCTACTGGCAGTTTGGGCAAATGCCTGTTGGGCGGTTTGGAAAGCTCGAAACAATTGTCTATTTGAAAATATCAAACCATCTTTACAGGATACATTAATTTCCTTGCTTGTCTACAGGTAGATCCTCAAAGACTAAGGTACCGTTTGGTAACGCTTTTCAGAAGTGTTTTTTTGTTTTTGAAAACAAAAAATTACTTTCAAAAGCAAAAGTGTTATTTGGTTATGCACACATGAAGCAATTTATAAGATGCAAAAAAGCAATTTCATTACTTTTCAAAAGAAGCATAGAAATGTTGCTTCTTGCTTCAAAAAATTTCTTTTTTGCTTCTAAAACCCTCGACATAAAACTAGACCGAGAAAAAAATGACCCATCATGTCCAATCCAACTCGAATAAATGAGTTCGGGTTGACCTTAACCTTTGTAATAGTTGGGTCGGCTTCGGGTTAGGGATTTAGTAACCCATTCGTATTCGTGTCAACTCGAATCTAGCCCGATAATGATTCGTTTAACCCGATAATGACCCGTTTAACCCGATAGTAATCCGTTCAACCTGATAATGACCCGTTTAACACGATAATGGTCTGTTTAACCTGATAATTGAAAAATAGGGTTTTGACTCTAACAACACCTAGAGGGGGGTGAATAGGTGTAGCACAGCGGAATAAAAATTCTACTAATTAAAAACAAGTTCTTAATTAATAGGCATGCACAAGTCTATAACCAATCACACAAAATTGCAAATAAAGTAAAGAGAGAACACAAGCAATTTTGGTGACGAAGGGAAAACTCTATGAGAACTCTCACTAGAGAAAAACCCTCCGGGCTATGCAGGAGCCACCTAGAGATCCAATATGAAAAGAAGACTTACAACCTGTAGTTCAGACGACTCAACATCCCTATGCTAGACTCTGCAACTCCCAGACTTGAAAGTATCTGAGGAACTCCTCAGATTTGCTCCACAGCAACACTTCAGAACTCTGAAGATCTTCTCACACGATCACCCAAACGAACTCGCCTGGTATCCGTAGGAACTCCTACGTGCAAACTCTCCAACCCGGAACTCCAAGGTAGAAAAGAAAGATGAAGAAAGGCTTTTATGGCTCAACAAAGGAGAAGAAAGAGGAGAGGGAACTCTTGCTCTCACAAACGAATTTAGGGTTTCTAAAACCTCTTAAGTTACCCTAACAATAGTCTAGACACTCCTTATATAGGTTAGGAGAAGGTAGACTCGGAATAGGAAACAAATCAGAAAAGATCGGAATTCTAAAACTGAAGTTTGTTAACGAACGTTCGAACGTTCAGCGAACGCGGGTCGAACGTTCAAGACAAAAACTCATTTTTCCTCTTCTCGTTCGAACGGTCAGAGAACGTGAGGCGAACGCTGCTCTCGGGTTTCTCTGTGGAACTCCATCGGTCGAACGGTCAGCAAACGTTCAGCGAACGCTGCTCTCGGGTTTCTCTGTGTGTCGTCAACGGTCGAACGGTCAGCAAACGTTCAGCAAACGCTGCTCTCTGGTTTCTCTGTGTGTCGTCAACGGTTGAACGTTCAGCAAACGTTTAGCGAACGTTGGGCTTAACTTCTTCAATTTGACCCTGATGTTGACGCCGTTTGAACCATGTCTTCTTGGACTCAAACTAAACATTCTAGACACACTTAAACACTTTCTCTTTGACACTGAATAAAGCCAAACAAAAATGGTAAACCTAACAAACTCCCCCTTTGGCTATTCAGTGACAAAACCTATACACAATATAAAAACCAGAGAATCCATGACATTGTGAACCACCAAGCAATGTCTTGGATTAAACAAACTCAAACACAACCTATCTACACTACCCTAGATAGACCAAGCTTGAATTTGCAACCTGTAACCTGTAACAAAACAACGCACAGAAAACAAATACCTTGTGACACGCATGAGGAATAAAAAATAACAATTTGCAATTCACATATGCAATTCACATTCAATTCAATTATCAAAGCTCCCCCTTAGAAATACCACTCCCCCTTAGAAATACCTACTCCCCCTTTTTGTCACAGAAATAGACAAAAGGAAACAGAGAAACCAGAAATACCTACTCCCCTTTTTTGTCACAGAAATAGACAAAAGGAAACAGAGAAGCCAGAAATACCTACTCCCCAAAGAAAATAGAGAGGCTAGAAACACCAACTCCCCCTCAAAACTTGACAAGTTTAGAAGAAGCACAAGCATTAACTCAAATGGCTAGAATAGATAACAAAGTGGAAGACAAAACACAGTTGGAAGAGATGGAGAACAAAAAAATCCAGATTTCAATGAAACCAACTCAACCACATGTAGAAAACACTCTAAAAACATGATGAATCATGCCCCAAGCACTATTTCATAAAAACTCAAAATTTTTATATTTTTGAGACTTTGTCACCCAAAATTCAAGTTTTTACAAAATTAAAAACAATAATCCGAAATAACTACACAATAATGTAATTAAATCACCAAGTGTGCTTGCGTGTAAGTGCAAAACCAAATACAACAAGTTTGCCTAAATAGGAACTTGGTAAGGAGGATTTGGCCATTTATCAAGAAATCACAATATTACTCAAGTCTCTCTATGAGTTAAAACGAACTCCCTTCATGAATATTTTTAAGACCTAAGCATTATTTTATTGAAATTTTCTCCCCCTGTTTCTTACAATTCTTTTTGCACAAAGAGTAGTGTTCCTTAAAATATCTGAGTTTACAGCTTATTCCATGGTTATACTCCTTGTGATTCTCTTTTCTTTTTGAACTCAATATTTGTGGGGTTTACATTTCATCCCAGAGTTCTTTTCATACAACTTTTTTCTTTTAAACAAAAAGGAGAAATTTCTTTTTAACACAAGGTCATATGCTAGGATCTTTTTAACTTAAGATAGACAAGAGTAAATCAAGGATTGCCTATCCACACACTCACCGAAAAATAAAAATTAAGCTTGCTTAAATGTATTTGGGGTGTGTAAGTGAAGTGCAAAACACACTAAGAGATCAATCAACCTTTGTGCATTTATATGAGATCATTGAAATAGATTTTGCAAAACAATTCTTTTAAGCAATTAATTCTCTCAATATAAAAATGTATTGTTTTCACAAACACATGCTCATGACACAAATCACCAAAATAAAAAGAATAGAAAATCTTTTTGTATTTTTTCTGAACAATTTTAAATCAAAAAACCAGAAAAATAAAAACGAAAGAAAACATGCATGCAAAGGATAAGATAAGCAATATAAACAGGGCCAATGCATGCAACACAAAACCTACTCAAGTAAGAGTAGTCAAATCACTCTTCTTCACCCAAACTTGTTGGTTAGAAGAGGATTTCTTGGTCAAGGAAACTAGTTGTTCAGAAAGAAGCCTAGTTTGTTCAGCTAAAACCTTGACTTGTTTAGACAAATCCACATTGGATTTTCTAGAAGGAGAATTCCAAGATTTAGTAAGCTTTTCTCCTAATTTCCAGCAATTAGGTCTTATGTGACCTAGAACACCACAATGATGGCAAGTGGGAATGAATTTCTGAGATTGAGATTCCCTATTAAAAGATGCCTTAGGTTTAGACTTTTTGAACTTTTGGTTAGGCCTTTTTGCCTTTTTGGTCTTTGAAGATGAAGGAGCATCCTGAAATCCTAAACCTCTCTTATCAGTCACTATTTGATTCATACCAAGCATGTGATCAAGCTTTTGAGAACCAGAAGAGAAGTTTTGCAACAGAAATTTGGAATCTTCTAACTCAGATTTCAGAGACATGTTTTGAGACTCAAGGGTTTCAATCTTCAATTTCAACTCACCAACATGTGAAGTAGACTCATCCAATTTAACTTGAAGTCCTTCATTTACAAGTTCTACTTCATTGAGCTTTTTGAGAAAGACCTTGTTTTGTTTCTTTATTTTCAGACTTTCATTAAAAAGCTTTTCATAAGCCTCTTCAAGGCTTTCCTCATCTTCAGACTCACTTTGAGAACCAATATTATTCTCAAGTTGTGTTGAGTCTTGAAGATTATTTCCCTCATCACTTCCTACAATAGAAGTGAAGGCCATGTAGTTTGAACCCTCTTTAGATACAAAGTCCTTCTCATGTTCAGATTCAGTCTCACTATCAGACAGGGTAGCATTCATTGCTTTCCCACTTCTTTTACCTTTCAATTTTCTATAGGTAGGACATTCAGATCTTATATGACCAAGCCCTTGGCAACCATGACACTTTACTTGCTGAGTTGTGTTTTCATGAATGTCTTTGGTTTCCCTAGGTTCTTTCCAAACTTTCATCTCCTTGCTAGAAGTCCCCCTAGACCATTCATTGCCCTTTTTGTTTTTCCTAATCTTAAACATCTTTCTAAAACTCTTTACAAATTCGGCAATTTCCTCATCATCCACCTCATCATCAGACTCATTAAAAGTCTTTCCTTTCATGACTCTAAGAGCAATGGATTTGCTCTTTTTGGATTGAGGTAAGGTAAGCTCATAGGTTTGAATTGATCCTATTAGGTCTTCAACCCTAATTTTGTCAATGTCTTTGCTTTCCTCTATGGCTGTTACCTTGGGTATAAACCTCTCAGGGAGAGACCTAAGGATTTTTCTCACAACTCTGTTTGGAGGAATTTTATCACCAAGGTTAAAACTAGAATTTACTATATCACTGAGTTTGGCATAGAACTCATCAAAGGGTTCATCCTCTCCCATCTTTAATTCTTCAAACCTAGTGATAAGCATCTGTAACTTAGAATTTTTCACAAGGACAGTTCCTTCATGAGTGGTTTCCAGAATTTCCCAAATTTCTCTACCGGTCTCACAAGTGGACACTCGTTTGAACTCATCAACAGAAATTGCACTAAAGAGTGCATTGACAGCTTTACTATTGTGGTTGACTTCAATTAACTCTTCCCTAGTGTATTGGCTTGGGTCTTTGGGTTTAATCTCACCATCTATGGTAATAGTAGGTGGAGACCATCCTCTCTCAACTATTCCCCATACCCTTTCATCAATAGCCTTAAGATAGGCTCTCATACGAACTTTCCAATATGCATAATTACCACCATCAAAGAAGGGTGGGGCAGAGGAAGACTTGTCCATGACTAATAGAGTCAAGGATCTGGTTACCCGCTCTGATACCAATTGAAAAATAGGGTTTTGACTCTAACAACACCTAGAGGGGGGTGAATAGGTGTAGCACAGCGGAATAAAAATTCTACTAATTAAAAACAAGTTCTTAATTAATAGGCATGCACAAGTCTATAACCAATCACACAAAATTGCAAATAAAGTAAAGAGAGAACACAAGCAATTTTGGTGACGAAGGGAAAACTCTATGAGAACTCTCACTAGAGAAAAACCCTCCGGGCTATGCAGGAGCCACCTAGAGATCCAATATGAAAAGAAGACTTACAACCTGTAGTTCAGACGACTCAACATCCCTATGCTAGACTCT
The DNA here is from genome assembly GCA_947561395.2 of Buxus sempervirens. Lineage (NCBI taxonomy): Eukaryota > Viridiplantae > Streptophyta > Magnoliopsida > Buxales > Buxaceae > Buxus > Buxus sempervirens. The sequence continues at coordinate 3,011,015 of OX387186.1, forward strand.
GCAACTCCCAGACTTGAAAGTATCTGAGGAACTCCTCAGATTTGCTCCACAGCAACACTTCAGAACTCTGAAGATCTTCTCACACGATCACCCAAACGAACTCGCCTGGTATCCGTAGGAACTCCTACGTGCAAACTCTCCAACCCGGAACTCCAAGGTAGAAAAGAAAGATGAAGAAAGGCTTTTATGGCTCAACAAAGGAGAAGAAAGAGGAGAGGGAACTCTTGCTCTCACAAACGAATTTAGGGTTTCTAAAACCTCTTAAGTTACCCTAACAATAGTCTAGACACTCCTTATATAGGTTAGGAGAAGGTAGACTCGGAATAGGAAACAAATCAGAAAAGATCGGAATTCTAAAACTGAAGTTTGTTAACGAACGTTCGAACGTTCAGCGAACGCGGGTCGAACGTTCAAGACAAAAACTCATTTTTCCTTTTCTCGTTCGAACGGTCAGAGAACGTGAAGCGAACGCTGCTCTCGGGTTTCTCTGTGGAACTCCATCGGTCGAACGGTCAGCAAACGTTCAGCGAACGCTGCTCTCGGGTTTCTCTGTGTGTCGTCAACGGTCGAACGGTCAGCAAACGTTCAGCAAACGCTGCTCTCTGGTTTCTCTGTGTGTCGTCAACGGTCGAACGTTCAGCAAACGTTTAGCGAACGTTGGGCATAACTTCTTCAATTTGACCCCGATGTTGACGCCGTTTGAACCATGTCTTCTTGGACTCAAACTAAACATTCTAGACACACTTAAACACTTTCTCTTTGACACTGAATAAAGCCAAACAAAAATGGTAAACCTAACAATAATGACTCGTTTAACTCGATAATGACCCGCTTAACCCAATAATGATCCGTTTAACTCGATAATGACCTGTTTGACTCGATAATGGCCCATTTAATTCAATAATGAACCATTTAACCCTAAATTGTATCACTATTTCACGTTATTTTCTATTGCTATATTTTTTATAATTAAAAAATAAAAAATTTTAATCGGCCAGTTGGTTGGTTGAACCTGATTATTGGCGAGTTGGGTTTGGTTTTAGGTTTTCCCAACCCACCAATAAACAAATTCAACTTGAACCGACCCGATTATTGCTCACCCGTTACAATATACGTGAAGTATATTTTTAAGTAAATACATCAACTGTTTACAATAGTTTTATATGATAGCATAAAAGCAATTTATATGCTACTATAGTTACCAAACATGTTTTTTTGTTTTTTAGCAGCAAAGCAAAAGTTTACCAAACAGCTTTACTTCAACAAAAGATTTTCTGAAAAGCAGAAAAGTACTTTTTTGCTTGCCAAAAGCATTACCAAATGGAGTCTAATGGAGGAGACAAAATCTGGAAAGGCAAAAGAATCAGAGGAAATTTTCATCAATTGGCAAGCACCTAGAGAGCAATGGATTAAAGTGAAGGTCAACGGAGCAACAAAGGGATTCCCAGGAGAGGCTGCGATTGGGTGTATAACAAGAGATTACCAAGGCAAATGCCTTGGTGCCATAGCTCAGAAGATTGGGATCACAGAGTCGTTGGTGGCAAAAGATACAACGGTTAGAGAAGGGCTAAGAATGGCTAGCCATCTTAGGTTTCAAAGAGTGATACTGGAATGCGACTGCAGAAGCTTGGTTGGGATCTTGAACAAGGACAACGAACCACCCTGGAGAATAGCTATTTAGGCGGAGGAGATTATGTTATTTGAATTCTTTCCCTCACCTCTCCATTCGAGTAATTTACGGAGAAGCTAATTCAGCTACTAATGGCTTGGCTAATTTTGGCATCACAAACTATTCCTGTTTTTGGAGTCAAAACTTTCCTGTATGTTTTAACAGTATCATAACTGCTGATGTTATGGGCCAGACATCCCCTTGAAGGGTCTTTTCTTGTTTTAATTAATAAAGTGTGTGGCGACTGTTTTCCTATAAAATAAAAAATAAAAAAATCACGCTTGCTAGATTATATTTTCTAACTTAAAAGAGTAAATTACACTTATCTCCCTTTTAGTTTCTGACAAAAGTAGTCAGGCTCCTTTATATATTTAGAAAATGTCAATAGTCTCCCTTCACATTTAAATAAATCTACAAACACCTCCCCTCACGTTAAAATCTGTATTAACTAAGAGGGTGTTTGGTAACGTGTTTGAACACTGTTTTTTGGTTTTTAAAAACTAAAAACTAAAAACTGAAAACTTGTTTGGTAGGAAGAGTTTTCAAATCGTTTTTCAGAAAAACGGTTGAAAAACAAACCCGTTTTTTAAAACCGAAATTTTTGGTTTTTAAAAACGACGAACCATGTTTCGATTCGATGGCATTTCTGTAATATTCTTATTTCTTTTCTCTTCGACAGTTTTCCTTTCGTCTCTCTTCCGCACAGTACTTCTCTTCCTCTCAAGCACGTCGAAGCATCAGGTGAAAGAGAAGAAGCAGAATCAAAGATTAGCTTCATCGTCTTCGCTGCAGAGCGTGATAGGCTGTTTCGGAAGCACAGACATGTAGAGGGAAACGTGCATGATGTACACAGTGCTATTGTCCCTGTTCATGAACCTGTTGACGAAGGGATCCAATTTGGGAATGGAGGAGAATGAATCTGTACAATTCGGTACAGGTAAGTGGGAGATCAGAAAAGAAGTAGATGGAAAAATCTGGTGCTCAATGTTTGGAGTTCTCCACATACGCCGATGATTCAAGAACATCAGAAGATGCATCAAACCCAAGATATTCGAGGCAAGCCAACTCAGAAGCAATCGAATAACATCATATCTAAAGGGAAAAACTCCATCGGAAGGTGATGAAAACCATTTCGGGGAGATCTCCAAGCCAAAAAAAACCCTACATTCTGAAGCCAATAGAGACATCCAAGTGAAAGAATTCGACCGGAGCTGAGATAAGAAACTTTATTGAAGTAATCAGAATAATTTGTTTTGGTGGTTGCTGTCTGATATATGGTGTTAATATTGTGTTGGAGTCCATCCTGTCTATAACAGACTTCCTGATCAGCAAAATGGTGAACATGGAAGGAGGTCGCCTTATCTGGCTAATCGAGCTTACAGAGAGATGCGGGAAATAAAAGAGTCGGAGGGTATCTTCGTCCAAATAAAACCGCGATGGTTTTTAATTCTTGATCTGACACTGCCGTAGAAGGAGGTCAATAAGAACGAAGGAGAGGGATCTGTTTCTACGAGCGAATAGTCCAGTGTTTTAGGGAAGAAGAAAGGAAAAATTAAATTTTAGTGATATGTTTTGAAAATAATTAAAAGCCAGTCTAAAATGTTTTAGGTTCCAACATTTAAGAAATATTTGTCAAAATAATTAAATTATAATGACATTTTACTATTGCAAACCCCTGTTATTCCAAGAGTGTCTTTATACCAATCAATCATTTTATTTATACACAAAACTAATTCTTAAATTACTTAAACATATTAATGTTGAAAAAACTAAATTTAAAATTAGTATTCTTAATTAAGTTAAATTATTTAATTATATTCATTCTTTACTACTCAATGTGAAAGGATATTGTTTTGGCGTATTGAACTTAACTTGTTTTTTGTATTGCAACGCATTTTGTAATTTTAAAACTTAAATTGTTTTTTATTAATTGTTACCAAACAGGTTTTTTGCATCTGTTTCTAAAAACTCAAAAAACAGTAATTGTTACCAAACGGATTTTTTGTTAGTTGTTTTCAAAAATAAAAAAAACATTACCAAACGGGCTCTAAGTTAACTTAATAAATAAAATTACTTAAATGCTCTCTATTCCTCTTAATAATAAAACCGAAATTATTAAAATATATTTTAGCAAAAGAAATTAAGATTTCATTGATATCTCTTCAAGATTCATCGTTATCGTCTCTTGGCAATCCTCCTCTACCCCCTTATCGTCTCTCTCTGGATTGACATCGCCAACCCCTCCACCCGCCCTCCCACTCTCTCTCTCCCCCCCTTATCGTCTCTCCCATCCAACCCTCCTCTACCCCTCCCCCTATCTCTTTTTGTCTCTCTCTCCCCCTCTCCGTTATCTCTCTTCCAGAAACTGCTAAGATGGGTCTTACAAAAAAAAAAAAAACTGAGATGAAACAAACGTGTGATCATCTGTATGTAGCTCTGTAAAACAACAGAAATTCTCACGATATCTCTCTCTCTTACAATCCCACCTTCAATCTTTCAATCTCAATTTGGTGATTAGAGCGTTGGAGATTGAAGATGGGTTCCCATGTTGAACCCGAAAAAGTTCGTGTTATAAATCTCTATCTCACGGTGATTGACCCCAAAATTTACTTCATAGAAGTTCAAGTCTTATAAATCTCTGTCTCACGGTGATTGAGATCAAAATTAATTTCGTAGAATTCTGTCAGTTCTCTGTGTTTAGGGTTTCTGTTTGATGGTTTTAGGTAATAACTCGCAATTGCTGTTCAGCAAGGAAATTGAGGCTATTCAGCAAGGTTGGGTTGGGGGGGGAGGTGTGGGTGGAGAATTCACCGGAGACGACCATAATTGCAGGGGAAGCAATGAGCAGTGGTCCGTTCGGTGCTGTAAACCGTTACCGTTGGCTTCCTTGAATTCGTAGACAAAACAAAACTGAAAGGATAAATTTTTATTTTCAAGTCCTGCTACAAAGTACAAATCCAATACAAAGAGGCTAAAACTGTATTTTAATGATTTTTAACTTGTTGGAGGACTTCTGGGTAATTTTATCTCTAAAGCTAACGTCCGTTAAGTAGATTTTAAGGCCAGGGGAGGTATCTGTACCTTGGTTTAAATGTAAAGGGAAGTTATTGTATTTTTTAAGATGTGAGGTGTCTGATTACTTTTGTGAGAAACTAGAAGAGAGCTAAGTGTAATTTACTCAATCTAAAAAATACAAGTTTTACTTTGTACTAACCAATCCTGTTGCGATTAGAGCACAATTTGAAGTTTCTTAGGACTTTTTTTTCTTCCTCGCCAAACAGAAAGCCAAAATACAAAACTTCTCGCTAATGGATCTTGTACTCCTCATTACTCTACGCCTCTGTTGCATAAAACCAAATCATTTCCTCTCCTTCTACTTACGTACCCAGACAGTCGTGCATTTTGGGTTCGTCTTGGTTGTACTCGTTACTTTCAATTTCAGCCATTTTCATGCACTTCGTTCTCACAAATGCCCAATCAAATCCCTTATACTATTTCTATGGAAGTGCAGGTAATTACACCAGTAAGAGTCGGTACAGGACGAACCTCAACACTCTCCTGTCTTCTTTATCCTCGTCTAATGCAACATTCAACAACGGTTTTCTCAATGCGACCGACGGCGATAACCCTGACAAGGTTTATAGCCTTGTCCTTTGCAGAGGAGATGTTGCGTTGGATGCATGTAGAAACTATGTCAATACCTTGAGTCAGGAGATCACAAAGGGTAGCTCAAACCAAAAAGAGGCAATTATATGGTACGATGAATGTATGCTGCGATACTCGAATCAATCAATATTTTCTAAGATGGAGCAAGACCGAACATTCTACATGTGGAATATGAATAACGTTTCGGACGTGGATTTAATGGAACATTCTACGGCACGCAACCAAATAACCTCAATAGTTTTTTGCATGATGGAATTACTGAAGAAGCGTTTTACTCAATTTTATCAAAATGTTTACTATAATTTAGTCATTTATTATTGATTCTAATTTTTGTTTTTTTGTGTTGTGAAGATGTGGTCCATGTGGATGAGATTAGCACTGTTGAATCTTTGCAAATGGAATTTGGCACACTAAAAACTGCAACAAATGACTTCTATGATGCCAATAAACTTGGAGAAGGTGGATTTGGCACAGTTTATAAGGTAATCAAACTATTCTTATTCCATCAGTTTGAGAAATTCTATCCTGATTTCTGAAGTTTCAAATTTTGGAATTTCCTTTAGTGGTGTTTTATTTGTTTTGCATGATATAAAGAGAATTTTTTGTGTTTCTGCAATTGAATGTCCAGGGTAGTCTCCCAAATGGAAAAAAAATAGCTGTGAAGAGGCTATCTAGAAATTCTGGGCAAGGTGACTTGGAATTTAAGAATGAGGCTCTGTTAGTGGCCAAGCTTCAACACAGGAACCTTGTTAGGCTCCTTGGATTTTGCTTGGAAGGAGAGGAAAAGCTCCTCATCTATGAGTTCGTGGAGAATACAAGCTTGGATCACTTCATATTTGGTTTGTCAACATATCTCAATCTATTATAATATGCATGTCCAAATTGGCATCTAGGATTTGTAGAAGATCAACCACTTCAAACCTTTGAATGAAATTAGATAGCAATGATTGCAGGATGAGCTTCCGCTCCTTTAATATATTTCTGGCTTGCACTCATTTCATACTTAATCTTCAATAACTACTCGTTGAAAATTTGACTCTTAACTTGATATTCTGCCTGTGTGAATGTATAGATCCAATAAAACGTGCACAATTGAACTGGGACAAGCGCTACAAAATCATAGGAGGAATTGCTAGAGGCCTTCTTTACCTTCATGAAGACTCTAGGCTTCAGATAATTCATCGTGATCTAAAAGCGAGCAATATTTTATTAGATGAAGATATGAATCCTAAAATTTCCGATTTTGGAATGGCGAGGCATTTTGTATTGGGTCAAACACAAGGCAATACGAATAGAATTGTTGGGACAGTGTAAGTTTGCACATTCTGATCCTATTGTTTGTAGCACATTCGTTCATGGTAGACCATGATGATTCAGTTTATGTTTGATTCTTATCTCACTAATATTGCCATGCAGTGGGTATATGGCTCCGGAGTATGCAATGAATGGGGATTTCTCCGTTAAATCAGATATCTTTAGTTTTGGTGTTCTACTTCTAGAGATCATTACTGGTAAGAAGACTAATTGCTTTCGATCTGAGCATGCTGAGGACCTCTTAAGCTATGTGAGTATGAATTTGAATTTCTGCACATATCTTATTGAAGTACAGAATTTACAGGGAATTTAAACCCTGCATGTTTCTTTAACTTCTTAAGCACGGATATTATCTCAGTATGGAAATGAAAGCTATGAAGAAATGCTTCAATTCAAGTATTTGTACTGACAATATTTTTTCAGGCATGGAGACAATGGAGGGAAGGAAACGCTTTGGAGCTCATGGATTCTGTCTTTAGAGGATCTTGTTCGGTTGTAGACGTGTTGAGATGCATCCACATTGGGTTATTGTGTGTCCAGGATAACAAGGCTAATAGACCCACCATGGCTTCTGTTGTTCTCGCGCTTACTAGAAATTCTATAGTAAATCTCCCACTACCTTCACAACCTGCATATTTTGTTCACAGCAGAATGGGGTCCGGCATACCCTCAACGGAATTTGGTTCAGAGGCAAGTGAGGTCTGGGAACCCAACAAATCAGTCAATGTCTCTAAATGAAGTATCGATTACTGAAATGTATCCTTGATGAGGGGTATATTATTGTCTGTTAATAATGATATTATCATATTTGACTGAATAATAGTTTATGATATTCTTATGTCAGAAAGATGAATGGAAGAATAATGACCATTATAAGGTATCAGTGAATTTTGTTTATCCGAAGGAATCACTTCAGACCTCTGAAAAATTTCACCTAGTTGGTTTCTATGGTTATGGCTATTGATTTTACTGGCTCAAGAAAATTCCACAGAACCCATAAATGTGGGCTTCACACTTATAAAAATCAGGTGGGATCAAAATGTTCCCATGATTTGGATCACATCAGGCCTATTAAAATTGTCACCCTGTCTTCACGGAATAGTCTGGCCTTATCCAATCTTCAACCAAACTGATGTTGAGATATTTGAATCCACACCAAAGGGTCTTTCGTGTTCGAAAAAACGTTAAAACGCAGAAGCCCTTGATTCTTAGGGACAAAATGTAACATTCTAGACCCATACCCAGCAAGATATTATCCGTTTTGGACCAATGGGCCCTCACGGATTTGTTCTCAAGGGATAACATGAAAAAACTTCCCAGTGGTCACCCATCCTAGCACTGCTCTCACCCGAACACGCTTAACTTGAGTGTTTCAAGGGGATTTAGTTTCTTGTTATGCCTTAAAAAGCCTCTTGCTAAGTAAGGAATCACAATATTACTTATTGCATCCCCGAGCGATGTGGGATCCCAACTATAAGCACATCCTCTCTTGGTAGCTCGCCTAGGTCTCTCATCCCGCCCACATCCTAGCTGCCCACTCAGACAGCCAAGATGTCACACAAAACACTCACCTGTCACTTTGTCTCCTTCTCCTTCCAATTTGACACAGTCAGCCTTGTTTCACAAACCATAAGTGGCTCCATATGAAGTTGGGTTGTTACATGTTGGAACGATGAATGATATATAGGATATGAGAGAGTTGAGAAGGGTTAGTAACCAATTGGATGGTTGTCTTGGGTTCAATTTGAATCCGGCTGATTTAAGAAAAATAAAATTTATAAGTTTCTTTTGATTTGTTGCTGAATAATGAATGAGATGGCAAAAGAAGCAAAGAATACAAAAAAACAAAGCAAACATAGAACACCAGATTTTATTCGGTTTGGCTTAACAGCTTATGTCCACAAGCAAAGATGAGAAGAATCAGTAACAAACAAGAGAAATATACCTAGATTTTTCTGTCAAGCAAAAAATGCCATAACTTAACTAAAAAGCCAGAAAATCCTAAGAGTCTCGTTCAAAACAAATCTCTCAAAACGCACAGAAACAAATGTATTTTCATCTTAAGGTCATCCATAGTATGGAGTTCACCCCCAAACCCCAAAAGGGCTAGTAGTAGCAACTAGCAACCATTGAATGAACCTTCCAGTTTGGTGATACTGAGTAAAGTGAAATACAAGACACCTATATATCACGTTATTTTTTTTTTGGTAATGATATATCACGTTATTTACAATCTTATTAAAATATGGCTTTCATTTGATAACATTAATAGCCATATATTTCTACTTACATGCGCACACCGGCATAACAAAGATGATAGGTGGTTTATACACACTAACTACATGACAAGGGTTGCTACAATAATTCATAAAATATAATTAAGAAGGATTGGGATTGGTAGTTTATACACAATAACTACATGACTAGGGCTGCGACAATAATTCATAAAATATAATTAAGAAGGATTGGGATAGGTGGTTCATACACAATAACTACATGACAAGGGTTGCTACAATAATTCATAAAATATAATTAAGAAGGATTGGGATTCATTTATTTAAAATATTTTCAGTAAAAATGATAACTACATATCCTCGCTCTTTCTACCACTTGTAGCTATCACGGGAGCTCTCTTGTCGCACTCCAAACCAGAACATGCATGTCATTTCTGATGCTTAGAAGACTTTTCGCTCAAGCAACAAATATTTAATCAGTTACAGGGAATTCTTGAACCGGTCATCACGTCAGTATGGCGCTTTCTGGGTTCCAGCGGAATAATCTGGCCTTATCTGGGTTCCAAGACTCTCAACCAAACTGATGTTGAAATATTTGAATTCACACCAGAGACGCTTTCGTGTTTAAAAAATCAACAAACATTAAAACGCAGAAGCCCCCGATTCATAGGGACAAAACACCCACCTGTCACTCGTTCTACTTCTCCTTCCACACGACACAGTTGGCCTTGTTTCACAAATCATGGGTGGCTCCGTTGGATTGCTTTTGATCTCTTCTTCCATTCTCATTCTCATTCTGCTTGGCCTCACTTTCACCACTGCGGAGCCATACTTCTTATCCAACTTCTGTTACGACACAGGTAACTTCACTGCTAATAGTGGCCACCGAGCAAACCTCAACACACTACAGAAATATGAACTTTTACCGGAGGTAAGCTACCGCCAGTAAGTAGCATATACCCACTGTTAATAAATTCCACAGCGGTAACTCGTCGCGCCCTTACACAACTTGCCAGCAAGGATTACAATATCGGTGCCGATGGGCGTGCCGCCCATCGGAAAAAACGGCACGCCGCCGGCGTGCCGGCGAAATGCCAAAAAACTTAAAAAAAGCAAAAAATTAGAAAAAAATTGAATTTTTTTGATTCTGTCGATTATTCGGCGGCACGCCGAAAAAATCGCTAGCACGCCGCCAAAAAATCTTTAATAAAATTTTAAAAAATCGATTTTTTTCCTCTTTATCGCAAAAAATCGATTTTTTTGTGAGTTTCGGTCCGTTTCGCTCGGCACGCCGCCAATTTTTCGCTGGCACACCGAAAAAATCGGTCGATTTTTTTAAAACCGATTTTTGGTGGCGATTCGTTTCGCCAATTGAAAAAAAACGATTTTTCGGCGGCACGCCGCGGCGTGCCGCCGAAACTGAAAACGCTGCTTGCCAGTAAACGAATAACCGACAATCCTAATGGCGGTAAGCAAATTTCCACCGCTATACAGGTTTTATAGATGACGACACTTTAGTGGCAGAAATTACCACCGCTAAAGGAGATTATCAGTGGCGGTAGGTACCACCGTTTAACAATCTAAATTAGCAGCAGAAACAGCTACCACCGCTAATATTCCTAATAGCGGCAATAAATACTGTCGCTAATTAAGCATCACGTGTTTTGGGCTCATATTTTAAGCGGCGGTAAGTGCCACCGCTAATAACATTTATACATTTAGCTAAAAACCTGGAACTGCAAAATCAAAAAGTCCTAATTAGTACACTATGTTATCCATCAAACCAAAATCCCTATAAAATACCTGTTTGTCTGCTTGTTTGCTAAATTTTATAATGAATAATACTATAGAATTACAAAAAACTTTTAATTAAAAGAGATTCAATAGTATTAAAGTACTGCAAACATTCATCATGTTATAAAAACTAAGTAAAAGGAAATTGGTTTCCATTAACAGGTGACATTGTAGCTCATATCGGTTTAATCTGCCTACATGAAAATAGCAATTAATCATCAGTATTATCATAATTTTGAATTCTAAAATTATATATAGACAAATCAAATTAGATTAAAAAAAAAAAGGAACACAATAGTTATCTTGTGTTACTTACCTCAAATAGTAAGAGTGTCTAGCTAGAATCTGGAGGACTGTCATTTGCAGATGTTTCGCCAAGATACTATACATTGTGACAAAGATCATTAAGTGTGGCATTTAAATATATAGTTGATATAATCTTGTGCTATATGTATCTTTGGAGGCATTTATATAATACTTTTCTTTGAAGTTTCTGATTAAACTTCTAAGCTTTGAATATTCTCTAGCATTCTGTGCAACAGTTGCTTCAATTGCTTCTCGTTGTTGCCTCTCCTCATCTAGTTGCTCTTCTGTACGTTGCAATTGTTCCCGTATTTTATTAAATTCATCCATATCGACATAACGAAATGAAATATTGCTCAAGGATGTGCCACCCCACATCCTAGTGGGAGTGTGACCTAGCCCACAACACCGCACTCTACCATGTGTGTCACGCCCCATGACTTGAGTACTTGGGCCATCCCATTTGGCATGCCTTGTTCCATAATAGTTCGCATCTAATCTTGGAAAAAATATTTATGCAATCACATCATTTAGTTATCAAAATATCAGCCAGTACAATTAATCATATTGCATGTACCATTACAACACCTACAATAGGATGAAATTATTGCAATATAAGCGCATAGGTAATCATAAATTTCATATAACTTATTATCTTCTCAGCCGCTTCATCATTTATTGGCGTGCCATCTTTTCGAGTATGCGTTCTAATGTCTTAGCAGGGCTCGTTAATGGCTAATGAAAAATTATGTTGTTAAATCCATCATAAATCATTTAAACGTCTACAATCAAACATTAATTCAATTGATTCAAATAAAAGAGGAAGAAATATAAAAACAAAAGAACATAAAGAGATAAATAAAGAAAAAATAATAAAATTTTTTACAGCATGTCCCCTAAAAATAGGGCATTTTCCAGACCAAATTGGTCTAAAATAAATCCATGGAACCTGAAAACAAAAAAAGAGTAGAAACATCGCATTCATATACAATCCAAGTTGTGTATTCACATCCATATCCACCCCACAAACAGTAACATCCAAACAAATAGCTATGTTAGCACTGAAACATATGGAATATATTGTAAAGAAAAAAAAAATTCTTTGCATGTGTAAGCACCCAAATTTTACTCAAACCCAAAAAGTGCTAAACACAGCAAAACCCTAAACAGGTCGAAACGAAGAGCTAAAAATTTGTCATTTTGCCAAAAGCTGAATTGGCCAATAACTTTTGCACCATTGAAAAGAGGGCTTTGAGACGGTTGCAACGCAACTGAATTTGCGTGAATCAGAGTCCGGATTAAAAAGTTACGGTCAAAACAATTTCGAGAGTAATTTTGGAAAAATATGCGGAAACTGCGCCACGTGGCAAGAATACACTTTGTTTTGCATTTTCCACGTGGCAAACTAAAAACAAAATCCGCAAAAAATAAAAATAAGAAAATAAAATTTGTTACTTAAATGATAGCATGAAAAGACATAACTAAAAGAAAAAAAAAAACAAAAAAATAAAATTAAATAACAAAACAAAAAAAAAATTATAAAACAATAGAGATGGGAGTGGGTGGACGTCACCCACCCATCTCTTTCTTTTTAACAAGTAATTAAAAAGATAAAAAAAAAAAAAAAGAAATCAAAAGTAAAAAAAAAAAAAAAGGAATAAAATATAAAGGAGGGGGACAATTCGTCCCCTCCTTAATTGTCATGGAAGAGGAAGAAGAGACCCACATGGGACCCATGTGGGTCTCTCTTTCTCTTCCATCTGATTTCTCTTTGAAGGAACGAGTAAAAAAAAAAAAAAACCGTGTAAAAGGGGAGATGGGAGGGGAGAGGGGACCACGTGGGTCTGTCTCTCCCTCTCCCATCCGCTTTTTTTTTCTTTAACAAGACGAACGGGATACCAAAGGAGAGAAAGGAAAAAAAAAACGAGAAGAAGGAAGAAAAAACAGAGAAAAGAAGAGGGTTGTCTCTGGCATTCTCGGCTTTCATTCTCTGAGAAAAAAAAAAAACCTGAAACTAAAAGAAAGAAACTGGTAGGAAGAAGAGAAAGGGGACGGCTCACGATAAGGGAGCTCCAAAACCAAACTGTGGCTTATTCTTTTATAGGTAATGTTGAGTTTTCTTTTGATTACAATAACATGTAATGACAAATCTCAGTTCAGTTGCATGCTTTCCTTGAAGCTTTGAAATAGCGCTTTAAATCGGCATTCTTAAGGTGTCGTACCAGCTCGTTCAATACCTGCAAAACAATATATATATATATGAAAGATCCTTGAAGAGAAAGTGATGAGAAACAGGTTCGGCTGTTGGCGGCTAAAACAGTCGAACCCAACTTCATGAAATGGACGAACAGCCACAAAACGGCTGTTATTTGGTTTTCTCTTTCATTCAAATAGAAGAAAGGTAGATGCGATTGAGATGAAGAGAGGGGATCGAGTGATTTGCAGAAAAGAAACAAATATAAAAAAAATTTATCATATCACGGTTTGGACGTATTGGTTTTGGGCTGATTTTTTGTGAATTCGAGAAGAGATGTGGGGTTTGTGTTATTTTAAGAGTTTGGGTATAAGAAAATTTTCTATTGTTTTTCTAGTTCCCTTAACTTTCAACATTCATTCCCAAAACCCCCTATTCGCATTTTCTCACTCTATTTCTTCTTCTTACAAGTCTTTATGGGCTGAGTTTTTGTAGTGCTTCCTAACTTGGGACTATCGCATGAATGAATACTTAGTCGGAATTTGCCCCACGAATGACTGTTTTGCCCTTGAAGAGAAACTAGGCGTTTAGGTGGGCCTACGTGATAGCAAACCCTTGTGGGCTTTCTGATGAGCCCACACAAGGAAAATCCAAAATACAGCAACCCATTGTTTTGACTTTATGTTAATGGTCTAGACTTTTGTTTTAGTTGGGTTACCTCACCTAAATTCTGATTCATGGGAACCCGCTATCTAGCGGGGTAACTCAAGGTGTCTACGGACTTCCTTGGGTTACGACCGAACCACTTATCCAAGATCTCTGGTACACCACCCAAACTTAAATCTAAAATCAAAAATTGGGTGACTGTTCACACCCTTAACAATGAACAGTGGCGACTCCCCAAAACCAACATCGTGCGCCCCCACGTGCGCACAGCATGCATCAATTATAATAATTTAGAAAGGAATATATTGTAAAGAAAAAAATTCCATACACAATTCTAACTAGCAATGTCTGCACATTCATCAAAACAAATGTCAAATTTATGCTTCCATATTGAGAGAAGTCTCCTTCTAAAAGGCTCAATAATTCAGCACACTACTTTCCCTACCACTTCACACATAAGGCCATCATCAGGATTTGGCTCACTCAGTAACAATCCAATGCTTGTTAGCACAGTTGAAATGTTCAAAGATGGTTGCTATGCACCCTACATAGATTATATCATAAACCATAAAAATTGTCATATGTAATATATACAGCGTCAAAATTAGTTATATCATACTTCTCGCCGAGTGTAATAATCCCTTAGGCTCATCCTATCCCAAACTGCCTCCTTGGATTTTCTAAGAGAAAAGGCAAAGGGAGGTTATACTTCCATAATAAAATGATGCATTTAATTATGAAAGAGCCCAGTAAATATTTATGTTGTGAAACTTTGCTCAAAAGATGATCATCCTCCTTTTCTATCATATTTGGGAAATGAATTTTTTTTTATAAAATCAATCATTTGTGAGAAATGAATAATTGCTGAGATAGAGTAGAATTAAGTTGTTAAGATGGTGAGGCATAAGTTAGATCAATAAAAGAATAGCTTCGTAGCAATCATACTAAAAATCGTGCACTAGAGGTTTTGTTCATTGACCATTCCCTTTTTGCAATGATAAGTGGTTTCCTTTCTCTACATCTTCTCCTCTCATTTTTGGCTTTTTCACCTTCTTGTGACAATTCATTCAGGTGAAAAAATTCATGCCTCGCAATGATAGAAGGAATAATCAAGATTCTTTGCTAAAATAACCTCACAAAGGCAACAACAACAATATTCTAAATATAGAGGCACAAGGACAGATGGGTGAAATGTCATTTGTGAAACAATATTGCTGATTCTTGATTAGAAATTAATAAAGATTGAGCATAAGATACCATGAATTCTAAATCTCACCAGTTCATTCATTAATGAAATAAACTTTTGTTATACCTGTTCGTTTCTGACCCTGGCAAAGCTCTTTGTCCTAGTGGTATGAGTAAGTGTCTGGTTGGCACGATTATTTTTGTTCCTTGATGAAAAATTCTGCAACATACAAAATATTAAGTCAATAAACAATTCTGCGGTAGCTTTAGAAGACATATTAATTAATTAATAAATTACCTGTGCACCTTGTGAGTTCTAGTACTCCACTAGAACTACCCACTGCTCCTCCACCACATCTGATGGATGATGAATTATACGTTCAGCATTTGTTGTGTATGGATCGTAATGGTTCAGCTTCAAATCGGACTTATAATCCCTCCATTTCTTATTAATTGATTGTATGACAAAATCCCATAATCTATCATCAATCTCAAACTTTTCCTACGGTGCATAACAATTGTAAATTTGAAAGTTAACACTAATTCACTAATTATGTGAAAATTTTGAGCAATTAACTACACTAAAATTTAGATTATTTACCTTTATAAGTTGCCACGATTGCTTTTTCTCGGTATCTCCTACATATCACCAATCTAAGCGGTCCAGGGGTATTACACGTCCATCACGTGCCAGCGTCCCACAAAAATTAGATAATTTGGAGGCATTTGGTCCAATTGGCTGCCCCATATAATGTCCTCAGGGACAGTACTATTTAATGCTTTTAGCGTTGTGGAAAATCATTTCATACATGTTCTTTAAACCATCTCATGAATTCATTATTATATTTCTTCTGTATATCATGTTCCCTTGCCCTTGGAGTGTACATCTTAAGAAGGCTAAGATGACGCCTGCAATGTAAAGTACAATGAAACATTCAAAGAATATGAAAATATTGTAATATACAAACAAATTGATGAGGTAAACAATAACTTCTTACTTTCAAAAACTTGCAACCCTATCGTCATTGAAAAACACATAACGATGCGCTTGTGCCCACTCAATATTGGAAAGTTTATATGGTTGGACACTTCCAACTGCAGTTTCATCATAGTTTCTTTGCGGCCGATTAGTTCTTGATTCTACATTGGATAATTATTGAGAATAGAATGTCATACATTCTTCCGCAATATACCCTTCTGCAATTGACCTTTGGTTGTGCTCGATTGCGCACATATGAATTTAGGGTATACAAGTACCTATTATGTAAAAAATAATATTTCATCAAGATGATTGAACGAAAAAAATACAATGAAACACATATAATAGGGCAACATATAATAATTCCATGCCTTCCAATTGGATACATCCAACGATATTGCACAAGTCCCGCCTCCATAACTTTTGCAGCTAAGTGAATTGGCAAAGGCACTATAATATTAAAGAACGAGGGGGGAAAATCCTCTCCATCTAGCATAGTACTTGTGCAATACTATCTTAAAGGCACCTTAAGTCATCAAATTCACAAACTTTAGAGCACAATTCATGAAAAGAGTTGCTTAACTCTATCAATACAAATGTTACATTCTTCGGCAACACTTTCCGAATAGCAAGAGGCAATAGTTGCTGCATCAACACATGGCAATCATAACTTTTAAGACCAAATATCTTCCACTCTTTACTACTCACCCGCATAGCAATGTTGGATGAATAACCATCTGGAACCTTTATACTTTTCAATACTTTGCAAAACCTATCTTGTTCCCATTTGTCTAGTAAGAAGCATGCAGCCGGCAAACATGCTTTCTTTCTATCTGGTAACATCTGTGGATGAAGTGCGTGTCTAATACCCATGTCAACCAAATCCAAGCGCACCTTAAAGTTATCCTTGGTTTTTCTATCAATATTTAACAATGTACCAAGCACACTATCACAAACATTCTTCTCAATATGCATCACATCCAAATTATGTTTCAACATATTGTCCCTCAAATATGGCAATTCAAAAAATATTCTCTTTTTATTCCAATTATAGGGCATCGTTCCTTTACCAGTGTTTTTTGAGTATTTCTTACTGGTATGCTTCCCGAATACATGTAAACTGCTCCTTAAGTGATCGAGAATATCCCACCCAATTAATCCTGTTGGAGCTTCCCTTGTCTCTGTGGTACCATCGAAGGATTGTTTCTGTTTTCGAAATTTATGATCAAGAGGTAGGAATAGACGATGACCCATGTAACAGTCTTTATGGCAAGAAGGGCATGCAAGCCGTCTTTTCGTGCTCCAATCCGAAAGCATAGCGTACCCAGGGAAATCACTAATCGTCCAAATTAACCTTGCAAGCAGAATGAAGACCTTTCTTCACGCATCATATGTCCTAACCCCAGAAGCCCATAGGTCTTTTAACTCTTCTATAAGAAGGCGCAAGTACACATCAATATCATTACTCGGACCCTTCGGCCCTGGTATGAGTAAAGAAATATCATGTTTGGTTATTTCATGCATAACCACGGTGGTAAGTTATATGGAATCAAAATAATTGGCCAAGTACTGTGAATGATACTCATTGTTCTGAATGGATTGAAGCCGTTAGATGCTAAGCTCAGTCTAACATTGCAAGAATCAGAACTGAACACGGGGTTCATCCCATCAAAATATTTTCAAGCGGAAGAATCCGCAAGATGCTTTAACTTACCATCATCAGTGCGACCATATACATGCCATCTCATATCATCGGCAATCTTGGAAGACATATATAATCTTTGAAGACGCGGCTTCAACGGAAAGTGCCTTAACATCTTTGCTGCATTTTTCTTTCCCTTTTTATTGGAATGACTATCTTCGAATTTCCATCTAGAAGTATCGTAAAGATCACACTTTTGTTTCTCACTAGTTTCATTCCAACATAGCATTCAATCATTTTGGACACGCATATATTTTGTTATAATTAAGACCCAAATCTGATATCATCGTCTTTACCTGTGAACTTGTTTCTGGCAAATTTGATACAAATGGAAATGTCTTTCTCAACAACTCAAGCATCAAACTCAATGACTTATTGCTCCACCCACTTAGACACTTTATATGAAATAGTTTAACAAGGAAAGACAATTTTGTGTGGCTTGTACACCCAGGGTATAACTCTTGTCCAGCATCATGGAATAGTTTCTCAAACTTAAGATTATCCTCATTTAGGGTATCATCTGATGGCCTATGCGAAAAACTCACAGATACATCCATTTCATCCTACACCCCATAAGCTTCTTTAACCATGAGCCTAACTTCATGACCCACAAATTGTGTATCATCTCCTATGGGATTAATCTGAGGGGATCGTGAATCAAGTATATCCTCCCCATGATGGTACCATTTTGTATAGTTTTAGTCAAATCCATCGTAAATCATATGTTCGTATACGACTTTTTCACTCTGATACAACACATTATTACATTTCGAACAAGGACACTTCAATAACCCATTAATAATTGTCTCGCGAGAACATGTAAATTTGATGAAACTTTTGACTCCATCAATATAATCTTGACTAGCCCTATTCCATCCATAGTAAACGTAACATATTTAGTTAATAAATATAGATATACACCCTTCATTAAAACATTAAGAAATTAACATAATAAATACCTAGATCTCCTCATCCACATTCAATCCATATGTTAGTATGTTGTGGAAGAATTTATCCGCCTCTTTTGAATAAAATTACCTTTTGCAAAACATACTCCATAAATGAATCTAGCTAATATCAAACAGTACTTAGGTTAGTTCTAAAATTCATGCTTGGTTTTGCCCATTTAGGAATACCAAGTATATTGCTTGTTTATCATAAGATTCATATATTTCTCCACAAATTTTAGCAGCATCTCTGCGCAGTTCTTCAAATACGTAAAGTTTTTTGGCATAAAGTCAATAAAACTACGTATTTGAAGAACAAAGAGATGAAACCAAAATTACAATTAAAGATATATATTAATCACATGTCAACAAGTAACATATATACTTGATATCCCCAAACTGTCAATCTGACAATCCAAGATGTTACATGTGCAAATCTATGCCTTCATATTTAAATACTAAGAGTTATTGCAAACTTACTGAAAAAAATGCAATATCTTCGAAGTAAACAAAATAGGATGGGCATAATTACACATGTAACCTCTCAAACGGGGCATTTGAATTGTTCCCACTTTTTTAATTGTAACAACTCAAAACATGCATTCCCTATTTATGTAATAACATCAATTATAAGCTTGACCTAGTAAATCACTAGCGGAATGGAATTGAATTCTTTCAACTTGAAAGTAAAGTAGAATTGGAAAGTTGTGGCTGTGTATGAAAAGACAATTATTCTAATGACAGTTATCATTCAAGAAAATTCAGTATTTTTCCATCGCTATTTTGATGGTTTCAAATGAACTTGCAAAAACTAAAGTGCATATATATAGCAATACTTAGCAATGGGAGAAATTTCTACAAAGGACCACAACAATCAATATGGAATCTCTTGTTCACAGCTAATGAGTGATAACCAACTTCTTGTTTTTGAAGCATTGCCTCTATCCACTTAATCCTATCAGTAGAGATTTGAAATTTTCAGATTCAAATTATGAGATTTGGAGAGCTGACTCACTTATTTATCTCTGTTTACCTACTACTTAGGTTCTACGGTTTCTGGTCCCAGCAAAAATCTTGATACTGCAGATTAGAAAACTCCTAGTCTCCTAAGAAATAAACAAATAAGCCCTATTCTTTGTTTCCAAAGTGAAAACAAAATCCAGCTACAACCTTTTCAATAACTTCTCTCCCAAGGTCTTCCATCAAATCAGGTTCAGAAATAGAAATTGATTTCAGTATGGAAAGGGCACTCTTTTGTTTGCTTTCAAAGAGTTTTAGCCAGAAAGATCATGGAAATGGAGAACAACTAGTGGAATGATATTAGTGTTTAGTAGCAGTAATATATCTAATAAGCTTGTGGTGTCTTGAGAGGAGAATGAGATTCTCATATTATGTGTGCGTGAAGAATTTATCTTGCATTCCACTTCTAAGAATGATATAGCTAATGTTAAAGTCATGTATAGGAATCTAATAAAGCCAGATATTACTCCATAACTAGATTCCAATTCCTCTAATTTTTAAAGAATATCTAACCTCTAGTTTTTGAAGAATAAACATGCAAACTTTTTTTTTAAAAATTTTTTTTTTATATTATCATATTAGAACCTACACACTTGGAACCAAAGAAGAAGAGAAGTCGAATAGCACATTTTTTATAACTAAGACCAGTGTTTTTTAACAACCGAAAAAAAACCTTGTTTTTTTCTTCTTTTCAATTTTGTGTTCTGTATAATGGAAACCAGATCAAAGTTACCATTGCAGCTCTTCTTCTCTTTTCATTTTTCATCCCCTTTCTCTTTCATTGATCTCAAATTCTTGCTAATAATATTTATGGCATAGTTATCATGCCATCATTTGATAAAATGTATCCGATCTAGATGATCTCCAATGTCAAAATATCTTAACTGAATGATCTATAACTTTCTCTTATGTGTTTACCAACCAAAATCACATGGTAGATCTAATTTATAATCATATGATCAAGCTGATATCGCCCACAATATCTAGCAGATAAAATTTCTCAGTTATAGGTCTCAACCTAGTAATTCTTTGGATATTTTATGCTCAGATACCCATCAAAAGGTTGGCAAAGACATAAGTTTAGTTCAAACTCTAAGCCAATCTTATGAACTCTATGTTATACCAAACTATATCAAAAGCAGGACAAGATCAGAACAGACCCAATTTTAGCATATATATTAAAAACAAAATAAGTCTTTATATTATAAAATTTTTAACATATATTTTTTATAAACTGTGTATATTAGAATGCCAATGGGGTGAGCTAGGACCAGGCAGAGTCAAAGAATGAACCCAAACGGAACTTACTGCCCCTATCATGAAGTGTGACAGAGGCTTCACACATTGATAGTAAGCATCATACATCCATATGTAGTTTCATGACCTTAATTCTCATGCTAAACTCCAACTTATCACATAAAAAATCATCCCTAAATGTAATGTCCTTCCTGAAATCCAAAATATTTTGCACTTCAAATAATATGACATTTGAATTAATAAGGCCTCCACATGTGTATGGATTATCCATGTGGGCAATCCGTTGGATCACGGATCCCTTGCTTTTCAATTTTGTGGCTCAACTTCAATCGCACATGGCAGACAAAGGTGCAAATTTTGGTAGAGCAAGGAATTCCAAAAGTGATTATAATTATTCAAGTAGGCATAGTTCAAATGTAGTTCTCCCAATTGGGAGCTGACAGCTATGAAAGATAGAAAGAAAACACAAGCATGACTCTCAACAGCCACCTGCATTCCAGCATCAAAACAAAGCAAAAAGGTTTAAGATGAAAATTACAAATTTTAGAATGGATTGGAATAAATCCAATCTACTATATTATGGCTCCAGCTCTAATAAAATGATTAGAAAAAGCACATAATGCAACAGAAAAAGCAATCGCACTGTAAATTATTTTCAGGCTCTTCAAAAATATGACACCCAATGGATAATGAGTTTAGGATCATACTGGATAGGTCCACCAACATCTTTCAGATCAAAAATTGACCCATGTGTCAATCCAACCTAATATCTGTTTTAAAAAACAGGTATATGTTCAGGACTAGGCGGAAGGCAACTGGATTATTTTATTAACGAGTTCAATTTCATGGCATCTTGCATGTCAACTGAATGGAGGTTCTGACCTAATAGATGTTTGCAAAATGGCCCCAAAAGATCACGTTAGTGCAATGAATCATGAAAAACCAAAAGATAATGTAGATGAGACAAAAAACAAATGCCCATATCAGAAGAAAGAAAGAATTGCAAGAAAGCAAAGAGAAATATTGGAGAGAAAAATGACAAAGTTGTATTGTCTTGATTCCTTCTTTACATGAGACAGATCTCTATTTATAAACATTGATAGCTGATTATCATAACAGAGACCAACAGACTAGCTAACTAACTAACAGAGAGACCAACAGACTAATAACAGAATAACAAATTGATTTGTCTTTACTGAATTTTGACTTATAATTTAATAGCCCAAGTTACCTGAGAAAAATTTGATCACAGCAGTGCAATGAAGCAGAAAATCATTCAAATGGGACCGAAAACTCTTCCTCGATTGCTCTGTAAGGGTAACCACCAGAAGAAATGAAAAGATTCAAAAACCCCAGATACATTTGAATGCAATGAGTGGCGCGGCCATGGCAACAATCCCTTTTGATGGCGATGGTCGAAGGTATACGGTGGCGATGGCAGCAACGGTCGACGGGGGTGTTGGTGACGGTGACGATCTACGCCGACGGCTACAGGAGAGAAAACGGCAGCAAAACACAGACGACAGCAAAAAGAGGGCGTGGAGGGCTTCTCTGCGCGAATTGGGGTTTTATACCCGTCTAATTACCGCCGCTTATATGCCATTATAGCGGCAGTAGGCAAAATTTTCATTTTTTTACTGGCGGCTAGGACCACCGCAAAAAAATTTAAGAAGGGCGGTACTTCCCGCCATACAACATGATAAATATTATTACTAGCAGGTCTACCGCCGGTATAACGACTTGCCAACAACTTGTGCCAAAAGGCCGGTTTCACGCCATTCTTTTTAGCGGCAGACTTGTGCCAAAAGCCCGGTTTCGCGCCATTCTTTTTAGCGGCGGTAGCATTTTACTGCCGCTAAATGTTAACTAGTATTACCGGCAAGATAGGTCTACCTAGGGGTGGCAATTTATCGGGCTGGGCTTAAGAGCATATATAAGTACTTTAGGGCTTGCCCAAGCCTAGCCCAACCCTAATTTTGGGCTTGGAAAACATGCTCACGCCCGACCCTAATAAAAGTAGAGTTGTCCAAGCCCAGCCCTATTTGGCCTGGTTTTTTAACAAATTATTAATTTTTTTTAATCAAGAAACCAAAAACAAGACATTTTGAGGCTTAGTTAAATCCGAAAAGAAGACAATGAGACTGCAAGTTCACTAACAAATTGTTGTATTTAACATTTTGAAGCACAGAAATTCTGGTCACGTTCAACATATATTTGATAAGAAATGTTTTTTTGAGACTTGAATACAAATGATAGATGTACTCTTGGAAAGTTTCTATATTACCTAGGAAAATTAAATCCCACAATCCAAATACATCAAAACATGTAAAATATGTTAAACTAATCAACTTTAAATGAGATGTATTGTTGGAGAGTGATAAGGAGAGACTAAAATTATGTTTTTTAGTAAACATAACATTAATAAGGCCGGGCCGAGCCTATTCGGGCTAAAATAAACTTACCCAAGCCTGGCCCTAAATATTATGGGCTCTTAAAATCCGAGCCATGCTAGCCCACTGGGCCTAAAAATCATGCCCAAGCTCGATTAAAACCGGGTCGGGAGGGTCGGGTAGGGTGGACCAGGCTAGAAATTGCCACCCCTAGGTCTACCACCGCTAAAAGTTCGACACTAAAACTACGCATTTTTGTAAAGTGTACAACCTCCTTTCTTCCGTGCCCTCCAATGCTACAGTGATCAATGGGTTTTACAACAGTACTTCTGGCCAAGACTCCGACAAGTTCTATAGTATCTTCCTCTATAGAGTAGGTGTTAGATAAAAGATGGAAATTTATTGAACTATCTTCTCAACGTGAGTACTTAGGGTATACAAGGCACTATTTAAAGCCTTAGATTCTCAACGTTAAGCTAATCTTACAAGATTTGATTAGGAGAAAATCTCTCTTGATTGAACAACTGTTAAGCTAATCCTACAAGGTTTGATTAGAAGAAAATCTCTGCTCTTGATTGATAGATACGCGGTTTGACTCTCCTTGAATTTTGAATGAATCAGTTTGTTGGGATTGCAGATCAGTCTTCATCCTTATCTCTTCATTGATCAAATCAGTTTCCTAATTTGAACTTGAGGTTTGCTGATTTGAACCTGGGCTTGAATTTGTACTGTTAATACCCTCCCTCAAGTTGTGTTGGGGTTGGAAGCACAACTTTCTGCGAAGCTAATAGAAGGATGCTTTAGAGAGAGGCTTTGTGAAGATATCAGCAAATTGATTTGTGGAGGAGATATGTCGTGTGACAAGACAACCTAGTGCAACTTGCTCCCTAACAAAGTGATAATCTATCTCAATGTGTTTGCTTCTGGCATGAAAGACCGGATTGATTGTCATGTAGAGTGCACTGACATTGTCACAAAACAATATTGGAGGTGTTCGTGGAAGAATTTGAAGATCATGCAAGATGAATGTGAGCCACATAAGTTCAGCCGTTGTATGAGCCATGGATCTGTACTCAGCTTCAGTACTAGATCTTGAAACTATATGTTGCTTCTTAGCACACCAAGAGATTAAATTACACCCGAGAAAGGTGCAATAACCTGTAGTTGAGCGTCGAGTTGTGGGACAACCTGCCCAATTTGCATTAGAGAAGGCAAAAAGATCAAGTGTAGAATGTGAAGTTAAATGAAGACCAATATTAATAGACCCTTTTACATATCTCAATATTCGTTGCACCATTTTTAGATGAGTAAGATGGGGCATGCATAAATTGAGATACAAAATTAACACTATAAGATAAGTCAGGTCGGGTGAGAGTTAGGTACTGAAGTGCACCAACAAGCCCTCTAAAGAAACTTGGATCGTCAAGTGGATTATCATTTTCTACCCACTAGTTTTTGTTTGTATAGGAGTACTCATTGGTTTGCAATCCATCATCTGATCCCTGTCCAAAATAGAAAGAGCATAGTGAGTTTGGGAAAGATGCAACCCATCTGCTGTAGGTTGAAATTCTATGCCCAGAAAATGACGTACATGGCCTAGATCCTTCATTGCAAATTCTTGATGTATGACTTTCACAAATTGGTCTAGGAGAGCCAAGCTTGAACCTGTAATGAACATGTCATCTACATAAAGTAATAAAATTAAAGTACCATGAGATGCATGATAAATAAACAATGAAGGATTAGCTATACTACAAAAGAAACCAAATTGTAAGAGAAAAGTGCTAAAGTGATCAAACCATGCACGAGGTGCTTGTTTAAGACCATAAAGAGCACGTTCTAATTTGCACACATGACCTGAATGTGAAGAATCTGCCATGCCTGGGGGCTGGGTCATGTATATGTCTTCTGTAATTTTCCCATGCAAAAATGCATTTTTAATGTCCATTTGATGTATATCCCAACGTCAAACAAGTGCAAGGCTAATTGAGATTTCTAATCTCAGGTCCCTGTTCTCTAGGATTCTAACCAACAAGAAGAAATACAATACCAAATGACAAAACAATGACAAGAGGACACACGATTTAACGAGGAAACCCTAGACAATTGTCAAGGTAAAACCTCGAGTCTCTTTGAGGAAGACCAGGCTTGAAACATTTGTATTAATGATGAAAAGAACATTTCAAATATGTTCAGATTTACAGAAAATTTCAGCAACACAAAAAGTCACTCACAAAGATTGAATCCACAACCTTTTACTTCAATTTGATCTTCACACGAACACTTTGCAATGGATGAGGTAGCCCATTCCAATCTTTCTCCAGATCTGGAATGTTTCTGTTCTCAGGTCTTTCACAACCCTCCAGAACACTCCAGCAACCTCTCCTCCTTGATCTTCTTTGGTTCAACTCTTCACCAAGTTTTCCAGCTTGAAAATCCAGCTTCCAAGAACCTCCAAGACCCTTTAAATCAGAGGTTCTTAACCACTTTCATAACTGCCTCAACAACATGTAACTATCTTTAAAACAACCCAACTGAATCTCGTAACTGCCTGAGATTTCAGTTGGTTGAGTAGCTAAAGCAGCTTACACTTAACCTTGCTAGTAGATATCTCAAGTCACACATTCAACCATACTTCACTTCATCAACAAACTGAATGTTTTAATGAATTTCAATATTCTTTGTCATGCATTTTGACACATGGGAAAATATATTTTCCAACACTAACAATTAGCCAAATTGTGCCTGGCTTAATAATAGGTGAAAATGTCTCTAAATAGTCTACACCATCAAGTTGATGGTGTCCTTTTGCTACGAGACAAGCTTTGAGACGATCAAGAGTACCATCGGCCTTCAATTTTGTTTTAAACACCCATTTGGAACCAATGACATGCATGTCAGATGTTCGTGGAACCAACTTCCAAGTTTTGTTATAATGAAGAGCTTCAAGTTCATCAATCGTTGCTGCTCGCCAACCTGGGTGTTGTAATGCCACCTTCACAGATTTTGGTTCATGAGGAACATCTGGGCATGCAACTATTAGAGCATATTTCGGGTTGGGTTTAACAATTCCGGACTTAGCTCTTGTAACCATAGGATGTTCCACAGTGGATGATTGGTCTTGCTGAATTGTATTGGCTGAGTCTTGAGACACTAGAACTTGTGTTGAGGACTCTAAGGAGTTGACACTAGTGGTCATAGGTTTAAGAGATTGCATTGAGTCATGTTCAATAATGATGCCTTCAGAATGAGCCATGACATGATCACTATCTTGAGTGCATTGAGGTGTGGGAATTTCAACAACTGATAGAACAAGTGGCACCTCACTTTGGGAAGTAGAATTTATGTTTTGTGCTAGAGTTTTAGATTCAAGAGGAGAACTTGAAAGAGCATTGCAAGTTGGAAGGGCAAGTTTAACAATTTCTATTGAAATTTTTGGTGTAGAGTCCTGCACAGGTGTGAAATATTTATCATGAGTTTGTGAAGAGTGAAACCATTCATTAAATTCTACTAATTGTAAACTCCCTGTGTGCTCCATTGACCAAGGATCGGGTTGTCGATATGGAAGGATGCCTTCATTGAATGCAACATGTCGTGAAATGAAGAACTTCTTGCTTGTAGGATGATAGCATCGATACCCCTTGTATTGATTACTATATCTTGCAAAAACACACGGAACAGTTTTAGCATCAAATTTATTTCTCTTCGTATCCCAAGTGTAAGGATAACAACGAGACCCAAAAACTCGTAAACACGAGTAATCAGGTTGACGATCATGCAACTTAAAATAGGGACTGTCAAACTCAATTGCTAAGGAGGGTAATCGATTCATGAGGAAAACTGTCGTGTGAAAGGCTTCAACCCAAAAAATTTTTGGCATTCCACTATGGAAGAGCATAGTCATTCCAAGTTCTCTTATTACACGATGACACCTCTTGACAGATCTTGTTTACTATGGAGTATGTGGACAAGAAAGCTGATAAATTATTCCTTCCTTTTGAAAGTGTCTAATGAGGCTGGTATTGACGAATTCTCCTCCTCCATCTGAATGGAATATCTGAATTTTCTTATCAAGTTGCCTGGAAACATAACTTTCAAAAGCCAAATAAGCAGAATAAAAATCTGATTTATGACGTAAAGGAATAAACTAGCAATACTTGGAGAAATCATCAACAATACATGCATAAAAACGAAACTTTCCTATAGATATCTGAGGTGCAGGACCCCAAAGATCACAATGGATTTTTTCAAACACAGCAGTACTCACAGAATCAGATTGACTAGAAGGAAATTTACTCAACTTTCATAATTGACAACTTTCACACAAGGAATTTATCTTATTAGAACTACCACTTTTAATAAATCCTCTAGACTTTAAAAGATTAACAGCAGATTTTTTGTGGATGACCCAAACTTTGGTGCCAAACATCCTCTGTAGCTATCATTAATCGATTTGAGAAATTGGCTTCATGAGGAGATGACAAGATGTAGAGATCACCCTTGTGTCGACCTATCATTACAATTCGACCTATCTCTCGTTCCTTTAATTTATACAAAAATCAGCATTAGAAAATTTACATTTCAAAGGAAATCGATCAGTAAGTTGACTAACAGATAAAAGATTACGTGCTAAAGAGGGAACAAGTAACACATCTCGTAATTTTAAGTTTGAATTCCCATGCCTAATTAAAGTGTCACCAATTGCTTTAATGGATAAAGCTGTTCCATCACCCACTAAAACAAAGTCATTGCCTAAATATGAACGTAAGTTAGAGAGCATCTCAACATTACCTGTCATGAGATTGGAAGCCCCAGTATCAGCTATCCATTCAGTATCTACCACTGTTGTGTCCAATGTAAGTGTTGCTAGAGCTTGTGGTATTTCTTCAGTTTGTATTGGATTTGTCTTGAACCAATTCCAGCAAATAGATTCAATATGTCCATCCTTGCCACATATTTGGCATTTCTCATCACAGTAGCGTTCACATTCTGTAAGAGTCATACGTCGAAAACGTGTGCCATTAGGTAGCATTGGTCCTTGTTGTGAACCACTTCCACAAGAAGAGAAAGTACCTGTGTTGGTAGGCTGAAATCAACCTTTGGAGGAAAAACTACCACCAAAGTTGCGATTATTGGTGTTATTAGTTTGTTGATTTTTTTGTCTCTGCCCATAGAAGGCAAATTGGTGAGGTTCACTCCATTGTGTACGTTGCTCATACCCTTGGAGCAAGGATACTAATTCAGAATAAGGAGGCATAGGAGGCTTGAGCATGGTGGTAGTGAAGGTCTCATATTTTGGACCCAAGCTTGTAAGAAGAGAATAGACTTTAACTTTGTCTGGAACCGGGCTTCCAATAGCTGCAAGGCTATCACATAATTTCTTGAATTGACGTAGATGATCGACAATTGTGGTAGCAGCATCTTTCCTAAGATATGTCAATTGTTGACGAAGAGTGAATTCTCGTTCCTAGGAATCTTGTGCATAAGCATCTTGGAGTGCATCCCAGACTTGTTTGGAGGTTTCAAGACCAACAAGTCCAAGTGCTTCTTTTGTCAGGGTGCCAATGACCCACCCTCGAAGTAAGCGATCTAACTTTCTCCATTTGAGATATTCGTCAGTGATTTGTGATGTGCCTGTGGAGGTGATTGCCTCAGTATACATGGTCGGAATAGCCATGTCACCTGTGAGATGTCCAACTAGATCTTGACTTTCAGCAAGTGCGAGGACCTGTTCTCGCCATAGGGAATAATTGTCTTGGTTGAGTTTGAGAGTTACAAAATTGCCAACATTGAGAGAGAGAAGCCATGGGGTTGATAAAAGATTAACTCTCGTACTCACAATGGCTCTGATACCAAGATAAAAAATGGAAATTTATTGAACTGTCTTCTCAACGTGAGTACAGAGGGTATAAAAGGCACTATTTAAAGCCTTAGATTCTCAACATTAAGCTAATCTTACAAGATTTGATTATAGGAGAAAATCTCTCCTGATTTAACAACTGTTAAGCTAATCCTACAAGGTTTGATTAGGAGAAAATCTCTACTAATCCTACAAGGTTTGATTAGGATAAAATCTCTCCTAATTGAACAACTGTTACACTAATCCTACAAGGTTTGATTAGGAGAAAATCTCTCTTGATTGATAGATACGCGGTTTGACTCTCCTTGAATTTTGAATGAATCAGTTTGTTAGGATTGCAGATCAGTCTTCATCCTTATCTCTTCCTCTTCATTGATCAAATCAGTTTCCTGATTTGAACTTGGGGTTTGCTGATTTGAACCTGGGCTTGAATCTGTACCGTTAATAGTGTTACCTCCGACATGTGTCAGGATTGCATCAGTAATTCGACTCAACGGATCATACAACTATGCCCCGATCAAAAGGATGCGATCATATGGTACCTAGAGTGCATGTTACGCTACTCGAATCAATCCATATTCACCACCAGGGAAGACCGTACGTCCTGATTATATTTGTTCAAACTCAGGTGTCGTCCCAGAAGGGGAGAAGAGGGAATGAAATCCTCTGCCGTCTCCCCCTGAAATGCTCCCTGATATGGCCGTGAGATGCAGCCATATGGACCATCTCACGGCCACTGTTTTTTCATATATTATAAGTGTATCAAGTGATCGCCACATGAAAAAACAGTGGCCATGAGATGCTCCACATGGCAGCATCTCACGGCCACATCAGGGAGCATTTCAGGGGGACATGGAAAACGATTTCAACTCCGAGAAGAGTGACTTTAATCAAGCACTGGGAAATTTGCTGAACAGCCTTATAATCAGGGCGGTGGCTGGTCCTAGACTACTGTTCGCAACTGGAGATGCTAACTGCGTACACTAGCCCTAAGATAGTGTCGGGTTTAGTGCAGTGCACTCCAAATAGTGATTGCAAGCAAATTCTATATTGCGATCAGCAACCTGGAGATTCTCTTCAGCTTCCTTGGAGAATTACGCCTATCCTAAACTCCATAACTCTTCTGCGTTCTGAGTTTTCAGTTGTTGAAGTTTCTCACATTTATAGAGAGGGTAATGGAGCTGCTGATTGGTTAGCAAATTTTTGTCTAGATAAGTATTCTTGTTTTTGGCTGCGGAATCCTCCGTTAGATCTTCGCTGTATCTTGTATGATGCGGCACATGATGTTGTAAGAGTTAGACCTTCATAGTAATGAAAGTTTCTTTTCGTTACCAAAAAAAAAAAAAAGCAATGCCTGCAATCAGCAGTTAGTGACGTCCCCATTTGTTGCGATGGCCAAATCACAGGTGGAATTCAGAGTTCCAGTTGTAGTTTAAGATACGCGCCCGGCCCTTCCTATGACTCAACAGCCTTTGCACCTCTACCACCACCATCTCCTCCTCCTGCAACCTCAACGACACCACCGCCGAGCAACGCCACTATTACCGGTGGTGAGTTCTATTTCCTAGTACCTCCTGTTGCGCTTTGGATTTACGTTTCATTTCTCTCATCCTCCGGTCACTCTCAACTCTCAACTCACAACTAGGCCCCAAATCCTTGTTCTGAACTGAATCTTAGCCTTTTCTCTAATTTGAATTAGGTTTGCAATTGTGTGTTCCAATTGATTCAATTTATTATAAAATTCCTTTAGATTTATAATATTTTATGGTGTGTGCAGGGAAGGGTTGGAGTTCGATTCTCAAATAACCGTCATAAGTATCTTTGTTCCTACAGTCATCATAGTATTGATACTTCTCACAGTCATCTGGTTATTTCTACAGAGGAGGACACCAAAGGTAAAGGTTGATGGGGTAAGCAAGTCCATGGCTTTTATGATCATAAAATTTAGGCCATGCAAGTACTGCGGGCAAAATCTCTTCTAGAAACATCATGTTAAGAAGCATCCATTGTTTCAAATAACTGGGTGCGGTTCTAGCAGGATTAATTATAACTAATTTAGTTTGCATTTTTACTTTCTTATATAGCTACGTTTGTTG
The DNA here is from genome assembly GCA_947561395.2 of Buxus sempervirens. Classification (NCBI taxonomy): domain Eukaryota; kingdom Viridiplantae; phylum Streptophyta; class Magnoliopsida; order Buxales; family Buxaceae; genus Buxus; species Buxus sempervirens. Next base: position 3,042,291 of record OX387186.1, read on the forward strand.
AAGACGTGGACGTGAGTAGAAGTGCTGAATTTTTGCAATTCGACTTTGAGCTTCAACAAATGGTTTCTCTGATACTAATTAATGTGCTTGGAGAAGGTGGATTCTGTACTGTTTATAAGGTTATAACTAAATTTTCAACAGCAGGCAGTTGAAATATCATATTTAATTTGGGTTCTCTTATATACATAGTTGTGTCTTTACCTATCAACTTAAGCTTTTAGGTGCAAAGTTCGTTTAATATAGTATCAGATCGGGGAGGTCTTGTGTTTCAACTCCCGTAGGCAAATTTGATTTGGCATTTATTCGTATACAAGATGTTCATACCCTGTGTTTGTCATCCCCACGTATGTTTCCATGCTCCCCTATGTCTGTCCTCATGTATGTTTCTGTTTGAAGTTGCACATGTAGAGAGTGTTGAAATATCATATTTAAGCTTTTAGGTGCAACAGTCAAATGACACAGGCAAACTTAGAATTTTATTGTCCAAATTTCTTTAATTTAAACTGGGAGTTTCTTGAAAGTACTTTTGAATCCTCTTGCATGCTTCTTTCATTCATTAATTTTCAGGGTGTGCTTTCCAATGGACAAGAAATAGCCGTGAAGAGGCTCTCTAAGGATTGAGGACAAGGTGAAGTAGAATTTAAGAACGAAGTTGTCGTCTTAGCTAAGCTTTTCCACAAGAATCTGGTCGGGCTCCTCGGTTTCTGCTTGGAAATAGGAGAAAAGCTTCTCATCTATGAATTCATGCCAAATGCAATCCTATCACTTCATATTTGGTAATTGCCGGCATTTCCCCTTAAATCTTGAATTTCATTTCTGTCTTAACATTTTGGTTTGATTGCGTAAAACATGTGAGTTTTTCAAAGAGAATGGAAATGTGCCATTAATTCATCTTTCAGTTTCGTGGTGAATGGCTTCTTAAATTTCTTGCTGAACCATTACGTACGAAATTTGATCTTTTACTTTGCTGAATATGAAGATCCGGTGAGGCGTGCACAATTGTAATGTTGTGGCAAATCAGTGTAAAATTGACGAGGGACCATGATTTGTGTCATTTGCTATCTAATAATACATCAAATAAATTGGTTTGGTATGTGTAAATTCATCTGGGCATAAATGTGAGGAAACTACCTTTCGCCATCATGTGGTTACCACAGCCGATGGCCCCCTCTGTTGAGGGATTACCAATCCGCCTAGTTGCAGACCCATATTTAGGCTTTTATAATTAACGGTCTTCTGTTGGAAGGTATGGCTTTGTCCATTTGCCTAATTTCTGTTAAGAAAACTTCTGCAAGTATGCATTGGGGTATAACATCCATAGTGTTTAACTTCTCTTTTGGTTATGGTTATGGTTTGGTTGGTTTTCTGTTTAGCTGGGTTGTAATCGATCTGATTGTATTTGTCATTCATATTAATGAAATTGATTAACCTGGCTTATTATCAAAAAAAAAAAAAAAAAAACCTGCTACAAAGGCAATTATTTAAATGACTGAATTAAATAAATGCTCAAGTTTGCTGCTGACGCTCAAATGACTTGACTATTTACAATATATTTAGATAGAAACACAAGTCATGGGTCATATGTAAGGATGGCAATGGGGCTGATTAATGGGTAACCTGCCCATCCCGCCCTAATGGTTAGGGTTTGATATTGCTAAAATTAGGGTTAGGGGTGGGTTTGGGTTTCTCTTAACCTGCCAGAACCCAACCTTAATATAAATATTATTTTCATATGTATTGCATATAAAAAAATATATATTTATTAATGAATATATTATTAGTTTACATATTATATTTTTTTTTTAAACAAAATTTTTTTTGCAATTTTTACTGCAACGGGTCAACCCGACAACCCGATAAAAAGCAGGTTCGTATTCACCAAAACCCATCCCAAGCCCGCCTAGTTGCCATGCATAGTCATAGGTCACACCCACATTTGTGCTGAACGAGATGATCGTGACAGTGGGCTAATCATGACCCTACAAATAAACCTTATAGTTTCGATGATGCTAGAGGGAGATAAAGACAGCTACGTAACAGCAGTTAGTCTATTTAACTTAAAAAGAGAATTTAAAATTAGTATATCCAATTTCATCCCATAAAAAGCTCATTGAAAACTGATATTTTCATTCTATAAAGATAAAAAAAATTAAGGAAATGAAATGATTGTTACATATACACCTATAAAAATTTAGAATAAATATGTGATTAGGTAACGCTTCACACATTCAGTTGCAATTTCCTCGTTCAAAGATAATATTTTATTTGAGGGTTTTGTCACAACTAAAAATAAGTATGCTATAAATAGTTATTTTTACTTTTCTTTTCTCGTTAATATTTCATACCCAGTATGCTTTTTATTTTTTATAATAATTAACTCTTATATCTTCATTTAATACTACGTGTATGACTTATTAACTGCTTAACATTATATACTTAAAATGCCTTTTATATATAATTTGCTACGCGCATAGCTCCTGACTCCCCTAGTTTGAAATAAATGCATTATATCTTTATCATAAGTATAGAATTCAGTTTTAGATAACATTTTTGTATGTAATTAGATAATAATTATATATAGAGGTTAAAATTATGATAAATGCTTCCATCTTAATAATTTTTAATAAACAAATAATCATGGTCATCTTAATCTCTCCATGCTTAGACTCAAGATTATTTTTCTGAAAGCGCGTGCCTTTTCAAACCATTATACTTTAGGTTAGGTTGGTTCAGCCGACAGTTGGAATTATGTGCACAATTGGGGCCTGTTCGGGGAAGTCGCATTCGAAATGACTGGACCTTGGATCTAATGAGTAAAACTTGGTTGACCGTCAACATTTCTCTGCTTATACAAGACCACTGAGATTCCAAGTTTGAGCGTTACGGGCATTGAGATGGCCTTAGAATTTGGGGGTTAACTTAGATTGAAATTTGGAGCATCACACGAATCAAATCAGTGTTTTTTTTTATTTCTATAAATGTATCAGGTGGGTCTTACTTGAAAAACATTGATCGTGAAATGACAGCATCTCATAACCATAACAGTTTACAATGTAGTAGAACTTGCAGACGAGACGAATTTGTCGGCGATGTTTGTCTGTAGAGACTTTTATTTTAGCAGTTAGATATTATCACGTGAAGCATCTTAATATCACGGTTTTTTTTATTATTGTAAATGTTTGAAGTGAGGTCATGCATTCAAACATGATAAAGATTTTATTGCATCGCAGATACCATGGATTTGGTTGACCCGTTCCTTTTTACGTATTGCAGTGGCGGCTATAGCTGAAGAGGGGACCAGCGGTGTCTCCCAAGTGGTAACGAAGCAAGGTTTTTTTTTTTTTGGGTAACAGTAACGACGCAAGTTGATTAGGATTGTTGTTCAATTATTTCAGTGCAAAGAATCTAAAGCGCGTCTTGAAGACTTTTCCGCCGTCACGCAAAGCAAAACCCCATTGGGGACCCACGTTTGGATTGGATTTGTTTGGTGAATATTAACCCACAGGCTTTGGCTGGCCAAATGGTTTTGACGAAGAAAACTCACAGCTTGACTTCAAATATTTGGCACGACTCCCTAGAATAAGTTTAACTTTTCCTTGCAATTGAGCAATTTTTTTTGGCTCTTACAATCACTTATATAAATAAAATACCACAACATGGCAATAAAGGAGATATATATATATATATATATATCCTTGTTAATTTATTATTCGTTAACAGCTAATTGCGCATGCACATGAATGCAAGTTTGGTGATACCTTGTGGAGCTTAATTAATTAGGCCAACATGTTGGGTCCTAACCCACTTGGGGGCGACATCCACTCGTATGCATGGTTGGTTGCAACTTGCAACACCTTAAAAGTAATCGAACCTACCAAAATATATACCTAATTCGAGACAGGATTGGTCCGTTTCGGTGACTACTTGAAAAGAAGCATGCAAGGGTGTCTCGACTTAAAAATGGGACAGTCGTTTTCCTCTACGAGGAAATCCTCTTTGGATTCCTCTTGGGAGCGCTTGGGGACGACACGCGTCCCAGGCGGTCCCACTCCTCATCAGCCCTTTGAGAGGAAATTGACTGGCTCCAGTTTTTGAGCCAGCCAACCCCAAAAGGAATCAGCCAACGCCCAAGAGAAAAACGACTGCTTTGGGGCCGATTCGAAACTCTTCGAACGAGTGAGACGTGCGTGGAAGCAACCAAAACAGCTTTGGCAATTTTATTCGAGGGCTCTCGTATGATTGTGCCCCAAGTTCCCTTGAAAAAAAGCACGCTCTAGGTTGCACGTTTTCTTCTTTTCCATATTTTTAGTTTGGAAAATTATAAAATAAGGGTCACTTTTTGCCTGTATTTATAAAAAGTCCATTAAAAATCCGTTTTCCAGAAAATGTCACCTTTAAAAAATTAAGCTATAGGGTTATTTTGCACCAAAAAAATTTTTTTTTAAATAATGTCACTTTCTTCCTTTCTTCCTCATCAGCCCTTTGAGAGGAAATTGGCTGGCTCCGGTTTTTGAGCCAACCAACGCCCAAGAGGAATCAGCCAACGCCCAACTCGAGCCGTTTTCAAAAAATTGCTCATGTATGCGTTTAAACACTCTGAGCGTACTCTACCTAACCTTCACGCTCGAGCGAGCGCAAATCTCCCCCAAACCGCGACTCTCGGGTTTTCTGAGATTCCCCTCTTGAGCATTGACGCTCGAGCGAGCCTAAATCAGCCCAAAACCGCCACCCTGGGTTTTTCTGAGTTTATATTACCAAAACATTGATGCTCGAGCAAGCACAAATCTCACCCAAACCGCCACCCTGGGCTTTTCTGATAATGTAGAATCACGCCTGGACGCTCGAGCAAGCCGAAATCGGTCCAAAACCGCCACTCTCGGGCTTCTCTGAGTAGCGATTACCTAAGCCTTGACGCTCGAGCGAGGGTAAATCGTACCCAAACCGCCACCCTGGGCTTTTCTGAGGTATTATTATTATTATTATTATACCCTTGACGCTCGCGCGCGCGCGGAATTCGCTCAAAAAACGTCGTACTTAATGTTTTTAAAATCCTTACCCATGCGAGCGCTTGTACCTGGGGTTGAGAGGACTTGTAACCGGGCTTGTAACTGGGGTTGTGAGGACTTGTAATTAGGGTTGTGAGGACTTGTAACTTCGCTTGTGAGGACTTGTAACTGGGGTTGTGAGGACTTGTAAAAGGGGTTGTGAGGACTTGTAACAGGGCTTGCGAGGACTTGTAACAGAGGTTGTGAGGACTTGTAACAGGGCTTGACAGGACTTGTAACTGGGGTTGTGAGGACTTGTAACTGGGGTTGTGAGGACTTGTAACAGGGCTTGTGAGGACTTATAACAGGGGTTGTGAGGACTTATAACAGGGGTTGTGAGGACTTGTAACAGGGCTTGTGAGGACTTGTAACAGGGCTTGACAGGACTTGTAACTGGGGTTGTGAGGACTTGTAACCGGGCTTGACAGGACTTGTAACTGGGGTTGTGAGGACTTGTAACCGGGCTTGTGAGGACTTGTAACTGGGGTTGTGAGGACTTGTAACAGGGGTTGTGAGGACTTGTAACTGGGGTTGAGAAGACTTGTAACAGGGCTTGACAGGACTTGTAACAGGGGTTGTGAGGACTTGTAACTGGGGTTGTGAGGACTTGTAACTGGGGTTGAGAGGACTTGTAACAGGGCTTGTGAGGACTTATAACAGGGCTTGTGAGGACTTGTAACATGGGTTGTGAGGACTTGTAACAGGGCTTGTAAGGACTTGTAACAGGGCTTGACAGGACTTGTAACTGGGGTTGTGAGGACTTGTAACCGGGCTTATGAGGACTTGTAACAGGGGTTGTGAGGACTTGTAACTGGGGTTGAGAAGACTTGTAACAGGGCTTGACAGGACTTGTAACTGGGGTTGAGAACCCCTGTTACAAGTCCTCACAAGCCCTGTTACAAGTCCTCTCAACCCCTGTTACAAGTCCTCACAACCCCAGTTACAAGTCCTCACAAGCCCGGTTACAAGTCCTCACAACCCCAGTTACAAGTCCTTACAAGCCCTGTTACAAGTCCTCACAACCCCTGTTACAAGTCCTCTCAACCCCTGTTACAAGTCCTCACAACCCCAGTTACAAGTCCTGTCAAGCCCTGTTACAAGTCCTCACAACCTCTGTTACAAGTCCTCACAAGCCCTGTTACAAGTCCTCACAACCCCTTTTACAAGTCCTCACAACCCCAGTTACAAGTCCTGTCAAGCCCTGTTACAAGTCTTGTCAAGCCCTGTTACAAGTCCTCTCAAGCCCTGTTACAAGTCCTCACAACCCCGGTTACAAGTCCTCACAAGCCCGGTTACAAGCCCTCACAACCCCAGTTACAAATCCTCACAAGCCCTGTTACAAATCCTCACAACCCCTGTTACAAGTCCTCTCAACCCCTGTTACAAGACCTCACAACCCCAGTTACAAGTCCTGTCAAGCCCTGTTACAAGTCCTCACAACCTCTGTTACAAGTCCTCACAAGCCCTGTTACAAGTCCTCACAACCCCAGTTACAAGTCCTCACAAGCCCGGTTACAAGTCCTGTCAAGCCCTGTTACAAGTCCTGTCAAGCCCTGTTACAAGTCCTCTCAAGCCCAGTTACAAGTCCTCACAAGCCCAGTTACAAGTCCTCACAAGCCCAGTTACAAGTCCTCACCACCCCAGTTACAAGTCCTCACAAGCGAAGTTACAAGTCCTCACAACCCCTGTTACAAGTCCTCTCAACCCCAGTTACAAGTCCTGTCAAGCCCTGTTACAAGTCCTCACAACCTCTGTTACAAGTCCTCTCAACCCCTGTTACAAGTCCTCACAACCCTAGTTACAAGTCCTGTCAAGCCCTGTTACAAGTCCTCACAACCTCTGTAACAAGTCCTCACAAGCCCTGTTACAAGTCCTCACAACCCCAGTTACAAGTCCTCACAAGCGAAGTTACAAGTCCTCACAACCCCAATTACAAGTCCTCTCAACCCCTGTTACAAGTCCTCTCAACCCCTGTTACAAGTCCTCACAAGCCCTGTTACAAGTCCTATCAAGCCCTGTTACAAGTCCTCACAACCTCTGTTACAAGTCCTCACAACCCCAATTACAAGTCCTCACAACCTCTGTTACAAGTCCTCACAAGCCCTGTTACAAGTCCTCACAACCCCTTTTACAAGTCCTCACAACCCCAGTTACAAGTCCTCACAAGCGAAGTTACAAGTCCTCGCAACCCCAATTACAAGTCCTCACAACCCCAGTTACAAGCCCTCACAAGCCCGGTTACAAGTCCTCTCAACCCCAGGTACAAGGGCTTGCATGTGTAAGGATTTTAAAAACATTAAGTACGACGTTTTTTGAGCGAATTCCGCGCGCGCGAGCGTCAAGGGTATAATAATAATAATAATACCTCAGAAAAGCCCAGGGTGGCGGTTTGGGTACGATTTACCCTCGCTCGAGCGTCAAGGCTTAGGTAATCGCTACTCAGAGAAGCCCGAGAGTGGTGGTTTTGGACCGATTTCGGCTTGCTCGAGCGTCCAGGCGTGATTCTACATTATCAGAAAAGCCCAGGGTGGCGATTTGGGTGAGATTTGCGCTTGCTCGAGCGTCAATGTTTTGGTAATATAAACTCAGAAAAACCCAGGGTGGCGGTTTTGGGCTGATTTAGGCTCGCTCGAGCGTCAATGCTCAAGAGGGGAATCTCAGAAAACCCGAGAGTCGCGGTTTGGGGGAGATTTGCGCTCGCTCGAGCGTGAAGGTTAGGTAGAGTACGCTCAGAGTGTTTAAACGCGTACATGAGCAATTTTTTGAAAACGGCTCGAGTTGGGCGTTGGCTGATTCCTCTTGGGCGTTGGTTGGCTCAAAAACCGGAGCCAGCCAATTTCCTCTCAAAGGGCTGATGAAGAAGAAAGGAAGAAAGTGACATTATTTAAAAAAAAAAATTTTTTGGTGCAAAATAACCCTATAGCTTAATTTTTTAAAGGTGAAATTTTCTGGAAAACGGATTTTTAATGGACTTTTTATAAATACAGGCAAAAAGTGACCCTTATTTTATAATTTTCCAAACTAAAAATATGGAAAAGAAGAAAACGTGCAACCTAGAGCGTGCTTTTTTTCAAGGGAACTTGGGGCACAATCATACGAGAGCCCTCGAATAAAATTGCCAAAGCTGTTTTGGTTGCTTCCACGCACGTCTCACTCGTTCGAAGAGCTTCGAATCGGCCCCAAAGCAGTCGTTTTCCTCTTGGGCGTTGGCTGATTCCTCTGGGGCGTTGGCTGACTCAAAAACCGGAGCCAGCCAATTTCCTCTCAAAGGGCTGATGAGGAGTGGGACCGCCTGGGACGCGTGTAGTCCGAAGCGCTCCCAAGAGGAATCCAAAGAGGATTTCCTCGTAGAGGAAAACGACTGAAAAGGGGGATGGGTAAACAAGTTAATTCATATATTTTTTTCGGTGCTCGGCTTTGACTGCTCCCTTGGGGTTTTTCTATGTTTATTTTTTTACCTTTTATTTTTTCATATTGACGTTTTTAGCAGTTCTGAGTGTCCTCGTCGCCAGTCGCCATCGTTGGTTCTTCAAAATTTCCCGGCTCCGAGCAAGCATCACAAGACTTCCTAAGCTTCAACGAGTTTCAGCCCACTACCTCTAACTAAAATTCTCACAACCCCCTCTACTTGAATAGGCGATACACAATCATCTGGCACCATTAACAGAGCATGGATGTTTCCTCTGGATTGCTCTTCTTCTATGCTGCTCTCCTCTTGCACCTTTGCCTCACCATCACAGCTGCGGATCCATACTACATATCCTACGCTTGCCCGCCCGTAGCTAACTACACTGCCAATGGTACCTACCACGAAAACCTCAGTACGCTCCTTTCTTCTATGTCCTCCAACGCTACAGTCCGCAACGGGTTTTACAACGGCACCGCCGGCCAAGAATCCGACACGGTCTACGGTATCTATCTTTGCAGAGTAGGTGTTTCGTCTGACATGTGCCGGGACTGCGTCAATGCTTCGACTCATCGGATCATGGAACAGTGCCCCAACCAGAAAGAGGCAATCATATGGTACCTGGAGTGTATGTTAAGGTACTCAAACCGATCCATTTTCGCGGCCATGGCAATCAGTCCTGGGTACATTTGGGCGAATCCGGGAGATGTCCGTGTCGCGGTGAAGTCCAACTTTACTCGGGGATTGGGGAGTTTGATGAACAGCCTTGTGAGCCGAGTCGCTTCTACTTCTGGGTCTAGTCTCGTGTTTGAAACCGGAGATGTACGGTACAGTGGTGTGGAGACGATATTTGGGCTGGTGCAGTGCACTCCGGACATATCAGTCCGTGATTGCACAAGATGCTTGCAAGCGTCGGTTAGCGATCTCCCCTTTTGCTGTGATGGGAAAATTGGAGGGGGAGTTCACAGACCCAGTTGCAGTTTGAGGTATGCAACCTTCCCTCTCGTTGAGTTTACAGGCATTGCACCAGCCCCTTCTTTAATCTCTCCGGCGCCAACGCCGATGAGCACCACGATCGCCGGTGGTAAGTCCACGTTACAACTCACCAAAAAATCAACATGCCCATTTGGGATTAGAAATTGGGACTATTTATATTATTAATAGTCTGTCATTCGCTTTCTTTGAATGTTCTTCGGCTGATTATTCCTCGTTTTCTTTCGGGTATAAATACTCTGTTACTCTATTCAGAGCATACGGTGTAGAGATCACAGTGGTAGAGCGGAATAGGGCGATTGAGGATTCTTTGCCATTTTTCTTGGTTGTTTTCCGGCTGAGTTAAACATGTTTTTCACGATGAACTGACATTTGGCTCTTACTCTGTTCCATCTTTAGGATTTTGCGCCAAAACCTGTCCAGTTCTGCGTCACCTTGCTAATTTATTTCTTCTCATTGTAATTCCCATTTCAGGTCTATTGTTATATTTCGTAAAAGGTTTGATTGCAGTACCTAACGATATAAATATGAGCTTTCACTCTGATTTGAGGGGTATGACATGCGAAAATTTGTTTCTGGTACTAAAATAGTTCTGTTCTTACAATGCCCATGTTTTATAAACTCCTACTCAATTTGTAGATTTCCTCTGCGGATATGTGCTGATTGATATAGACTTCCATTGTATATTGCCTCAGATATGTTCTAGTACAGGCCATGAGCAATTCAAAGCAGCATCAATCAACTTGAAGATAATATGCAACATCCTGTGTGTACCATATTCAAGTGCAAAACAAAAACTATTAGCAGGAGTTCAGGATCATGAGAAGTTATTTAATTTGACCATAGCCTTGTTTAATGAATAGACATTTCTGGTTTGTGCAGGAAAAAGAGCAAATTCAACTAACATAATCATCATCATTGTGGTTTCTACTGTTGTTGTATTGATTCTTCTATCTGTCATTTGTTTCCTCTTGTGGAAAAGGAAGATTCCCAAGGACAAAGTTAATGGTAACTCAAGATCCTCCTCCAGTTTTTTATTTCTTAGTTTATTTTATCTCTTTCCCTTCCTGGCATACTGTAAGTAATGAGAACTGAGATCCATGCAAGGGGAATCAGAGCCTTCCTTTAAATGTGCCGCTTCTCTCTCTTTGTGGGGACTTGAACCCAAGCCCCTAACACAACTACTAAGGGACCTTATGAACTATACTGGATAGAGACTTAAGCTAAACTTGAAAGGGCTTCTCAACTAGCCTTCATCGGTTAGAATAATGGTGTATATTCTAGTATTTATAACTAGACATGCGCTAAAAAATTTCTCCTTGGACTAATTGCTTATTCAATGAATATCTATTCATTTAGTTTCTACTTCATTTACAGACACACTTTTTGAAGATGAGAGTGTAATTAGAAGTTCTGAATCATTGCAATTTGACTTTATCACAATAAGCGCCGCAACAAATGATTTCTCTGATACTAATAAGCTCGGAGAAGGTGGATTTGGTTCTGTTTACAAGGTAATAATATGAAAAAATATCTATCCAGTACTTTTAGATCCAAAATTTGGAGATTTTGAAGGACCTTGTAAAATCATTTTGCTTGATGATTATAAAACTATGTGTATGAAACTTTATTTTCAGGGTAAGCTTTCAAATGGACAAGAAATAGCTGTGAAGAGGCTGTCTAGTAATTCTGGACAAGGTGATAAAGAATTCAAGAATGAGGTTGTGGTAGTTGCTAAGCTTCAACACAGAAATCTTGTTAAGCTACTAGGTTTCTGCTTAGAAGGAGAAGAAAAGCTGCTTATCTATGAGTTCATGCCGAATGCAAGCCTTGACTACTTCTTATTTGGTTTGTTACATTTCCCCTTATATCCACTTTTTTTTTTTTAACTTTTCTGTGACAATATTTTATGAATGGATTCAGATAACATTGCCCGCTTCTCATTTGAAAGTGAGTAGAAACGTTGATGAAATGCAGATCCAGTAAAGCGTGAACAATTGAATTGGGAAAGGCGTTATAGAATCATAGGAGGGATAACTCGAGGGCTTCTTTACCTTCATGAAGAGTCTCGCCACAAAATCATTCATCGTGATTTGAAAGCAAGTAATATATTGCTGGATCAAGACATGAACGCAAAGATATCAGATTTTGGCATGGCAAAGCTTTTCGTAGTGGACCAAACTCGAGCAAATACAAATAGAGTTGTAGGCACATTGTGAGTTTTTTTGTCTTCCTACCACTGAAGTTCATGAGTTGAAGAAAATCAAGTTTCAGAAAAATGCTTATTTTACATCTTCCTGTGGGCTACAAAATGAATTCGGGATTATCGAAACTTGAAAAATATTCCTCAACCATGAAGAAACAGGATTTAACATATCTTCATAGCTGTACAGTATCGTTTTAAAATTTTAAGTTTGATTGTGTTGCCTTTGGCATGCAGTGGCTATATGGCCCCAGAGTATGCAATTCAAGGACATGTTTCAGTAAAGTCAGATGTATTTAGTTTCGGTGTATTACTCCTAGAAATCGTGAGCGGCAGGAAGAACACCGATGCCTTTCAGTCCGAGGAAGATGGAAACCTCTTGAGCCATGTGAGTAAAAATTTTGATGTAGGGAGATCATTGAAAGCATTATTGTTAATTGGCTATTATGCATGTTAAATGATCTCAGGCATGGAGAAAGTGGAGGGAAGGAGTGGTTTCAGAGCTTATTGATCCAACTTTGAGAGACTGCAGCTCGTCAATGAGCGAAGTGATGAGGTGCATCCACATTGGATTGTTGTGTGTTCAAGAACGTGTTGCACAAAGACCCACCATGGCTCAAGTTGTTCTCATGCTTAATAGCTATGCTGTCCCTCTCCCAATGCCAACAAAACCTGGATTCCTTTTGCACAGTGGAACACAATCTAACCCGCCTTTGACAGAGTGCGAAACTGAATTTGAAGATTCGACTGACCAGTCAGCGGTGTTCTCCGCAAATGGGATGTCGATCACCGACATGAGTGCGCGATAACATATGTGGAGATATGAGGGCAAGTACTCGAAACTGTCACCACGGGTGACGGAGCAGTATCTGCTTATGGAACACTTCAAATAACAGCATCCCAATGGCGGTAGTCCATGAACTGTAACAGCTTCTTTTAATCTGAAATGTAGTTTATAGATAAAACTCTCCGTCTCTCGTTTACTCGAAGCCTGCTCACTTCCTATGTTTCACCTCTTTGTCTTGGATTGCAATGAAATCTATGCTTCTGTACCGATCTTATCCATTATTTAGATGAAGGGACCTGATTTTGAGACTCTTTAGGATGTAATGGACGGATGTATATATATGTATTTTGTTATAAGGGGAAAGCGAAAGATTTTGGGCCGACCTCTTCCTCAAAATGAAATGAAATGGGATTTTCTTGAAGTGTCAATTTCGTCCTCGTAATTTGATGTTGATAGACATTGCAAATATGAATTGTGGATGAGTCTCTACTGTCTGAACCGATTTCCTCTACTCCGTGAGCGTTTACGGCGACTTTTACTGCGAGCGTGTACAAGTCAGTCCTCGGGCTGAAAATAAGCCGGCTTGATCACCTTAGTCCGGGTTACCTTCAGCTCCGATCTGCGTTCCAAGAGCCACATGAGGTGCCTCCGTCACGGCCGATGAAGTCATGAAGGTGCCGGTTCCTCAATTCTTCCGGATTTGAATTTTCCTTCATAGGTCCAGAAGGCCAAGAGAACCTACCTTTTCCCGAAGCTTTCCCTCTTCCCCATTCACCTTCGTACATACACCCATAAGCCCATAGACACTCCCCCGGTATCTTGAGGAACGTCTCCAATGAAGCTGCCGGAGTAGAGATCCCAATTTGAGACGTGTTGGGTATCCCTCCTATTGGAGTGGCCCAAACTTTGTGGGCTGGTTTGGCCCAAGTTAGAGCCCATTACTATGCTGCCCTAATTGTTACCTGGTTGAACAAAAGAGGGGTTTTTGCTGCTGTTACGAATGGGTTAAGGTGAGAAGTCAAAAAGCCAAAAAGAGAAAAGGAAGAGGAGATTCGGCAGGTTTTTTTTTTGTCACAGAGCAATCTCCATCAAATTGAGATCTACTGAGTTTGAGTCGTTGGATCGAGCTGGTTTTTGGATATGTGTTTCAGAACTCATTGTTCTATAATCTGAACGGTGGAGATTGGAAACAAAGACTTCTAGCTTGGTCCGTTTTGATCAAATCTGAACCTGTAGATTTTGTTGAGTGAGTTTTTTCCTTCACTTGTTTCTCTCCTTTTGTTGCCAAGACCTTGCTCTTGAAGATGTTAGTTAAAATGTTGATGATGTATACCTCTAGATGTATCTAGAGAAAACTCTTTGATTGTACCCATTATTTTGAATAGTGGAAGTGATTTAGGCGTGTTGCCTCGTGGGGTTTTTACTCTTCACTTTGAAGAGGTTTTCCCCACGTTAAAATTCTTGTGTTGTGGGGTTTCTTCTTATTGTTCAGATTGCTTTATGATTTGTGTTGGACTGTTTTGGGGAGAGCTTCTTGTTTGATTTCCGTTGTTGGCCGCTCTCCTAACAAGACGAACCTCTCAACTGGCACTTGTAGCGGCACCGCCGGCGGTTGTCGTGGTTGTTGGGACTACTTCTAGACCCCGCTTTAGATAGGCTCCGGTGGATGGCGAACGGTGACGGAAGCACTATGACTTCTTCTGGCTTTCTTCCTTTTCCTTCTCTTCGTTAGTTTTGTTTCTTTTGATTGTTGTTGTTGTTCTCCTCTTGATTAATTAAGAAGGTTTCTTTCACTTTGATTTTGGTTATCACCGTTAACTCGCCTGAATCTTTAACTGCATTAGAATTTCCAGAAACTTTCTACATTCCAGCAAATGTTGAAAAACAGGGTTTTGACTCTAAATAACACCTAGAGGGGGGGTGAATAGGTGAAGCACAGCGGAATAAAATTTTCTATTAATTAAAGACAAATCATCAATTAATAGGCATGAACAAATCCCTAAAATAATTACTAAGCAGCAAGCCAACCAAATTGCGAAACAATTAAAGCATGTAAAGAGACAAACAAAACAGGCAATTTGGTGACGAAGGGAAAACTCTATGAGAACTCTCACTAGAGAAAAACCCTCCGGGCTATGCAGGAGCCACCTAAAAGATCCAATATGAAAAGAAGACTTACAACCTGTAGTTCAGACGACTCAACATCCATATGCTAGACTCTGCAACTCACAGACTTGAAAGTATCTGTGGAACTCCTCAGATTTGCTCCACAGCAACACTTCAGAACTTTGAAGATCTTCTCACACAATCACCCAAACGAACTCATTTGGTACTATGGGAACTCCCACGTACAATCCTTCCCAACCTGAAACTCCAAGGCTTTGAACAAGGAAAAATAAAAAGTTTGATAGCTCAAAGGAAGAAAGAAGGTTTCTCTTTCTCACACACAAAAGATCTAAGGCTCCAAAAACGTCTTAGATCGATTTTAGAAACGTCTAAACACTCCTTATATAGGATAGGAAGAAGTAGAAAAGGAATAAGAAACAAATCAGAAAAGTTCGGAATTTTAAAACTGAATTTCCTTAACGAACGTTCAAACGCTCAGCAAATGCAGATCGAATGTTCAATACGATAACTCACTTTTCCTCTTCTCGTTTGAACAGCCAGCGAACGAGAGTCAAACGCTACTCTCGGGTTTCTCTGTGGAACATGGACGGTCGAACGGCCAGAGAATGTTGGTCGAACACTAGTCTCAGGTTTTTCTGTGAAACATGAACGTTCGAACGGCCAGAGAACGTTAGTCGAACGCTGGTCATAACTTATTCAATTTGATTTCGATTTTGACGCCGTTTGAACAATGTCTTCTTGAACTCAAACTAAACATTCTAAACACACTTAAACACTTTCTTTTTGACACTGAATTAAGCCAAACTAAAATATTAAACCTAACAAATGTCATCGGCAAAAAATTCTTGCAATATCTTCTTTGAATCCACAATAAACCGTGCCCCTCTTCATGGCCAAATGTCCTCTGCAAAAATTTTTTTGCAGAAGTGATAAAGGAAGGGCGGGAAAAGTGTTCTTGCGAGAAGGCGCCAAAACAAAGCTTCCGCGAGTATGGGCTGAAGAAGATGACCCGGGCTGGGTGATCAAGCCGGCTGGGTTTTCAACCCGGGTTAAGTAAGCTGGGTTGAAGGGCGTGCACCGAGGACTGACCTGTACACGCGTCATACGCTGAATCTAGTAAAAGTACCGACGACATTTTAGACTTTGAAAGTCCATTGGAAGATTTGAAAGTCCATTGGAAGGGAAAAAAACAGCCCGCATCCTCTCTTTTCAACGGTCGTTCGAATGGTCATTCGAATGACCTAAATGCGACGCGTGTCTCCCCTTTAAACAAATGCGCCGAACGGCATTAACGCAATAGCCCCGTTAGTTTACATTTTCAGCCGTGAGCCGTTACTTTTGATTTTCGGCCGAACCAGTCTCAACCAGTAGACCAAAGAGGCATTAGACCGTGGTTCGCTCAGGCATTCTTCTTCCTATTCAAACGAAGTCGACGAACGCCCAAATACCTCTTCCGACGAGCGCGAGAGGCAGAGGATTTTCAAAAAATCCTTCAATGTATACAAAACCACCTTCCTCATCAACATTTGCAAGCTTCATGGTTTATCTTGTTCCTCTCCAACGAACGAAGGGCACCAAACTTCTTGGTTTACCTCCTTTCTCTCCAACGAACGAGAAACAACGTTTGCATCTTTCTTGGTTTACCTCCTTCCTCTCCAACGTTTGCATCTTTAACTGATTTGTAAGTGTTGACTTGATTAGTATCATTTCATTTCCCTTGTTTTTTTGTATGCAATATTCATGAAATGACTGATACATACATTTCTATGTTTCGAATTTTTCCACACCCATATATACATTATACATGAATTAAAGTCAGAGAAAAAAGGAAAAGAAAAGAGAACCACATATTTCCCCCATTGCTTCTCATTGGGGAACTCTAGGGAATTTTCCCCTAAATGGATGTTGCCGATGATATTATATTTGAATTGATTAAATATCCTAAAACACTCCAGGAAAAAAAAACGAAAATAGGGAAACTGGCGGAATAGAGTTAGGTAACCACCTTGTCAAGGTTCCTATGCCCAAATATTTTCAAATTAAAAAGTGTATAAATTTTGCTCTAATAAAGCATTGTAAAAATCCAAAGACTCATGAATTTTTGTCTTGAAATGGATTTATCGTTATTGAACGATTGTGTTCTCTTAAAAAATGAGATTTTGGAGGAAACCAAAAGTTTTCCAGGTATACAAAAGAAATTATAATTAACGAAAAGCTAGTTAATTTAAAATTATAAACAGCAATTCAATCTTATATCTTCATAATTTTAAATTTTTTCTAATTTTTAATTACATTTTATTGTATTTAAAATATAATTTTTTAATTGTTTTGTAATTTTAAATATAATACCACACAGGAATAGGGAAAATAAAATAGATATACAAGACCAACTTATCTTCAACCCAATAGAGAGGAAAAACAACTGGTTTAATGTTCTTGTGGTAATGTTTGTTCTTTGCTAAGTAAAATATTTTGAATATTAATATCTTCGGAGATACACATAGTTTCTTTGATTTCCTATGTTTTGCTGATGAACATGCTCAGATTTCTCAATAAACCAACGCCTCGGTTTGTCATGTTGTTTCTTAAAGAATGCATGCCATATTCATATTCTTCTTGTTACTTTTCCTTGCTATTTTTTTTTCTTACATAGTTACATGTGCATAGAAGAAGAACAAAACAGATAAGAAAAATACTTATTTTATGGGGCTACAAGTAGCTCCATTGGAGATGAGTTCAGTTGAGATGGTATGAGCTGTGCTACAAACAAGTATGATTTTTAAGAACTTTTGCTTTTAAGTCTTAAATTAATCTATTAATGATTACTATATAATTTATGTCAATTTTATCACCAGAATTCATGAGTCTTTTTTTTTGATAGTTTGTTTTTCCATTAATGCTACAACAACTCCACCAAGCCACCTGTGCAAGCCAAAGAACAAGAATTGAATTGTGTTAATGATTTTTGCTTATGAGTAAAAGATTATGGTTTTCACATTGTTTAAAGTTTTGTAAGGTCATTAATTTTGTAATGAATTCAGGTCTGAAAGGGGTTGAGACATTAATGTAAACTTTTGGTTAGTTTTTGTTCAGGTACTTGAAGGAAATGTTAGTCATCTCTTTTGTTGTTAGTTATTAACTTGTAATGCCATGTGATCAACACTTATCATTGATATAACCCTATGTAAATACAAAGGCTTTTAATGAGAGTTTTGTATTTATTTTAAAATTCCTTTGTTACGTGATGTTGTTGGCTTTAATGAGAGTTTTTTGCTTGAAGCTGGAAATATAAATTGTGAAATTGCCTCTGTTAATGTGCAGGAAAAGTTTGACTACTACAATGGAAACTGTTGGATCATCATTAACAGGACAAAAACAGCCGCGCAACAGTTGGCTACACTTTAGGTAAAGTTTCCTTCACTTATTTATTTGTTTTATTGTAGAAGTAAGCATGGAAGTAATACAATATTTTGGATCATTCTCTTTGTATAAGTTTGGTTATGGTTGTCAAGATGACGGTTATTTTAATTCCTTTTGCATCCTTGTAATTCTGAATATATTATTGACCATGATTTTCCTTTTGTTCTTTCAGGGAATATTATGTAAACGAAAGAATGAAGAATCGTATTGAAGGTGAACAAATCCCGACGAAGCAGCAGGTAGGCATTATCAATGGTACCGGTTAAGGAACAGCATTAATTTTATTTATTTTGCACTTCGTCAATCCTATGCAAATGAATTAATATATTTAGTTATTGCATTTCAGTTATTTGCGGATGCTGCTGGAGCATGGAGGTCGATGAATCAAGCTGAGAAAGAAGAATTTAAGCGAGCATCATGGCTTGAGTGGGACGAATACAAGAGGGCTATCCCACAGCAAGAGCCGCGAAAGAAACAACAAGTTCGTAAAATATCTTATCTATAATTGGAATTATTGTGGATAATTAGTTGAGACTGATATATTATTTCGTTTTACCTATCTTTTTTGTAGGCTGAGATAAAGACACGTTGTTCACCTGGACGTTTCCTTACGTTTATGTACGGTCTTTCATTCACGGATTCTCAGGAGCAGTGCCTTAGAGATAGTGGCTTTCGCTGTCTACTGAATTTACACGCGACGAAGCTTTATCGGCGACTCTGTCATTGGATTCTTCCGAATGTAGATACTAAGAAGAGATGTATCAGAGTTGGGTCCCAGAATATTTTCTTTGACACACACGACGTGAAGACTATAATTGGGTTACCCATAGAGGGGATAGATGTTGATACATCTAAATCAGAAATCCCCGATACGACAGAGTTGCATAGATTTTACGGGGTACGCAATGGAAGCATCCCTATTGAGAATGTCGAGAAGAGCTTGAAGAGCCCAGAGAACGATCATGAGTGGATCCGTTCGTTTGTATTATATTCGTTGACGACCTTAGTAAGTCCATCTTCAATGATTGATGTGAGTGCATCCTATCTTCCCTTGTTGGTCGATGTAGAGAGGATAGGAGGTTACAACTGGGGGAAGTACCTTTTAGACACATTGATGCATCACGTAGCCAAGTTTCAAAAGGGGAAACGGAAATCCGTCAATGGCTGCTTATTATTTTTACAGGTATGTATAGTATTTAAAAGATGCATTAGCTTCTTTATCCTAGCTTATCATTATTATAGTGCGTCTAATGATATTTCGATCGTTGCCTAGTATTTGTATTACGATCGGATGATTGTTGGTAAAGCAACACCTCCTACCACTCCACGTATGGCAGTGTGGACGGATGCATTGCTTTTCCAAAGGGAGAAAGATGAAATGGCGCTCGATGGATATGGAAATGGGAAGGTATACATATATATATATTTGAGTTGAACTGTTTATTGTAGGTTTTGTTGTCAATTTTGCAAATAATTCAACATTTCTATGTACTGACTAATATACACGTTAAATATTGTAGGTGATTGAGCATCGTGTTGACATCTGTGTCGAAGATGAGGCATCAGGCGAATCCCATGAATTAAATTTCATTGATCTTCGGCAATTTCGTGGAGATCCAGATCCTGTAAGATTGGGTTTTATTTATTTATTTTTTATTAGTTTTCTTATTACGAACACCTCCGCATGTTTTATGATTGGGTGTTGTGTATTCCAGGTTATTCAAGGTCATCTCACGAGGATGTTGGACACGTATACCGAGATGCTAAATCATGTGAGGTCAAGGGAAACCGTGGACCCCTCCGATATCCACATGCGATGTGAGAGCCCTGCTCATATGGATACTCCCGACTGTTCCATGCCTGATGTTCCTGATGAAGCAAGGATGGCACCCTCCCATCATAGCACCCACGAGAGCGGTGATCATACCACTGATCTCGACACGGTGGTGGTTGTGGAGGTAGAAAAAGATAAAATGCAAAAGAATGAGGTGGTGATAGTTCCGTCTCGAAGCAGCATTGGGACCGAGGTAACCAAACCTCGAAGAGGGTCACGCAAGAAGACGCGTGGGAAACATTATCGCACCCCATTTATTGGCCATCGCTTGTGTCCTCGATTGGGCCCAGAAGGAAGCTCAATCCTACAATACGTTCGCGGAAACAAACATTCTGAGTAAGATAATATTCCTAAACTAACTTGTAAATGTTATTTATGTATTATAATTCGTAGTGAATAATTCCTGCTTGTGTTTTTCAGTGAAATAATATTCAAATTTGATTCCATCTTTGCGTCGGCAACTGAATTGGCGTGTTTGTTAGACAACAAACATGTTAATAGTGTGGTATGCAAAGCTTATCTTGTGAATAATATATTGTTTATTCAATTGTGCATGTCATCGCTCATGGTATTTTTTTATAGGCTATCAATGCTTTTGGAGCATGTCTTATGAAGAACCAACAATTGTCGACTAGCCGCAAAGTTAGCCGACATTATTGTCCCACATATATTTGTGTAAGCACTTTTTATGATAGCACTAGTAGTCGTTATGATTATACAAATGTTGTTGTTCAAGGCTAGACTAATGACTAAAATTTCCTTTCATATATTATGTAGGAGTGGATGATGAAAAGTGATCGTGGTTCCACTGAATCCTTGCGTCCTTACTTCGATCCAGGGCGACTAGGGTATTCTGTGCTTGCATGCAATCTTGTAAGTTCATTGGGATGCAATGATTAGTTTCAGATTTTTTATGCTTGTATCCTTACTTACTTAGCAGTCTGTAGTACGTTCTTTACTTATAAGGGTGTCTTACTTGTATGTAGATTTTTGTTCCCATGTGTCTGCGCAATCATTGGTTTCTTTTAGTTTTAAACCTAAAAGAGCGGAGAGTGGATGTGCTTGACTCAATGGATGGGGGGCGTCGTGCGGGACATCAATCCATAATTGAAACGCAGGTAATTTTTTTATTAATGAAATTTTCTCATACCATTTACAACACTTAGCATATTGACCCATGGTTCGTCACTTGTAGATCCAGATGTTGGATAAGATCTTACGTGACTTCGGAGGTGGTGATCAATTTCCACTTCTACTGTGGGAGTTGCGGCGGGTTAAGGTCCCACACCAAACCAACGGGTAAGCCGTTAGGTTTGTTTTGCTTGACACTCGTTTTGTTTTGCTTCATACATATGTTAGCTTCTTACAAGTGATGTGATGTGATAATATACCGTCAGGTCTGATTGTGGTGTTTTCATGATGAAATACATGGAGGTGTGGGATGGCAGCACCTTGTCTGAAGAATTTGATCAGGTGCACATATAACTTAAATGGTTTATTTATAATTATAGTTATGAAGTACGTCGCTAGTAACACACAAGTACATCTTCTATGAATTCAGAGTTATATGGCACATTTTAGGGATAAGTTCCTTATTGACCTCGTTAAGCACCCTTCTAACCAAGTGCGGGACATAGTTCTGTCTAAGCCAGCGAACACAACTGAGGCGGAGACTAGTGAAGGTGAAGAAGCCGAAGAGGTAAGACGTACCTGTCACATGTTCAATAACAAGGTGATTTGAAACTAATAACATTCAGGTGCGTACATAAACTTATGATTGCATTGTTTATAGGTATGATTCACAACTCCAGCATTCCTGGCTCGATAGCAAGGTGAAGAAGCTGAAGGACGTCTTAAATATCCAAGTAGGACGGAAGATTGTGTATAGAAAACTTGTACATTAAATTGTTTGTAAATTTATTTTGCTAACGAGTGAAGATGGTTGTAAATTTCGGTCTCTATCTGTGAGAGGAAAACAATTGTAAAATTACAATATTTGTACATAATTTTAGGTTATATAATTTTCATTATATCCCCATTTTTTTCCTATATAATTTTCTGGTAATCCAAATTATCATTACGAAGCAACACCACCATTGTAGTGAGAACAGGATGAAGCACTGTCATGTTACAAGTCCCACAAGTCCAACAAACCCTACTTACAAGTCCAACCATGCCTACTTACAAGTCCAACCTAGCCTATTTACAAGTCCAACCTACCCCACTTACAATAGGAGCAGAACCCTACTTACAAGTCCAACCTACCCTATTTACAAGTCCAACATACCTCACTTACAAGTCCAACCTACCTCACTTACAAGTCCAACGAACCCTACTTACAAGTCCAACCTACCCCACTTACAAGTCCAACCTACCCTATTTACAAGTCCAACCTACCTCACTTACAAGTCCAACCTACCTCACTTACAAGTCCAACGAACCCTACTTACAAGTCCAACCTACCCTACCCTACTTACAAGTCCAACCTACCCTATTTACAAGTCCAACTTACCCCACTTACAAGTCCAACCTACCCTATTTACAAGTCCAACCAACCCCACTTACAAGTCCAACCTACCCTACTTACAAGTCCAACCTACCCTATTTACAAGTCCAACCTACCCCACTTACAAGTCCAACCTACCATATTTACAAGTCCAACCTACCCCACTTACAAGTCCAACCTACCATATTTACAAGTCCAACCTACCCCACTTACAAGTCCAACGAACCCTACCTACAAGTCCAACCTACCCTACCCTACTTACAAGTCCAACCTACCTTACAAGTCCAACCTACCCTACTTACAAGTCCAACCTACCTTACTTATAATTCCAACCTACCCTACTTACAAGTCCAACCTACCCCACTTACAAGTGCAACCTACCCCACTCTACTTACAAGTCCAACCTACCTTACTTACAAGTCCAACCTACCCCACTTACAATTCGTAAAAGATGGGAAAAAAATACTAAGGGTGACGATTTTGGAACGCTTTACGCCCGCTCGAGCGTCAAGCTCAAATTTCAAATACACAGGCAAATCGAGCGTGACGCGTTCTGCGCGTTTTTTGCCCGCTTGAGCATCAAGGCAAAGGTAAAAAACTCAGAAAACCCGAGCGTGACGCGTTCTGCGTGGTTTTCGACCGCTTGAGCGTCAAGGCAAATTTTTAAAAAACTCAGAAAAGCCGAGCGTGACGCGTTCTACGCGTTTTCTTCCCGCTCGAGCGTCAAGGCGCAAATTTCAAAAAACAACCACGAACCCTAAATACTTGGGCGCGCCCTTCTATTCTCCTATTGCAACCTTCAAACCGCCGCCCCCGCCACCCCTTTCACTATTGGCAGTGATTTCGTCAGGAATTTTCGAATTTGCGCTTGGGATTGGATCAAGGGCATA
Source organism: Buxus sempervirens (assembly GCA_947561395.2). Lineage (NCBI taxonomy): Eukaryota > Viridiplantae > Streptophyta > Magnoliopsida > Buxales > Buxaceae > Buxus > Buxus sempervirens. Next base: position 3,065,502 of record OX387186.1, read on the forward strand.
TTTGCGTTCATCCAAGGTACGTGGGGTGTATGTTTTAAAATTTATTTCATGCTTTGAAGATTTCATTTAGGATGGATTATACGTTGAAGAAGACGACTCTTGTCATCTTCTTCATGGATTATACGTTTCCTTTTTTCTTGAGGTTTATTTTACTAAATTCGAACTTTAAATAGATAGACACATTTGAAATAGAAAATTTAAGTAATGTATCTTAGATACGTGGAAATAAACAAACACTTAAAGTGGTTCATATATGCTTTGGTTAGTAGTTTATGGTTTTAGGTATTTATACTTTTATTTTTATGCCTTACTATTTAATAAAACTGATAATCGAATTTAATAAATATATTATTTTGGTTAGAAAATGGAAATAGTTGTTGTACTTAGGTCTTTTTCTTTAAGTCTGAGAAAATGTTTTTTAACTCAAGCAAAGAATATTGATATTGAAAATTTTAATATAAAAATGAAGCAAATCTTTCAATGAGATAGTGCTCAACTCACTGAAAGTAGTTGACTAAAATGCAATATGTTGTATGCCTAATAATCATTGAAAAGGTGATCTAGAAAGAAGATATCCTTTTGAAATGAAGGAAATTAAATCTCCTTGTAATATGACTATATTTGATAAGTGTTCTTTTTGTCAAAAGAAGACTAAAAAATTTATTCCCTCCACTAGATTCATTGCACTACATTGAGACCTTTATTTAGGCCCAATCTGACTTCACGTGGGGTGTATCTTTTAAAATTTATTTTATTTTTGTTATATTTCCTTTCTCCTTCTTCCATTGCTTGAATATGTGCATCTCAACCTTTCTTTTCATCGCGATCTAATACTATACTGTTCATGCAGATGCCTAAAAGACGCACCCAAGGGTCTACGTCTAACGTACAACCTCATGATTTTGATACCGAATATTTTATTGACCGCCATGCGCAAATGAGGTTTCGTCAATACCTGCACAATCGGAGTCTCCTGTTAGAGCGGGAGGTAATAATCCGCGAGCTTGATCCCGAGATTACTTCAGTTTTTACTTCTAGGGGTTGGGAGCCTTTGCTCATAAATCTTCCTGCACCCCAAGCCATCCTTGTTCGGGAGTTCTATGCAAACGTGCATGATTGGTCCCTTACCCCTCCCAGATTCAAAGTGTATTTTCGCGGTCAAACAATTTCCATCACCCCTGGTATCATCTCTGAGATATTAGGGATACCAAGAGTGCCTGAGCCTAGATATCCTTACCATGAGACAGACACCCCTTCACCTACTGTTATGGCATCTTTTGTGTTAGGCAGTACTACCCCTTTCTATGGAACACATCTAGTGATTGATAATATTCCAACTCATCGGTCAGTTGTTCTTCGGATTATGAGCACCAACATATGCCCAGTGGCTCATTTACATACCCTCCCACTCCAAAGACTTAGCTTCTTTTATGCATTACTCCAAGGTCATTCAATAGACCTTCCTTCTCAAATGATTCGTTCCATGCTACACATTATAATGCACGTCAAACGGAAGCGGAAACTTATTTTTCCTTGCGTCATTACCCGACTCTTGCAAGGACTTGATGTATTAATCCCAGAAATTGAGCGACCTCTAGTGCTTCCACCGCCTATTGGGCCTACCACCGTAGCACAAAGTGTTGCGCATGCTAATGCTGCTACTCGGGCTGGTGCTCTTCGTCCACGGCGTCAATCATCTTCCCAGGCTAGAACCTCTCATTCTGGTTCATCTTCGGCCGCTCCTTCATTTGATCCACCTGCCGTTATGGATTATTTGTCAGGGATTTATGAAGTCCAGCAACAATCGCGTGCAGAACTGGCGCTGATCCGATCTACCCAAGAGACGCACGGCCAGCAGCTTTCAGAGTTACAGGGAGCAGTGTCGCAACTTCAACTGCACCGTAACAAGAGTGCAGAGGACGAAGACGAGGATGATGACGAGGATGACGACGATGAAGGAAGTGAGGCAGACTGAAGTAGAGAGGGGAGCAGAAATGTTTCTTTTTTTTGTCGTGGCTTTGATTTGCTCTATTTTGTGGCCAAATGCTTGGTTTTTTTTTATTTGTATTTAAGGTTGTACTCTATTACTGGCTTGCACTCTTGCAAATTTAGCACACTAAGCTTGCTTCTTAGAAAAATTGTTTTCATCTCACCATGGAATATTTTGCTTACTGTATTTGGAAATTGGTTTACGGTTCGTATTGGTTCAGCAGCGTACACATGAACGAAAGTCTCGTGTCTTATCGACGCGGCGTTTTGTGGTTGGCGCCGTAAATGATGGGGTTTACTATCAATGAAAAAATGAAAGCATATCAGTCGGAGCTACTCCATATAAGATCTGGTCGCCCTACGATAAATGTGTATGCAGGAGCTCATGTCCACATATTTCACCATTGGTTATAGCAAACTAAAGAGCTCATGCTCCAACTAATATTAAGTCATGAAATTGATTAGTGACCCTATATCATTGATTTGTTACCAAATGGGTTTCTTGTCACTTATTTTCAAAAACTGGAAAACTATTTGAACTTGTTATTGTTAGTTTTTTTTTTTTTTTTTCCAAAACATATGAGTTGGGTTATTTAAAGGGAAGATTTGGAAATATCATCCAACTAACATATGACCCTCTACATATATATTATATATTATATTCATAATAACTTTGCCCCAAAAATATATGTCAAATCAATTTGTCACACATCATTATATGAGATTGATTGTTGTTAAGAATCCCCATGGTAAGATTTTATCATTGGAGTTAGTTCTACTAAAGAGATTATAGAAAGGAAAAAGGAACTTTTCAAGTAATAGCGATTTAAAGAGAAAAATAAAAATAACAACAGAGGCTGCAATAAAAGGAATTTTAAATCTAATCTATTGGCTTATAAGTGTAGAGTTGGAGCATTTCTTTTGATCATTATTAGCAAGACATTACATGTAAAAGAAAATAATAAAAAAGTTCAACTTAATATCTTTTCTTAACAAGATTTTGATTTGGTCCTTTTTTTTTTTTAAAAGATCGATCCATCAGGGTAAATAAAGAGAAAATATTAAATCCATAAGGGTCAATAAAGAGAAAATATTAAATGTACTTAAAAAAACATAGATCGAATTTAAAATGTGATCATTTTTAAGAAAATAAGATAAAGATTATATGCATATGTATTATATGTAAGCATCTAGGAGTAGTGGCTAAATTCTAAATAATTTATCTTCACATATAAACTTAGATATCATTCATATTAATCTTTTCCATGCTAATAGCATATTGTATTTTTATGATTTTAAATTTTCTAGATTATAAAAAAAGAAAAATATGAAAATTAAAGATTAAAACATGCAAAGTATCACGCAAACTCAAATAACATGTAATTGTCAGTTGTCTAACTGATTAACAATAAATTGAAGCAAGCTACTAAGATGAATATCTATACAAGATAAAACTCAAAGTACCACACAAACTCACACGTCTATGCTCATTTAATTGCTACATTTACTTTTTAACTCAAGTTTAATAATGAACCCATATCGGGTTAACAATTAGGACCGAGGAGGAGGACAAAAGAAAACAATAGGAGCAGGTTCAAACAAATCCAAGCTGCAAAGCTATGGGGCAAGAAGCATTGCTTTAGTGGCAGGGCAAGTTGAAGGAATCCGCTACCTGGAAAAAGTGAACAAGTGACTTAATAAAATGAAACGGCAAGAGCAAGTTAGAGTATTCACAACTTGAAGTATTCAACTAATACCGTAGGTTGTCCCATTGTGTGCTTGCATTCGGTGGATTGCCATGCTGCATCACAAATGGCTGCAAAAACGATAATTTTGTTATTACAACAGGTTTGTAAATTATTGATTGTGAGTCAAGAAATTTGAATTATTACTTGCAGCATCTGAGTGAAGCCATAATTCCCTTGAATACCCTGGGCGAAAATCCTATGATCAACAACACCACCTTGTGACATTTGGTTGGAAGCAAAATATGCCTGCATATTTTGTCAGTTGCCTTATAAGAAACACCAAGACTGGGGTTGTTTGCAAAACAAAAATAATGGAGTAAAGTATACCTGCACTGCTGGCGTATGTGGAGTCATCGGTGCAATAGGCATCATAAATGCATCCCTCATATAAGGTGTTAGTGGAGTGCAAGAATTCTGAGTAGATTGGCTACTAGAGGTAAATGCCCCACAAGTTGCTGCAACCTCTGTTTGGTTCATGGTTTCCTCTACTGACTCATTGACCGCTTGTTTTGCTTTCTTCCGTGTACGCTTGATAGATTGTTCCAACGCACCTTTTTGCCTACGAACACTTGAGCCAACCCGACCACCCCTTACCTTCTTTTTAATACCTTTTGCCCTTGAAAGGATCTCCCTATCGTCAAAGCCGGTAGCTGGAGAATCATTGTCCCTAACACTATTGTCCCCAACACTATCTAGAAGTGTGCACTCTGGCTGAGAATTTGATTGTGAAACATTCACCCTTCCAACTTCACTTTGACTTCCTTCTTTTCTTGATGCATCATCCATATCTCTAGCTTTGTTTTTTTCTTTTACTATTCTATTCGCCTCACATTCAATCTGTTTAACCAGATCACTCGCAAAAGCAGAGGACTCTTCATGTAGTGAGGCCTTCCTTGCAGCTTGAACAAAATTGCGACACAATTCTCTAAACCTCCTCCCAATTGCTGCTTTGGAGTCCTCCTCAGCAACATTCCTTTCTTCATATGCAACCAAACCACTCTTTGCATCTTTAGTCCATCTTTTCAAGATATATTGATCAGGAATCTTCTTTATCCTATTAGCACGAAGAATATAAAATGCATGACTGCACAATATGCCACTGAATTCAAATTTCTTACAGCTACAATTGACTGAAGTAGTTTCGCGATCGAATGTAACCGTATGTTGACGAACTCTCCTTTCGGCATCATTAGTGACTTTATACTCAACCAATCCGCCAAATTCCCCACAAACATACATCTCACAATTAAGGACACCATCAAGTATTTCTTTACGAACTAATTCAAGGATTGCTTCTGTGTAGACGTTTCGTGCACATTCCAACATTTGATTTCCCTCAATCGGCAACGCAGGAGTACTATTTATCATCTTACAATCAGCCTTCAGTTCCTCATACCGCCTATCATCCAGTAATTCATCGAAGCGCCCCAAGAATCGCAATAAATCCTTTTGCCTCTGTAGATGACTTTTCAGTGAAGCATTCATGCTCTCGGACCTTTGTGTCGTACTCATGTTTGCACAAAACGTGTTTCTTCCGTATGCCAGAGACCATTTCTCCTTTTCCTCAAACTTTGCTTTCAACCATCTATTGGAAGCTAAATCATATTTGTTAATCATTGTGTCCCATGCTTCTATGAATTCCTCATCGTCTTCATACTCGTAAACACATCTACTAAAATCTTTTGCAAACGATTTATCACTGTTAAACACATCGCTAAGATCAGTGGCGGAACCAGGACTCCAAATCTGGGGGCGCAAAAAAAATTTTCAATTACACTTCTCATGAAATATAGAAATTTTAATGAGTTGGGGGTAGGTAAACCAAAAATTTTAGAGAGGTTCTCATGAAATATAAAAATTTCAATGAGTTGGTGGGGGTCAAACTAGAAATTTTAGATAGAGTTCTCATAAAATATAAAAATTTCTATAGGTTGGGGGGGCAAACCAGAAATTTTAGGGGGGGCAAAACATAGATTTTATTTAAAAAATATATAATTTTTTATTAAAAGTTAAAAATTAGGGGGGGGGGGGCAATTGCCCCCCCCCTACAATCAACGTGGTTCCGCCACTGGCTAAGATGCTTTGCAGCGTTTTGGAACATGTGCCAAACACAGAAGCGATGGAATGTATCCGGAAGCACCGAAGCTATTGCACTCGTCATAGCTTGGTCATGATCAGTGAGAATTGTCTTCGGCCTCTTACCAGACATTGCTTTTACAAAGCTTTCAAATAACCAACTGAATGTCTGAACGGTTTCATCATATAATAGGGCAGCGCCAAAGATCTTGGTTTGTCTGTGATGATTAACACCAACAAATAACCCGAATGGTCTACCGTACTTGTTTGTTCTATATGTGGTGTCAAAACAAACCACGTCACCAAAGTAAGTATAATCTGCCATCATCCCAGAGTCAGCCCAAAATATGTTACTAATAAGATCGTCTTCATCTAACTGAATGGCATAGAAGAAGGATGCATCTTCCGATTGTTTTCTTTGAAAGTATTCCAATAAGGCTCCTACATCTCCCTGTTGCATGGCTACCCTACGTTTGGACCGCAAATAATTCTGACAGTCTACCCGCATGAATCCTAGGCATTCAACGCCACCTACTTCCCTTCTCATCATTTCGACAGTTCTCTTGGGCTGTATCCCTGTCGAATCTGCAAGATCAATTTCAGCTGCCTGGGCCTCTGTTACTTTCCGATGCGATCGTAACATATGGACCATGCTTGGCAAAAGTAACTCATGATTATGCCCCTCCTCGAACTGTGTAATTATATATTTTCTACTCGCTTCCAATACAATTTTTATTCTTGCCTTACACCCAGTCCTTGTATCTGCACGATGTTTTACAACCGCCATATCCCTTTTATCTGTCCGACGATAACCTTCCTTTGAGCAACAAAAAACCCTATCCAGCAGGATGCCCGTTCATTGATGCTTGTGCTATAAGTCTTTTCTCGTTCCGAAACCAGTTCGTCTTGCATACTCATTATAAAACTGATGTGCGTCGTCTTCTGAATCAAACACCATCCCAATCTTTGGTAAATATGCTGTCTGCATCGATTCTTGCAAACCATCAACATCCCCATCGATGGTGTCTTCAATGCCATCAATTGATCTAGATGACAATTCCTCCGCACTATCCATTTCCACTGTGTTTTCTGTTTACATATAAAACCCTCATTATTGTATAAGAAAATAACCAGACTTAAAATGAAAGATCATAAGAGGCCAAGTTTGTTTCATCCTTCTTAAAACCAACAAATACAATGGATAAACAACATTCACGAAATAATTAACATCCAAGATGATCAAGGCCATGGTACATTCAAATTGAACCCAAAAAAAAAACAATTAAATAAAATAAAGGTTTATTTAAAACGAAAAGAAAATAAGCATTACTCAGACACAAGCACATGATCAAGCCACTAGTAAAGAATAATAATAACAAATGGACAATTACTAAAATTGAGAAACTAACTTAACTAAATATATAAGCCTAAGGGGGTGTTTGGTGGGCAATATAGTAATATTAATAATTCATATTATATTGATTTACATATTATAATATAATAAACATATTATAAACATTATAATATATAATAAACATATTATAATATAATAAACATATTATATTGATTTATTGCCATAAATAATATTATATTTATAATAATTTAATTATCTTAATATAATATTATAATATATATACTATTTTACAATTTCATATTCTAATAAATTTCTTATACTAATATAATAAACATAAATTATATTATTATAATCTGATTTATATTATAATATAATATAATATTATAGAAATGTGCAATTATTATAATTGTTACGTATATTATATAATATTATAATAGTATTATATAATGTTACAATAATATTATTATAATACACATAATATAACATTATTATATAATATTATTAATATATAAATTTGAATATTTAAGTAAAAAGATACATATTATATAATAATATATACAACTTTAAGTAAGACATTTATTTTTCTATATATATTATATTATATTATTTTTTATGCAATTTTTTATACAAAAACTTCAAATTTAATCTCAATAATCAATGTCAATCAAACATGATTTTTAGATTCTAGTTTACAAATCTGACTTCATAATCTTGCTTATCTAAATAGGATTTTTAGATTCTTAAATCTTGAAAATATAATTTGGAATATAGAATCTAGGTTTACTAACAAAAAAAACGAAGAAACACAATGTCACTTGAAGATTACTTGATAGTGAAAAAGCAAATAATCCATTCCATGCATTTTCAAAAATATTTAAACGTTCACTGTTCGCGCAACTCGATTCCGAAGCAACTCCTTCAAGCCGTTAGCTCCCAAAATTCGGGCAGTTCCTCAAGATGTCAGGTATGAACTCCTTCAGACAATTTAATCAACCTGAACGCAATGTACAATGTTGCACAATTAAATTTAGATGAATTTCCAGGTCGATGGAAACCAAATGGGGAAGAAGAAGCACCTGAATCTACAGTCTCACACAATCAATCAACTTGAACTCAATCGGTGGGTGGGGCAAATCAATCATTCTCTTCTCCAACAAACGTGAGGGGAAATCAATAAATTTCAATCGTCTGTGCGCAACAGGAATCGGAGAAGACAAAGGAGGGAGTTTTGAAAACTTCGTTCGTTTCGTGTTTCGCGGGCGCAATAGGAAGGAGAAAATCCATTCGGCCGAACCACGGTCGAATGGTTCTTATTAACCATTTGGCCGAAAAGGAAAAGTAACGGGTTTTGGCCGAAAACGGCAACTAACCGGGCTATCGTCATTGTTAATTTGCGTTTTCGTTTTCGTTTTAAAGGGGGACACGCGTCGTGTTGAGGTCGTTCGAACGACCGTTGAAAAGAGAGGATGCGGGTTGGGAAAAAAAAGGGTTAAAAAGATTCTGAAGGATAGCTTCGACATGGACTAGACGCTAAAATGTAAACAAAACCAAATTTCAATGAGAACATGACGACAAATATTTTTCAATGAAAATTGCAATCCAAATGAAAAGAAAAAAAATAAAAAAAAAAGTTAAAAAAGACTCTGAAGGATAGCTTCGACTTAATACGTCTTCTGCATCATCATCTTCCCCGTTCAGACCATCTCGGCAGGCTTAAGATTTATAATGGATTTACGCAGAAAAAGGAATTAAAGAAACAGTGATGATGATGCCTTCTCTCATTGTCTCAGCCGCAACCCTTGTGTCACTCCTATTAATATCTTTCCATAGCTTTGGCGGTTATGCAGCTGTACCTCTGAAGATAGTTTGTCCAGACACAAATAATAATACTTACACTCCAAACAGCAAGTATGCATCCAACCTCAAGCTCGTCCTCTCTTATCTATCCTCCAACGCAACACTTGACAGCGGGTTCTACAATTCCACGGCAGGTGAGGACAGAGACAGAGTTTATGGGTCGTTTCTCTGTCGAGGCGATGTGACCAGCAACGTTTGCCGAGACTGCGTCGAAACGGCAATCCAAGAGACGCTTCAAGGATGCCCAAACCGAAAAGACGCAGTTTCTTGGTACGACGAGTGTCGGCTGCGTTATTCGAGCCGATGTTTCTTCTCAATCGTCGACGAAAAGCCCCAGTATTGGATGGACAATATGGGTCAGGTGTCGACAGAAGATAGCGATGGGTTTCCTCGGATTTTACAAGATGCTGTCGACAGGCTAGTGAACCGTGCTGCCTTCGATGTTTCTTCCCGTATGTTTGCGACCGGCGAAACGAAATTTCTGGATCGCGGAACCATTTACAGTCTTGTGCAGTGCTCCCCAGATTTATCGGGAAGGGACTGCAACGGATGTCTTCGGTACGTCTTTGCTCAGCTCACTGCGTGCTGTCGCAGAAACATCGGAGCACAGATTCATGTACCCAGTTGTAGTATGAGATACGAGGTTTATCCTTTTTACCGGATCGAACCTGCAGGCCCCGTTCCTTCACCCCCTTTAGTTCCTTCCCGTAAGCCAAGTACGTCTTCATTAATTGGGATAAATCTTCTGATTTTGAGAGTTAAATTGGTATTTATTTGGGGGGTTTTTTTTCGTTTTGTTGATGCAGAGAAGAAGAAGCTGAACTCCTTGAGAACCATAATTGCTATTGTTCTTTCAATTCTGATAACAGTGGTACTCCTTGGTGTCCTCTGCGCTCTGTCACGTAAGAAAGCAAAAAAGCTGAGCGTCAAGGATAAAGGTAACTTTCAGATTCAAAATTATTTTTAATGCAAATAATTGTTTGATCCTCAACCAACACCGTTTTGCTTATTGAGCATAGTTAACGAGGGAACTCAAGATCTGGAGTCCCGGAAATGTGATTTGGACACGATCAGAAGGGCCACGGACAACTTTTCTAGGGAGAACGAGATTGGTGATGGTGGATTTGGTCGTGTATACAAGGTATTAATATCTATCTAATGAGCTAGATTTAATTCGTTCAACTCGTTCGAGTTCACGAAGTTGCTCATGAAACCATTTCAGGGAATTCTTTCCGATGGCCAACAAATCGCCGTCAAGAGGCTATCTAAAAATTCTGGGCAAGGCACCGAAGAGTTTAAGAACGAGGCTGCCATAGTGGCCAAGCTTGAGCACAGAAATCTTGTCAGGCTACCTGGATATGTTGTGGTGAAGTCCCACCACTTGTGAATGATTTACCTAATACTTTGAAGTTCAAACAACCCAACAAAGTAATGGTAATACACCAAACACACAAACAAAGTGTAAACTAGCCACTAAGTGTGTAAGAAAATGAAATAGAAGCACAACCACAAACAAGAGACGAGATTTAACGTGGTTCGGAACTAAGGCCTACGTCCACGGGCAATTCGGCAAGATGGAACTCCACTATCAATGCAAAAGATTACAACAAGAGAGGATTTAGAAGATTTACCTCTCTACAAGCTTGACACATAAAACATTCACCCAATCCCACAATATGCAACCTTCCACATTATGTTTGTAACCCCAAACAATTATGAAAGAACCCCCAAATAACTTGGAACAAACCTTGCAAGAGATGGAATGGTGAAAACCCTTGTAGAGAAAACCCTTGTCTCTTCTCTTTCTCTCTCCTCTTCTTCTCACTCTCTCTCTTAATAGAACCCCATCTAGTGTCTTATAACCCACATGAGAGAGCCCCTCTCATGTACCACACTAATGGTATATAAACTTTATTGCTACCATTTACATGAATACCCTCATATAAAGTAACAAGTCCCAAGAGAACAAAAAGACATAAGGAGAAGTGATTTTATATCACCTCTCAACAATCTCCACCTTGATAGAAAATCACCTTGCCATTGCCAAATCCACCAACTCACCTTGGCATGATACTTAGAGAAGTTAAGCTCCACTCCAACTTCTCTAGGGTCACTATTTTAGTCAACATGTCGGCTAAGTTCTCCTTGGTTCCAACCTTTAAGACTTGAATCTTCCCATCTTCAATAACTTCCCGCACATAGTGATATTGGACACTAATGTGTTTAGTTCTTCTATGATACACCGGATTCTTAGCCAAACAAATAGCACTCATGTTGTCGCAAAACAACTCCATGGATTTTGGACTTAAACCAATCTCACCCATAAGACCTTGAAGCCACACCGCTTCTTTGCAAGCCTCCGTTAATGCCATGTATTCGGCTTCGGTACTAGACAATGCCACCGTTGCTTGTAACTTTGACATCCAATTAATCGGACCATTTCCCAAGCAAAATACATACCCGGTAGTAGACCTTCCTTTGTCAATGTCATTAGCATAGCTTGCATCAACATGTCCATGCATTTGTCTTGAATCCTTACCATATGTGATGGCATAGTTACTGGTGCCTCTCAAGTAACGAAGCACCCACTTAGCGGCTTCCCAATGTGCCTTACCCGGATTAGCCATGAACCGACTCAAAACTCCAACCGCATAGGAAATATCCGGCCTTGTACATACCATAGCAAACATTAAGCTCCCTACAAGACTAGCATAAGGAACTTGGCTAATTTTCTTCTTTTCTTCTTCAGTCTTTGGACATTGTTCCAAAGATAACTTGAAATAAGGTGCTAGTGATGTCTTCACAGGCTTAGACTTGTCCATGCTAAACCTTCCAAGAACCTTCTCAATGAACCGTTCTTGTGAGAGTGACAAAGTCCCGTTCTTTCTATCCCTTGTAATTTCTATCCCAAGGATATGTGTAGCCGGTCCGAGATCTTTCATCTCAAATGCCTCACTCAATTGTGCCTTTAGCTCTTGAATCTTAGACTTATCTTTACCCACAAGCAACATATCATCAACATACAAGACCAACATCAAGTAAGTGCCATCTTCAAGTACCTTCATATAAACACAATGATCATATTGACTTCTTTCATAACCAAGGCCCAACATGAAGGAGTCAAACTTCTTGTACCATTGTCTTGAAGCTTGCTTCAACCCATATAAAGACTTATTAAGTTTACACACCAATTCTTCCTTGCCTTCTTCAATGAACCCTTGAGGTTGCTTCATGTAAACCTCCTCCTCAAGGTCACCATGCAAAAATGCGGTTTTCACATCCATTTGTTCAAGCTCTAAATTAAACATAGCAACTAAAGCAAGAACCAAACGAATAGAAACAAGTTTAAGAACCGGTGCAAAGACTTCAAAAAAGTCAATACCTTCCTTTTGAGAAAATCCTTTTGCAACTAACCTTGCACGGTACTTTGTAATCTTTCCATCCTTGCCTTTCTTGAATTTATAGACCCATTTGCACCCAACCGCTTTTCGCCCCTATGATAGTTCCACCAACTCCCAAGTTTTGTTCTTGTGAAGTGCATTCATCTCTTCACCCATAGCTTGCTTCCAACTTGTAGAGTCACTACCATTAATGGCCTCTTCAAATGTGCATGGTTCACCATCTTCAGTGATTAAAGCCCTCATGGTAATAGGATCAACACAATCTTGAAGTCTTGATGGTAAATGCCTTTCACGTCTTGGACGTTCTTGAGATAGTGGTGGTTGTAGTTGTTCATGTTGCCCATTATCTTCTTGAGCTTCAACATCTCCATCAACCACTTCTTCATTAGGAGTTACATTTTCCGGAATAAAACCACCCGGAATAACTTCAAATTGCTCCACCTCATTTTGACCTTCTTCCTTGGTAGGCTCCAAAGTCTTGTTTAGCATTCTCGATTCATCAAAGTGAACATCACGGCTATGAATTATTTTACGAGAAACCGGATCCCATAAACGGTATCCTTTAACATTCTTTCCATAACCAACAAAGAAGCACTTTCTAGACTTTGGATCTAATTTATCCCTTTGACAACTAGGAATCAATGTATATGCATCACATCCAAATATTTTCAAATCGGAATAATCACTAGGAGTTCCATGCCATACCTCTTGAGGTGTTTTCTCTCCCAATGCCGCCGAAGGTGATCTATTCACAAGGTAGCAAGCCGTGTTGATAGCTTGCGCCCAAAACTCCTTATCAAGACCCGCATTGCTTAACATACACCTTGCACGTTCCACCAAAGTTCTATTCATATGCTCCGCCACCCCATTTTGTTGAGGGGTTCTAACAACGGTATTATGCATGACAATTCCTTCATCTTTGCAAAAATTGAGGAAAGTATTGTTCAAAAATTCTAAACCATTGTCGGTTCTAATCACCTTGATGCTTCTTCCACTTTGTTTCTCCACCTCGGCTTTGAAATGCTTGAATGCAATGAAAGCTTCATCCTTTGTCTTCAAGAATGTCACCCATACCCTCCTTGAATAATCATCAATGAAAGATATGAAATAAGATGCACCACCATGTGATTTAGTGCGAGATGGACCCCACAAATCCGAGTGAACATAATCAAGTATGTCTTTGCTAGTATGACTCCCGGCCTTGAAGCTTCTCCTATGATGCTTGCCATAGACACAATGCTCACAAAATTCTTTATCACCAAAGCACATCTTAGGAATAAGTTCCTTTTTCATCAAAATGTCCATACCTTTTTCACTCATGTGACCCAACCTTCTATGCCAAAGCCGAACCGGATATTCATCATGGTCAACCGCCACTTGTGCACCATCTACAATTGTGCTTCCAAGCAATTTATACAAGTTTCCAACCCGAATGCCTTTCATAACAATCAAAGCACCCTTAGAAACTTTAATCACTCCACCTTGTCCGGTGTACTTGTAGCCACAAGAATCAAGTTCTGATAGTGAAATCAAGCTTTTCTTCAAATCCGGTACATGTCTTACATTTTCAAGTGTTCTAACATTGCCATCAAACATCTTGAGTTGTACCACACCAATACCCACAATATGACTAGTTGAGTTGTTCCCCATCAAGACATATCCACCATCACATGGTTCATATGAGCTAAACCATGACCGATGTGGACACATATGATGAGTAGCGGCGGTATCAAGAACCCAATTTTGATTATAAATATGACTACTACTAGCCATAAATACCTCATCTTCAATGGACCCGGATATTGATTCTTCCACTTGATTGGCTTCACTTTTGGTCTCGCCTTCATTCTTCTCTTTTTCATATTCTTTACTTGAGTTGGAACCCTTGCCTTTTCTAAAGTAGCAATCTTTCTTCAAATGCCCTTTCTTACCGCAATTCCAACAAGTACCTTTTTCAAACCGGCCTCTTGACTTTGAACGGTGACTAGATTTCCTCCTTGAAATGCTTCTAAATGATCCACCACGCTCATTAGGACGTCCTCTTATAGTAAGAGCCTCCATTTCTACCTCCAATGATGCATGCCTTCTAGATTCATTGGCAAACAAGGCACTAGTCACATCATCAAAAGTGAGTTTATCATCCATGTAACAACTTAGAGTTGTAACCAAGTTGTCATAACTATCCGGCAAAGTACATAACATGGTCACCGCTTTATCTCGATCCTTCATAGGTTCATCAATGCTTTCAAGTTGACTAACAATATCATTAAAAGTGCTCAAGTACTCGGAGATCTTGGTGCCTTCGTTCATCTTCAAAGAATATAACTTCTTCTTTAGAAGAATTATGTTGAGTAGAGATTTGGTTTGATACAAGCTCTCAAGCTTTGCCCACAACTCGGATGCCGTCTTCTCACCTTTTATATTAAAGATCACATTATCCGCCAAACACAAGCGAATAGTAGAGACCGCCTTCATATCCATTTTTAACCAATCCTCTTTGCTCATAGTGGATGGCTTTTCACTTATACCAAGTAAAGCTTCCTCTTGCCCATTTTGCACCAAGACATCATACATCTTAATCTTCCATAGCTCAAAGTTATTTCTTCCATTAAACTTCTCCACCTCAAATCGGTTGCTTCCCATTTTACTACACTTTTACTCACTTAGGCAATTCCACAAACACCTTGTTCACACTTTCTTCACATAACCCGGAAGCTCCGATACCACTTGTTGTGGTGAAGTCCCACCACTTGTGAATGATTTACCTAATACTTTGAAGTTCAAACAACCCAACAAAGTAATGGTAATACACCAAACACACAAACAAAGTGTAAACTAGCCACTAAGTGTGTAAGAAAATGAAATAGAAGCACAACCACAAACAAGAGACGAGATTTAACGTGGTTCGGCACTAAGGCCTACGTCCACGGGCAATCCGGCAAGATGGAACTCCACTATCAATGCAAAAGATTACAACAAGAGAGGATTTAGAAGACTTACCTCTCTACAAGCTTGACACATAAAACATTCACCCAATCCCACAATATGCAACCTTCCACAATATGTTTGTAACCCCAAACAATTATGAAAGAACCCCCAAATAACTTGGAACAAACCTTGCAAGAGATGGAATGGTGAAAACCCTTGTAGAGAAAACCCTTGTCTCTTCTCTTTCTCTCTCCTCTTCTTCTCACTCTCTCTCTTAATAGAACCCCATCTAGTGTCTTATAACCCACATGAGAGAGCCCCTCTCATGTACCACACTAATGGTATATAAACTTTATTGCTACCATTTACATGAATACCCTCATATAAAGTAACAAGTCCCAAGAGAACAAAAAGACATAAGGAGAAGTGATTTTATATCACCTCTCAACAGGATACTGCTGGGAAGGAAAAGAAAAGATACTTATTTATGAGTTCGTCCCAAACAAAAGCCTGGACTACTTCTTGTTTGGTTTGTATCTGTTTAACACCCTACTTTGAATTGCTTTTCCATGAACTACAACTTAGAACTGCATTCCGGTCCTGAATTGGGTCATCATTTTGATGTGTGTGTGAAGATCCAGAAAAGCAAGCTACCCTGTTGGATTGGGGTAAACGTTACAACATTATATTAGGGATAGCAAGAGGAATGCTTTACCTTCACGAAGAATCACGGCTTAAGATCATTCATCGCGATCTTAAAGGTAGCAATATCTTGCTAGACGGGGATTTGAATCCCAAAATTTCGGATTTTGGAATGGCAAGAATTTTCATGGAGGACCAAATTCAAGGAGTCACAAATAGAATGGCCGGAACATTGTTAGTTCCAATCTTAAAATGTGTTACTACTAGTTTCTCTCCGTCATTCGAGTTAAGCTTTCGTATCTAATTCATGGGATGGTCTCGCAGTGGCTACATGGCTCCGGAGTATGCAATGCAGGGGAAATTCTCTGCCAAATCAGATGTATATAGCTATGGTGTGTTAATTCTTGAGATTATAAGTGGTAAGAGGAGCAACTCTCTCTCTCAATCTGACTGCAGCGAGGACCTCTTGAGCTATGTAAGTTGAATTCAGAGAATTACAATGAGCCCAAGATGATCTACTTATGTAAATTCAAGAACTAGATTAAAAGTTGATGGATTGTTGCAGGCTTGGAGACATTGGAAGAAAAGAACAGCATTGGAGTTGCTAGATCCCAACTTAGGCAACTGTTATTCAGCAAGTGAAGCCATGAGATGCATTCACATTGGGTTATTATGCATTCAAGAAAATGCAAAGCACCGATCTTCCATGGCATCGGTAGTTCTCATGCTCGACAGTCACACTGTTACCCTTCCATCTCTTTCGCGGCCACTTAGAGTGGAATCAGGACAAGCGCACCAGGATTGTGAATGATGTTTCAATTGCAGATCTGTAATTGAAAATTTTTTTCTCAGAGGGGTATCATCGCAGATAAATGTAAGTCAGTAGTTGGATGCAACTCGAATCAAAAGTGTCAAAAATTAGGGATTAACATTCGACTGATCCACGGTATAAACATTTGTGAAACAAAATTCCCAGATTTGGACTTGATGTTTCTTCAAGTCTTATAATCACTTTTTTATAGATTCAACAAACTGGGCATTAAGCTTAATCTTACCTTTCTGTAATTGAGAGAGAGAGAGAGAGACAGAGATTTGAAGGACTTGCTGCGTTGAATAAGATTAGTAGAGGAATCATACTAGGTGAGGAAGGTTAACACTATCAGGGCGCAGACGAACCCTTGGACTGGCCCCTTCAACAAATTAATTACTTTTTAACTTACCGATGAGTGATTGTTTTGATGGAATCTGTAGGAAACAGAAGGAAAATGAACTTTCTGTTGTTTGTGTAATTGGTTCATAGGTAAATGTGGGGCCAAAGAAAATTAATTTTCCAAAAGAGATATATTTTTCCACTAAAAAGATCTGTTCCTTTCATTGGAGAAAATATTTTCCATCTGATGAAAATTTTCTAGGAAAAAGTTTTACTTCTTTCCTTTTAACTATTCGGACATGACATGGAACATGTTCTACACATATTTTTTTTCTTATATAAATGCCAAGGATCATGTTTATAGAAGTACTTAAAATATCATGCTAAATTTTAATATCGTTTCCACTCGGTGAAAATTAGCCTTTGCTTTATGATCACGAAAATATCTAACTAGAGAGGAATAAAGGACACTTGGTGGATTCTTTCTTTCAATTGATCATATAATCTTTAAAGTTGACTCTCACATATGAGAAACTATGGCCTTTTTTTTTTCTCTCCCAGAGGAAGGCCTTCAATGCTTAACGTGTCAGCTCTTGCAAATTTGGGCTTACCCATCTCTCTTATTCGTCCTTTTCTTCTCTTGTCTAGAAGAAACCTTCTCCAGATTACCTTAAGATGAACGCTGACTGTTTATGTTTCAGTGATGGGAGAATTATCTCAAATTCATTTATACGCTCTATGATGGCTTTTTCCTTCTATTGTGGTGTATGCTCCAATTATGAATCTGAGTTTGTTGCAGTTTATAGGAGTTTATGCATATGCTTATCTTCAGGTTTCCTAGATTTTTTAATTGAAACATATTCAATAAATCAGATAAATTGGCTTGGTGACAAATGATCTCAACTATGGCATCTGTGTTACTGGTTTGCTAAACTTGGAGCCAGGTTCCCATCATATTTTTTCTTCCATTGGAAATATTCCAAAATAAGCTTTGGGATTTTAAACACTCGCCATTGTGAAAACGAAGAACCCTCCTAGAGGTTTAACATAAACGGGCCAGTTATTCTGCAAATTCGAACGAATATGAGTTACGAGGGCTAGCAAATGGGCTGAGTGTCCAGGCGGTTTATTGATGATCCACAATCCGAACCGCGTCATATACGAACCGAGAAGTGCGCAAATACATACACGTGGGCCGTGACACGTTTTCCTGGAAACAGGGCATCATTTAGAATGTCACTACATTCAAATAACCTCCTCACCACAAGTTCAAAAAGCCTATTTTAGGTCATTGACATTTGCCAGCATATAGAACAAAATATTCCTCAAAAAATTTAGCTATTTTATGGGCTATATTATTTTTGCATGTATTAATTTATAACTATCCTATTATATAAAGTCAATCCCCCTTTTTTTTTTTTTTTTGGCCTGATATTTTATACCGTAAATGTCTTTCAATTTTTTCAAATTCACTCCATCACCCAGATTTGTTAACGGCGCGTGCCTTATCATAACTAATTGTCCCCTTCTTTGTTTATTTCTTCGCTATATACCTAGTGCATGCATTCTCTTAGTTATTGTAAAAGGAAACTGGGAAATTCTCGATGGAGATTTGCTACCCAAAGGGCTACTCATTCTTTTTTCATATTGACTACCATATTCCAATTACTAACTAACACCAAAGATTTGTGACCTAAGGAGTTCCTTTTCTTTTTTATGCTGTTTACTTTTTCCCTCCTCCAAAGAGCTACTCATTCTTTTTAGTCGATCTTTATAATTTGGTATAAACCTACCAAAAAATTGTACATTCAATATATCTTACTTAAAACCTAAATTACTAATCATGAAAAGACAACAATAAACCCTACCATCATCAAAATAAGGTATCAAAACAAGACCGGTTCTCTTCAAAGGAACAAGATTTTCCTTCTTCAACATGGAGAACTTTGCTCCAGTGAAAACACCAGATCTTAATCTTGGTCTGCGTCTCCGGTCCCTTACACAGGACTTCAAATCTACAATACAGTTTGGTGTTTCTCGCCTATCTTACCTTGAATTTTCTTCTCATGAGTATTTCTTATGTATAGTTATAAGTTTTATGGCAGTGGCCCTTTAGGAATTTAAATGTGATCCATTCAAACGTATTATTTGACTTAAATTAAGGATTAGATAATCCACTTTATCGAGGTTTTCTGCTTAGAATTAATAAGGAAATGAACCAATATTGGGCTAAGGTGAAGTGCTTAACACTTCTTATTAAAAAATATAGTGGGTGGCATTGACATAATAGGCCCCTTGGGAAGCATGCCAAATGTGCAGCTTTCCAAAATAGTCTTCGTAAATTATTGAGGAGATACATTAATAAAAGGGTACAATGGTCTAAACTGCTTTTGTTGTTTCAAAACTTGCGATCAATTTTTGCAATCGTTCCCGCCAATTTTCTCTCTTTAACTTCTAGAAAACCTTTATCAAAATAATTAAATTTCAATGATATTTTATTATTACAAAAAAATTCTTGCAAAAATGGCCTTATACAAGTCATGTAAGGGATTGGTATAAGGGTATTTTTGGGAGAATTTGTTTGTAATAGTAAAATATCACTGAGATTTAATCATTTTGATAAAGGTGTCCTAAAAGTTGAAACTCCAAACATTTGCTAACTGAACCTATTGTTTGTAGCACATTCATTCATGGCAGACCATGATGATTAAGTTTCTATTTGATTCTTATCTCACTAATGTTGCCATGCAGTGGATATATAGCTCCGGAGTACGCAATGCATGGGGATTTCTCCGTTAAATCAGATATCTTTAGTTTTGGTGTTCTACTTTTAGAGATCGTTACTAGTAAAAAGACTAGTTGCTTTCGATCAAAGCATGTTAGGACTGTAAACGGGTCGAATACGGTACAGATCTACTAAGATCCGAATTCGATCCAATAAGAAAATCCGATATCCGAATTCAAACCGATTATTCGATGAATCTTTCACATTTAATACCGAATTCGATCCGAATTCAAATCCGATCGATTATCCAATATTCAAATCCGATTACATTATATATGGAAAAAAATTTTAAGATATTATAAGCCTTAAGTTAGTAGATCAAATAAGGATGTATTAATTCAAATTTCTCTTATATTATGACTCTAAATCAATAAATATTATATGAAACCTTCATTCCTTCTATATTAATATATAAAAAGACTTTAAAAGCCCTAAAAAAACATAATAAATATACAAAATAAACGGTCGGATCTTTATCGGGTCGAATATGTGCAATACCATATTCGAATCCGAATATAATCGGATCTAAAGCTAAGATCCATATTCGGATAATCAAATCAGATTCAAATCTTTATGCGACCCATTGACAGCCCTAGAGCATGCTAAGGACCTCCTAAGCTATGTGAGCGTGAATTTGAATTTCTGCAAATATCTTATTGAAGTTCAGAATTTACAGGGAATTGAAACCTTGCATGTTTCTTTAACTTCTTAAGCACGGATATTATCCCAATATGGAAATGAAAGCTCTGAAGAAATTCTTTAATTCAGGTATTTGTACTGACAATATTTTTTTAGGCTTGGAGACTATGGAGGGAAGGGAATGCTTTGGAGCTCATGGATTCTGTGTCCAGAGGATCTTGTTCGGTTGCAAAGGCGTTGAGATGCATCCACATTGGCTTATTGTGTGTATCCAGGATAATAAGGCTGACAGACCCACCATGGCTTCTGTTATTCTCGTGCTTACTAGCAATTTTGTCACTCTCCCACAACCTTTACATCCTGCATATTTTCTTCACAGCAGAAAGGGGTTTGGCATGCCCTCAGCGGAATATGGTTCATAGGCAAACGAGTATGGGAACCCAACAAATCAGTTGGTGTCTCTAAATGAATTATCGATTACCGAAATGTCTCCTCGATGAGTGGTATATTGTTGTCTGTTAATAACAATATTATTATATTTGTTTAACTAATAGTTTATGATATTCTTATCCCAGAAAATGAAGGGAAGAATAATGACCATTATAAGCTGTCAATGAATTTTGTTTATCTGAAGGAATTACTTCAGACCTCTGAAAATTGTTACCTAGTTGGTTTATGTGGTTATGGCCGGGTATTGATTTTTTGGCACAGGAAAATCCCACAGAACCATAAATACGGGCTTCACACTTACAAAAATCTGGTGGGATCAAAACGTTTCCATGATTCAAATCACATTAGGCATATGAAAATCGTCACCCAGTCTTTCAATTTTATTGCGCTCAATAGCTATTCCTCGTACTTTCCCAATGCCTTTCCAACATGCATTTTTTGTGAGCAGCAGAACATAATCCGATATGCCTTCAAGGAAATCTAATTCACAAGCAAATGAATCAGATAAATTCACAGGCCAATCTGCCCCGAGTTTTTTAAATAAGGTTTTCCTTAGGCTCTGTTTGTTTCACTAGAAAATGGAGAAAAGAAAACATTTTCAAGAATTTTGAAATTTTCCGGACGTTGGTTACGATCATTTACGGTGTTGGTGACATCGTTTACTGATAGCTGAAGTGTGAATGAATGACTTCCTTTTGCGTGTCAACGACTTTTATGTAGGAAGAAATAAATAACGGGATTGAAAATTGAAAACTCGTCTCTTTCGGGAAGCCGGAGTAGGGACTCAAGGAGGTGACATTCCTCTGCGTAATAGTCTGCACGTCAATGGAAGGAACGACGTACGTGGTCCCTCAACAGATGACTTCAATTTCCGAGTCAACGAATCAATTCATGTACGTATCATTATCCTCAGTTTTTCTATTTATTTAAGGAAATGAATGCATATGCTATTATTTTATCTATTTTGACTTTGGTTATTTTTCAATTGATTTAATGAGATGAGAGGAAGTGAAAGCAACGTCCTTGGAAGTATATGGTTGTCAATGGACTTAATTAATGTGGATTTAAGTTAGAGGATCATATCCATGCTTTGTACACGGTTATGGTTAAGCTTATGCTTATATCAATACGACTAAGATCTGAAACTAGTAGATTATAATAACTTTACCATAAAAAGGTTACTTTGAACTTTTTAGAACTAAGTACATATTTTCCTAACTATATATTGTAGAAGCAAAGAGGAAGTGTGCTTATTGGTTGTTCGTGCTTGTTGTGTTGTATGATAGTTCTGGCTATTGTGGAAGATAATTGATAGTTCTGGCAATGTTATTCTAGTGTGTCCTCTCTTTCTTCATCTATCTCATATCCCGAATCAATTTTGTTCCCTATTTGTCGCTATTTGTGCTCTTTGTCTTCAAAGCTCGAAAACTAACAGCTTTAATGATACTATTCGATAACTAACAACTTTATGGTCATCTACAGTGTTGGTCACATCGTTTACTGATAGCTCAAGCGTGAAGGCATGATTTCCTTTTGCGTGTCAAAGACGTTTTATGCGGGGAGAAATAAATAATGTAGTTGAAGATTGACAGTCTCTTTCGGGAAGCCGGAGTAGGGACTCAAGGAGGTGACATTCCTCTGCGTAATGGTGTGCACGTCAATGGAAGGAACGACGTACGTGGTCCCTCAACAGATGACTTCAATTTCCAAGTCAACTAATCAATTCATGTACGTGTCATCGTCCTCGGTTTAGACTTTATAATTAATTAATTTGGCAAAGGTTATTTATTTGGTAGCCGTGGGGTGCTTCTGCTTCTTCTGCCATATATATATGTAGCAATGATTTGGCAAGTACGTACATACAAAGCCAGCCCTTTTAACTGGATCAAGAAAGTATGATTAAGGCAGAAATAATGCTATGGGCATTACCAAAAAAAAGAAATAATGCTATGGGACTCGGCATATAAGAAAATGTCACATTTAGGATATCCGAAATGGAAAGAAACTGCATCCTGAGACACAACAACGAAACTCTTGTTTTTCATAGAGCTGGCAAAAGTGACCTGAACTGATGGGTCAATTCGACCCAACTCGATTTAAATGGATTTGGGTTGCTCTGTATATTAATTGGTTCCGTAATCGGGTCAACCAGATTATAACCCGATAACTTGACGGATTATCCTATTAAGCCATTTAGTCATATAGAAACGCTAGCATGCTTAAACTGAACCTGGATTTCCGACTAGTGAGTATATATAGATTTTTTACTAATGATAGAACATTAGAACTTTAAATCTAACGTTTAAAGATGGTTCCTAATATATGAAATTTTTAGTAGAATCCAGATTCCAAATATAGAATGAGAACATGATTATCATATAATTTTTCTAATTATTTTTTTTGAAAAAAAAAAAATCGGGTTTAGCGAGTTGAACTCGTTTATTGGTAAGTTGGATTCGATTTGGGGATTTTCCAACCCGTCATTAATCGGGTTCAATCCCACCCGATTAACCCCCAATCCTATTATGACCTGACCCATTGCCAGTTCTAGAACTTTTCCACAGCGTAGTTTCTCCTTATCTAAATGCAGCCTTGTGGGTAAAATATTTTTTTTTAAAACCTTAAAATGCCCATTACCTAATGCAAGCTCTACTTGCTCCGAACATATGCATACACCTACAACTTATCTGTTAGGTCTCAATGAAGCTGGGGTATTACATGTTGGAACAATGAATGACGTAAAGTGGTTTTAAATCTCAACTGAGACGAATAAGTTGAGAAGGGTTAGTAACCAATTGGATGTTTGTCTTGTGTTCAATTTGAATCCGATTTAGGAAAAGTAAATTTATAAGGTTCTTTTTATTTGTTGCGAACAATGAATAAGATGGCAAAAGAAGCAGGGAATATAACAAAAGTATTTTCATCTTAAGGTCATCCATGGTATGGAGTCCACCCCCAAACCGGGCTAGTATTAGCAGCCCCTAAATGAACCCTCTACGGTTTGGTGATACTGAGTAAAGTGAAATACACAAAACACCTATATTTCCACTTACATGCGCATGCTGGCATAACAAGAACTACATGACAAGATTGCTACAATAATTCATAAAATATAATTAAAAAGGATTGGGATTCATTTATTTAAAATATTTTTAATATAAATGATAACTACATATCTATTAAAATAATTGTCATCTCCTCGCTCTTTCTTCCACTAATTGTAGGTAGCATGGGAGCTCTCTTGTCGCACTCCAAACCGGAACATGCGTGTCATTTCTGACACTGAGAAAGACTAAAGACTTTTCGCAGGATATTAGTCTGTTAGGAAATTCTTGAACCGGTCTTCATGGAATAATCTGGACTTGTCCGGTCTTTAACCAAACTGATGTTGAGATATTAGAATTAACACCAGAGGGTCTTTCGTGCTTGAAAGAACGTTAAAACACAGAGCCCACGATACTTAGGGACAAAACACCCACCTGTCACTTTGTTTACTTCTTGAACCAGTTTCACAGAATAATCTTGCCTTGTTCGGTCTTCAATCAAACTAATGTTGAGATATTAGAATTCACACCAGAGGGTCTTTCATGCTTGAAAGAACGTTAAAACGTAGAAGCCCTCGATTCTTAGGTGTAAGGTTTAATAATTTAGTTTGGCTTAATTCAGTGTCAAAAAGAATGTGTTTAAGTGTGTTTAGAATGTTTAGGTTGAGTCCAAGAAGACATGGTTCAAACGGCGTCAAAATCGGAGTCAAATTGAAGAAGTTATGCCCAACGTTTGATCAACGTTCTCTGTCCGTTCGAACGTTCAATTTCTGGAGAGCAACGTTTGCTGAACGTTTGCTGAGCGTTCGAACGTTCATGTTCTGTAGACAAACCCGAGAGCAACGTTTGCTGAACGTTTGCTGAGCGTTCGAACGTTCATGTTCTGCAGAGAAACCCGAGGCTAGCGTTCGACCAACGTTCTCTGTCCGTTCGAACGTTCAAGTTTTAAAGGCCAACGTTTGCTGAACGTTTGCTGAGTGTTCGAACTTTCAAACAGCAAAATTTCCGAAAAGTTACGAAAAATTACATAACTTACTCGTTTCAATTCGGATTGACTTCAAACTTTTTGGGGAACCTTTAAATAGGATTAGGGACCTTCTAAACCTAAGAGAGCTACGTTTTAGAAGCCCTAAATATCCTTTTCTCTTCTGAAAACCCTTCTTTTAGGTTTTCATCTTTTGAGCGATAAAACCTTTCTTTTCTTCTTCCTTCCTCTACCTTGGAGTTCCGGGTTTGGGAGATTGATCGTGGGAGTTCCTACGGATACCAGGCGAGTTCGTTTGGGTGATCGTGTGAGAAGATCTTCAGAGTTCTGAAGTGTTGCTGTGGAGCAAATCTGAGGAGTTCCTTAGATACTTTCAAGTCTGTGAGTTGCAGAGTCTAGCATAGGGATATTGAGTCGTCTGAACTACAAGTTGTAAGTCTTCTTTTCATATTGGATCTTTTAGGTGGCTCCTGCATAGCCCGGAAGGTTTTTCTCTAGTGAGAGTTCTCATAGAGTTTTCCCTTCGTCACCAAATTGCTTGTTTTGTCTTACTTTACATGCTTTAATTATTTGCTCGCAATTTGGGTGGCTTGTTAATTGCTTTTGATTAGTTATTTGATTTTCTGGAATTACCTTGAGGATTTGTTCATGCCTATTAATTAAGGACTTGTCTTTAATTGATAGAAAAATTTTATTCCGCTGTGCTACACCTATTCACCCCCCTCTAGGTGTTGTTAGAGTCAAAACCCTGTTTTTCATTAGGGACAAAACACCCACTTGTCACTCTGTCGACTTCTTGAACCGGTCTTCACGGAATAATCTGGCCTTGTCCGGTCTTCAACAAAACTGACGTTGAGATATTAGAATTCACACCAGAGGGTCTTCTGTGCTTGAAAGAACGTTAAAACGCAGAGGCCATCGATTCTTAGGGACAAAACACCCACCTGTCACTCTGTCTACTTCTTGAACCAGTCTTCACGGAATAATCTGGCCTTGTCCGGTCTTCAACCAAACTGATGTTGAGATATTAAAAAGGATTTTTAGTGGTGTAATGGCAAACGTAAGGAAAAGTTTGCCAATTCAATTCAAGGGTATGTATATGAATGTCATTGGAGACTGATCCGAGAGACCGATGGAAGATAAATTGCTCCCAACTACGGCCTTTGACCGTGTTTGCTTAATTATTTATAATTTACTTAGAAAGACCTTACAACTCATATGGCCCCGTTACGTACCTAAGAGGGAATATAAAAGTAGGCGTCAAGTATTGAACACCAAGCCAACCTTGTGAGGATAAACATAATTTTATTTTTAAAAAGCATCTCTCGAAATGTGTGGGTGCAAATTTACTTTTTAAAAAGCAAGTACCTCCTCTGCATGTGCACTTCAAATGTGTGGGTCTAAATTTACTTTTTAAAAAGATGACGATCTCTGATTTATCAGAGTTTTGATGCTTCTGTCTCATAATCTCCGGAGATATCGACAAAGCCTTTAATTGCCTTATCTTTTTGCTTTTGTCATTGAGACTGTGGAAGACTGATCAAATGGGGGTCCTACCAGATATTTATAGGTTTGACATTGCCCAACATTATTTGATCTTATCTTAAAAAGTTAAAATTCAAATTAAGCACTTAATTTAATTAAGTAATCCCAAATACGTTCAACTTAAAGGTGAGTCGTATAATTCCAACATAAAAATCTTGCGTTAAATTTTAAAAAAAATATTCAATACTCAAAAGATTCCTGTCAGCTTTAATAGCAGACGTTGTCAAGGGTGTTATTTGAGAAAACTTTGTAACGGACTATCCAAATCAACTACCCAAGCAATTAACCCTTTTCGTTATTCTTCCTCTATTAGTTATTTTTTCTCTTTCTTTAAGTACTTATTAAAGCATTTCTATATAATTATAAACTTCCATTACGTAGATTAAAACTCAAAACAGAATCAAATCAAATTTCAACTCATAATTTTAATTCAAAATAGCACGAAAATTAATAGATTAACACGTAAAACGAACTGAAAAACCGAAAGTTTACATATATGTTCACTTTTCACACACAATTCGTACATCAAGGATGGAAAATGATTTGCAAAATAACTTTGATGACTACAAAATTTCATATTTTGTATATATATTATATGTAATATAATAGTATAGTTCAGTTTTTTTGGTTTGGTTTGGTTTATTAGTCACCTAAACTATGAACAGAACCAAACCAATTCGGTTTAAACTTTCTCTAACCAAAACTGAACCAAACTATGAATGAAACCAAACGAATCAAATTTTGGTTTACACCAAACCAATTGACACCCCTAAATACTTAGTCCTTAAAATTTTTACACATGGGATGCATGTTAGTGTGACTTATGATTTGTGAGGAGGTCGGCCGGTCTCATTTAATAGGTAGACAAAATAGCTCAAAGTTCTACTGCATGAGTTAAAATAAGGGTAGAAGTATAACCGAGCGGTAGACATCCCAAAGTTTGCTGGCTCCCGGTGTTGAGCATTAAATGCTTTTTAATATTTTAAAAATTAAACTTCTCTCTTACGTTGGCTTACATCTCTTACGTTTTTTTCTTACATTGGCTTTTTTTTTTTCGGTAAGATATTTATTTATTTATTTATTTTACATGGGCTCCCGTAGACTTGTAATGATAGTAGCATTAAATGCAGATGGAGAGGGATAGGAGAGGAGAGAAATGAAATCCTCCGTCGTGTTTCCTTGAAGTATTTTCTGAGGTAACCGTGAGATGCTGCCATGTGGAGTCTCACGGCCACTGTTTTTTTATGTGAGGCCCACTTAATACATTTATAACATATGAAAAACAGTAATCGTGAGATGGTCCACATGATAGCATCTCATGGCCACATCAGGGAGCAAATCAGGGAGGCAAGACAGACGATTTCAACTCGAGAGAAGAGGAAAAGTAGGAAAGGAGCAAAAGTGGGAGAGCTCTATCAAAAAAAGAGGAAAAGTGGGAGTGTTACCAGAAAAAAAAAAAAAAAAAGAAAAAATTGGGAGAGGAGAGAAAAATGGGGAAAAGTAAAATAAAAAAAATCTGGGGCCCACTTAAAAAAAATCTGGGATAAAAAAAATCTGGGAGAGTAGAGGAAAACGACTCTTCCAATGCTGGTACATCAGCCCCAGAGCACCGCACGTTGACATGTCAAATGCCACCCCCGTTCTGCTTAATATAATAGATTTTGAGAACTTGGTGGCATCCAAAATAACTGCCTTGTAGTTGCGGGGACTGAGTCCAGCGGAGGACCTTCGATCTCCATCAACCACTCTTGAATTGCAAGCTTTCCCTTGCATTTTAAATTTCTAAACCAATTGAAAGGCACATATATCAATCTACATTGATACAATAGACTGATGGAAGATCTGAGAGGAACGTTCACATGATATTTTTGGTGCGGAAGATTTCTGTCCATGGATTATACTTGTCCTAAGTCCTAACTACTCTTGTCACGATCAGAGCATAATCTCTGACATTTCTTTGGGGCTTTTTTCTTCTTCTTATTCAAACAGAAAGCCATACAAAACCACTCGCTAGTGGATTTTGTATTCCTCAGAGCTCATACGCCTCTGTTACATAAAACCAAATCCTTTCCTCTCCTTCTGCTTGCATACCTAGACGGCGAGCGTGATGGGTTCATTTGGCTTGTATTCGTTACTTTTAATTTCAGCCATTTTCATGCACTTCATTCTCACAAATGTCCAGTCAGAGGAGCCATACCTTGTTTGTGGAAGCACAGGTAATTACACCAGTAACAGTCGGTACAGGATGAACCTCAACACCCTCCTGTCTTCTTTATCCTCCTCTAATGAAACATTCAACAACGGTTTTATCAATGCAACCGCTGGCGAGAACCCTGACAAGGTTTACAGCCTTGTCCTTTGCAGAGGTGATGTTGCGTTGGATGCATGTAGAAACTGTGTCAATAGCTCGAGTCAAGAGATCACAAAGCTTTGCTCAAACCAAAAAGAGGCAATTATATGGTACGATGAATGTATGCTGCGATACTCGAATCAATCAATATTTTCTAAGATGGAGCTGGAACCAATATACTACGTGTGGAGTACAGAAAATGTTTCGAACGTGAATCAATTTAATAGCGTATTGGGGGATTTAATGGACGTCCTTGTGGGACGAGCTGCCTTTGGTCATCCTTCTTCTATTCGCATGTTTGCGACGAAAGAAGCGAACGTCACTTCCTTACAAAGGATATATGGACTGATGCAGTGCACTCCAGATATATCCCCGAATGATTGCAACACATGCCTACAGATGGCTAAGAGTGAAATCCCCAAGTGTTGTGATAGTAAGGAAGGTGGAAGTGTCCTCATAGCAAGTTGTAACCTAAGGTATGAGATATACCCTTTCTATCATATCAGTGGTGAATCTCCAGCACCTTCTCCACCACCTCTTATAACATCTCCGCAACCATCAACAACCAACACAACAATATCTAATGGTAAGTCCTCCCTTGATACTTCAGGAGCACAATTTAGTTTCTAGATCCAAAATTACAAGAAGTCATCTCAGATTGCAATTTACTTCCATGACTTTTCCTGGTTGACTGTCCATTTGAGGGAACTCTGTTCTTTAACAATCTCATGATACAACTAGCATGCTTTGGATTCTTCTTTTAACAGTCCAATATTGGTCTAGAACAATTCCTATCATCTTTGCAGGACTGGGTTCTATAATATACAGAATATAAATTTTGAGGGAATATGCATATTTGAGCTCCTTTAGACACATCCCATATGGGGAATATGAATTTTCTTGAAACCTGTTAATGTTCTATTTAAATGTGGAAATACATCTGGATGAGCAGGGAAAGAAGGCAGCAAGTCATCTCGAAATCGAACAGTCATTATTATCACTATCACTACAGTTTTCGTAGTTGCGCTTATATCTGTTATGTGTTTCTTTTCATGGCGGAGGAAGGCAAAGGACGAACCTCAGGGTAAGAAGCCACAGTTTCTCTTGTAGTTGGCATCAAAAAATAAAGTTTACATCGAGTTATTATTTATCCATGTATATATCAATTGTGGAACAGACCATTTAGTGATGCTTCGGGAGTCATTATCATGTGATAAACTAGATGGATGTTGGAAACCAATGTTCATCAATTTTTAGCCCATGTAAGGGAAATAGATGTCTTTCATATTCGGATTTTAGCCCATGTAAGGGAAATGAAAGTCTTTCTTGAAAGGGCTTACAAGCCTTTTGTGTTGCTATGTTTCTGGCATACAACCAAATAACCTCAATAGTTTTTTGCATGATAGATTTACAGAAGAAGCTTTTTACTCAATTTTATCAAAATGTTTACTATAACTTAGTCATTTATTATTGATTCTAATTTTTGTTTTTTTGTGTTGTGAAGATGTGGTCCATGTGGATGAGATTAGCACTGTTGAATCTTTGCAAATGGAATTTGGCACACTACAAATAGCAACAAATAACTTCTCTGATGCCAATAAACTTGGAGAAGGTGGATTTGGCACAGTTTATAAGGTAATCAAACTATTCCTATTCCATCAGTTTGAGAAATTCTGTCCTGATTTCTGAAGTTTCAAATTTTGGAATTTCCTTTAGTGGTGTCTTACTAGTTTTGCATGATATAAAGAGAATTTTTTGCGTTTCTGCAATTGACCAATGTCCAGGGTTGGCTCCCAAATGGACAAAAAATAGCTGTGAAGAGGCTATCTAGAAATTCTGGGCAAGGTGACTTGGAATTTAAGAATGAGGTTCTGTTAGTGGCCAAGCTTCAACACAGGAACCTTGTTAGGCTCCTTGGATTTTGCTTGGAAGGAGAAGAAAAGCTCCTCATCTATGAGTTCGTGGAGAATGCAAGCTTGGATCACTTCATATTTGGTTTGTCAACATACCTCAATCTATTATAATATGCATGTCCAGATTAGCATCTATGATTTGTAGAAGATCAACCACTTCAAACCTTTGAATGAAATTAGATAGCAATGATTGCAGGATGAGCTTCTGCTCCTTTAATATATTTCTGGCTTTCACTCATTTCATACTTTATCTTCAGTAACTACTTGTTGAAAATTTGACTTTTAACTTGATATTTTGCCTGTGTGAATGTCTAGATCCAGTAAAACGTGCACAATTGGACTGGGAAAAGCGCTACAAAATCATAGGAGGAATTGCTAGAGGCCTTCTTTACCTTCATGAAGACTCTAGGCTTCGGGTAATTCATCGTGATCTAAAAGCGAGCAATATCTTACTAGATGAAGATATGAATCCTAAAATTTCCGATTTTGGAATGGCGAGGCATTTTGTATTGGATCAAACACAAGGCAATACAAATAGAATTGTTGGGACAATGTAAGTTTGCACATTCTGAACCTATTGTTTGTAGCACATTCGTTCATGGCAGACCATGATGATTCAATTTCTGTTGATTCTTATCTCACTAATGTTGCCATGCAGTGGATATATGGCTCCGGAGTATGCACTGCATGGGGATTTCTCCGTTAAATCAGATATCTTTAGTTTTGGTGTTCTACTTCTAGAGATCGTTACTGGTAAGAAGACTAGTTGCTTTCGATCAGAGCATGCTGAGGACCTCCTAAGCTATGTGAGTATGAATTTGAATTTATGCAAATATATTATTGAAGTTCAGAATATACAGAGAATTGAAACCTTGCATGTTTCTTTAACTTCCTAAGCACGGATATTATCTCAATATGGAAATGAAAGCTCTGAAGAAATTCTTTAATTCAGGTATTTGTACTAACAATATTTTTTCAGGCTTGGAGACAATGGAGGGAAGGGAATGCTTTGGAGCTCATGGATTCTGTGTCCAGAGGATCTTGTTCGGTTGCAGAGGTTTTGAGATGCATCCACATTGGCTTATTGTGTGTCCAGGATAATAAGGCTGACAGACCCACCATGGCTTCTGTTATTCTCGCGCTTACTAGCAATTTTGTCACTCTCCCACGACCTTTACATCCTACATATTTTCTTCACAGCAGAAAGGGGTCCGGCATGCCCTCAGTGGAATATGGTTCACAGGCAAGCGAGACTGGGAACCCAACAAATCAGTTGGTCTCTCTAAATGAATTATCGATTACCGAAATGTCTCCTCGATGAGCGGTATATTATTGTCTGTTAATAACGATATTATTATATTTGTTTAACTAATATTTTATGATATTCTTATCCAAGAAAAATGAATGGAAGAATAACGACCATTGTAAGCTATCAATGAATTTTGTTTATCCGAAGGAATCACTTTAGACCTCTGAAAATTGTTACCTAGTTGGTTTATGTGGTTATGGGTATTGAATTTTTAGTCTAGGAAAATCCCACAGAACCCATAAATACGGGCTTCACACTTACAAAAATCTGGTGGGATGAAAACGTGTCCATGATTCATATCACATTAGGCCCTCATGGATTTGTTCTCAAGGAATAATACGAGAAAATTTCCTAGTGGTCATCCATCCTAGCATTATTCTCACCCGTGCACGCTTAACTTGAGGGTTCCAAGGAGATTTAGTCCCGTGTTATGCCTTAAAAGGCATCTTGCTAAGTAAGGAATCACAAGACCACTTATAGCATTCCCAAGCGATGTGGGATCTCAACCATA
Source organism: Buxus sempervirens (assembly GCA_947561395.2). Taxonomy (NCBI): domain Eukaryota; kingdom Viridiplantae; phylum Streptophyta; class Magnoliopsida; order Buxales; family Buxaceae; genus Buxus; species Buxus sempervirens. The sequence continues at coordinate 3,098,178 of OX387186.1, forward strand.
TGCACATCCTTGCTTGGTAGCTCGCCACTGTAGTTTCTTGCCCAGGTCTCTCACCCTGCTCACATCTTAGCCGCTCACTCAAACAACCAGGATGTCACACAAAACACCCACCTATCATTCTATCTACTTCTCCTTCCACATTGACACAGTCGTCCTTGTTTCACAAGGGTCGCTACAATAATTCATAAAATATAATTAAGAAGGATTGGGATAGGTGGTTTACACACAATAACTACATGGAAAGGGTTGCTACAATAATTCATAAAATATAATTAAGCGGCCACTAATGTCGATGTCATCTCCATAGATTAACAGAATGGGGGTTGAGGACAGCTCTGAGCTCTTCGTGGGGGGACCTGATTATGACCCCAGTATGCTAACCTGAACCCGAGCATGAGTGCCAAATAATAATCATGCACCAAAAATCTAAAACGGCTTAGGTAACCGCATCAATTTTCCAAGCGTAGAGGCTTCCTTTGGATACCGAGAAACTGCAAGGAAATAGGGGTTTCTGTATGTATAGAGAGCGTCTGGAAATCAGGAAAAGAAAAAAGAAAATGTTGTGCGACACTGCGACCCAACGCGTAAATAAGGTTGGCAACATCCAATCACTACGGATGAGGCCTCACAAGAAGATATCATACACTCAAGTCTAAAAGATATCATAATGAATAGTAGGGTAGGAGTGCTAAACGGGCCGGCCCAGCACGACCCAGGCCTGTATAGCACGTGCTGCGGCTCGCTAGGCCCATTAACCAAATACCCTGGCACAGCCCAACCTGCAACACGCCTGGGGTTGGGTCGTGCTGTGCCGAGCCACCGACTGGCCAGGCTCCTTTTTTTAAAAAAAAAAGAACAAAGAAAATTGGAAAAAAATAGTAAAAAATCATAAAAAAGATTGGAGAACAAGTGGCATAGTGACATGATCACTATCTTGAGTGCATTGAGGTGTGGGAATTTCAACAACTGATAGAACAAGTGGCACCTCACTTTGGGAAGTAGAATTTATGTTTTGTGCTAGAGTTTTAGATTCAAGAGGAGAACTTGAAAGAGCATTGCAAGTTGGAAGGGCAAGTTTAACAATTTCTATTGAAATTTTTGGTGTAGAGTCCTGCACAGGTGTGAATTATTTATCATGAGTTTGTGAAGAGTGAAACCATTCATTAAATTCTACTAATTGTAAACTCCCTGTGTGCTCCATTGACCAAGGATCGGGTTGTCGATATGGAAGGATGCCTTCATTGAATGCAACATGTTGTGAAATGAAGAACTTCTTGCTTGTAGGATGATAGCATCGATACCCCTTGTATTGATTACTATATCTTGCAAAAACACACGGAACAGTTTTAGCATCGAATTTATTTCTCTTCGTATCCCAAGTGTAAGGATAACAACGAGACCCAAAAACTTGTAAACACGAGTAATCAGGTTGACGATCATGCAACTTAAAATAGGGACTGTCAAACTCAATTGCTGAGGAGGGTAATCGATTCATGAGGAAAACTGCCGTGTGAAAGGCTTCAACCCAAAAAAATTTTGGTATTCCACTATGGAAGAGCATAGTCATTCCAAGTTCTCTTATTACACGATGACGCCTCTTGACAGATCCTGTTTACTGTGGAGTATGTGGACAAGAAAGCTGATAAATTATTCCTTCCTTTTGAAAGTGTCTAATGAGGCTGGTATTGACGAATTCTCCTCCTCCATCTGAATGGAATATCTTAATTTTCTGATCAAGTTGCCTGGAAACATAACTTTCAAAAGCCAAATAAGCAGAATAAAAATCTGATTTATGACGTAAAGGAATAAACTAGCAATACTTGGAGAAATCATCAACAATACAGGCATAAAAATGAAACTTTCCTATAGATATCTAAGGTGCAGGACCCCAAAGATCACAATGGATTTTTTCAAACACAGCAGTACTCACAGAATCAAATTGACTAGAAGGAAATTTACTCAACTTTCATAATTGACAACTTTCACACAAGGAATTTATCTTATTAGAACTACCACTTTTAATGAATCCTCTAGACTTTAAAAGATTAACAGCAGATTTTTGTGGATGACCCAAACGTTGGTGCCAAACATCCTCTGTAGCTATCATGAATCGATTTGAGAAATTGGCTTCATGAGGAGATGACAAGATGTAGAGATCACCCTTGTGTCGACCTATCATTACAATTCGACCTGTCTCTCATTCCTTTATACAAAAATCAGCATTAGAAAATTTACATTTCAAAGGAAATCGATCAGTAAGTTGACTAACAGATAAAAGATTATGTGCTAAAGAGGGAACAAGTAACACATCTCGTAATTTTAAGTTTGAATTCCCATGCCTAATTAAAGTGTCACCAATTGCTTTAATGGATAAAGCTGTTCCATCACCCACTAAAACAAAGTCATTGCCTAAATATGAACGTAAGTTAGAGAGCATCTCAACATTACCTGTCATGAGATTGGAAGCCCCAGTATCAACTATCCATTCAGTATATGCCACTGTTGTGTCCAATGTAAGTGTTGCTAGAGCTTGTGGTATTTCTTCAGTTTGTATTGGATTTGTCTTGAACCAATTCCAGCAAATAGATTCAATATGTCCATCCTTGCCACATATTTGGCATTTCTCATCACAATAGCGTTCACATTCTGTAAGAGTCATACGTCGAAAACGTGTGCCATCAAGTAGCATTGGTCCTTGTTGTGAACCACTTCCACGAGAAGAGAAAGTACCTGTGTTGGTAGGCTGAAATCGACCTTTGGAGGAAATACTACCACCAAAGTTGCGATTATTGGTGTTATTAGTTTGTTGATTTTTTTGGTCTCTGCCCATAGAAGGCAAATTGGTGAGGTTCACTCCATTGTGTACGTTGCTCATACCCTTGGAGCAAGGAGACTAATTCAGAATAAGGAGGCATAGGAGGCTTGAGCATGGTGGTAGTGAAGGTCTCATATTTTGGACCCAAGCTTGTAAGAAGAGAATAGACTTTAACTTTGTCTGGAACCGGGCTTCCGATAGCTGCAAGGCTATCACATAATTTCTTGAACTTACGTAGATGATCGACAATTGTGGTAGCAGCATCTTTCCTAAGATATGTCAATTGTTGACGAAGAGTGAATTCTCGTTCCTAGGAATCTTGTGCATAAGCATCTTGGAGTGCATCCCAGACTTGTTTGGAGGTTTCAAGACCAACAAGTCCAAGTGCTTCTTCTGTCAGGGTGCCAATGACCCACCCTCGAAGTAAGCGATCTAACTTTCTCCATTTGAGATATTCGTCAGTGATTTGTGATGTGCTTGTGGAGGTGATTGCCTCAGTATACATGGTCGGAATAGCCATGTCACCTGTGAGATGTCCAACTAGATCTTGACTTTCAGCAAGTGCGAGGACCTGTTCTCGCCATAGGGAATAATTGTCTTGGTTGAGTTTGAGAGTGACAAAATTGCCAACGTTGAGAGAGAGAAGCCATGGGGTTGATAAAAGATTAACTCTCGTACTCACAATGGCTCTGATACCAAGATAAAAAACGGAAATTTATTGAACTGTCTTCTCAACGTGAGTACAGAGGGTATAAAAGGCACTATTTAAAGCCTTAGATTCTCAACGTTAAGCTAATCTTACAAGATTTGATTAGGAGAAAATCTCTCCTGATTTAACAACTGTTAAGCTAATCCTACAAGGTTTGATTAGGAGAAAATCTCTACTAATCCTACAAGGTTTGATTAGGATAAGATCTCTCCTAATTGAACAACTGTTACACTAATCCTACAAGGTTTGATTAGGAGAAAATCTCTCTTGATTGATAGATACGCGGTTTGACTCTCCTTGAATTTTGAATGAATCAGTGTGTTGGGATTGCAGATCAATCTTCATCCTTATCTCTTCATTGATCAAATCAGTTTCCTGATTTGAACTTAGGGTTTGCTGATTTGAACCTGGGCTTGAATCTGTACCGTTAATAGTGTTACCTCCGACATGTGTCAGGATTGCATCAGTAATTCGACTCAGCGGATCATACAACTATGCCCCGATCAAAAGGATGCGATCATATGGTACCTAGAGTGCATGTTACGCTACTCGAATCAATCCATATTCGCCACCAGGGAAGACCGTACATCCTGATTATATTTGGTCAAACTCAGGTGTCGTCCCAGAAGGGGAGAAGAGGGAATGAAATCCTCTGCCGTCTCCCCCTGAAATGCTCCCCGATGTGGCCGTGAGATGCAGCCATATGGACCATCTCACGGCCACTGTTTTTTCATATATTATAAGTGTATCAAGTGATCGCCACATGAAAAAACAGTGGCCATGAGATGCTCCACATGGCAGCATCTCACGGCCACATCAGGGAGCATTTTAGGGGGACATGGCAAACGATTTCAACTCCGAGAAGAGTGACTTTAATCAAGCACTGGGAAATTTGCTGAACAGCCTTATAATCAGGGCGGTGGCTGGTCCTAGACTCCTGTTCGCAACTGGAGATGCTAACTGCGTACACTATCCCTAAGATAGTGTCGGGTTTAGTGCAGTGCACTCCAGATAGTGATTGCAAGCAAATTCTATATTGCAATCAGCAACCTGGAGATTCTCTTCAGCTTCCTTGGAGAATTACGCCTATCCTAAACTCCATAACTCTTCTGTGTTCTGAGTTTTCAGTTGTTCAAGTTTCTCACATTTATAGAGAGGGTAATGGAGCTGCTGATTGGTTAGAAAATTTTTGTCTACATAAGTATTCTTGTTTTTGGCTGCGGAATCCTCCCTTAGATCTTCGCTGTATCTTGTATGATGAGGCACGTGATGTTGTAAGAGTTAGACCTTCATAGTAATGAAAGTTTCTTTTCGTTACCCAAAAAAAAAAAAAGCAATGCCTGCAATCAGCAGTTAGTGACGTCCCCATTTGTTGCGATGGCCAAATCACAGGTGGAATTCAGAGTTCCAGTTGTAGTTTAAGATACGCGCCCGGCCCTTCCTATGACTCAACAGCCTTTGCACCTCTACCACCACCATCTCCTCCTCCTGCAACCTCAACGACACCACTGCCGAGCAACGCCACTATTACGTACCGGTGGTGAGTTCTATTTCCTAGTACCTCCTGTTGCGCTTTGGATTTACGTTTCATTTCTCTCATCCTCCGGTCACTCTCAACTCTCAACTCACAACTAGGCCCCAAATCCTTGTTCTGAACTGAATCTTAGCCTTTTCTCTAATTTGAATTAGGTTTGCAATTGTGTGTTCCAATTGATTCAATTTATTATAAAATTCCTTTAGATTTATAATATTTTATGGTGTGCGCAGGGAAGGGTTGGAGTTCGATTCTCAAATAACCGTCATAAGTATCTTTGTTCCTACAGTCATCATAGTATTGATACTTCTCACAGTCATCTGGTTATTTCTACAGAGGAGGACACCAAAGGTAAAGGTTGATGGGGTAAGCAAGTCCATGGCTTTTATGATCATAAAATTTAGGCCATGCAAGTACTGCGGGCAAAGTCTCTTCTAGAAACATCATGTAGCATCCATTGTTTCAAATAACTGGGTGCGGTTCTAGCAGGATTAATTATAACTAATTTAGTTTGCATTTTTACTTTCTTATATAGCTACGTTTGTTGAAGACGTGGACGTGAGTAGAAGTGCTGAATTTTTGCAATTCGACTTTGAGCTTCAACAAATGGTTTCTCTGATGCTAATTAATGTGCTTGGAGAAGGTGGATTCTGTACTGTTTATAAGGTTATAACTAAATTTTCAACAGCAGGCAATTGAAATATCATATTTAATTTGGGTTCTCTTATATACATAGTTATGTCTTTACCTATCAACTTAAGCTTTTAGGTGCAACGTTCGTTTAATATAGTATCAGATCGGGGAGGTCTTGTGTTTCAACTCCCATAGGCAAATTCGATTTGGCATTTATTCGTATATAAGATGTTCATATCCTGTGTTTGTCATCTCCACGTATGTTTCCATGCTCCCCTATGTCTGTCCTCCTCATGTATGTTTCTGTGTGAAGTTGCACATATAGAGAATGTTAAAATATCATATTTAAGCTTTTAGGTGCAACAGTCAAATGACACAGGCAAACTTAGAATTTTATTGTCCAAATTTCTTTAATTTAAACTGGGAGTTTCTTGAAAGTACTTTTGAATCCTCTTGCATGCTTCTTTCATTCATTAATTTTCAGGGTGTGCTTTCCAATGGACAAGAAATAGCCGTGAAGAGGCTCTCTAAGGATTGAGGACAAGGTGAAGTAGAATTTAAGAACGAAGTTGTCGTCTTAGCTAAGCTTTTCCACAAGAATCTGGTCGGGCTCCTCGGTTTCTGCTTGGAAATAGGAGAAAAGCTTCTCATCTATGAATTCATGCCAAATGCAATCCTATCACTTCATATTTGGTAATTGCCGGCATTTCCCCTTAAATCTTGAATTTCATTTCTGTCTTAACAGTTGGGTTTGATTGCGTAAAACATGTGAGTTTTTCATAGAGAATGGAAATGTGCCATTAATTCATCTTTCAGTTTCGTGGTGAATGGCTTCTTAAATTTCTTGCTGAACCATTACGTACGAAATTTGATCTTTTACTTTGCTGAATATGAAGATCCGGTGAGGCGTGCACAATTGTAATGTTGTGGCAAATCAGTGTAATTTGTGTCATTTGCTCTCTACTAATACATCAAATAAATTGGTTTGGTATGTGTAAATTCATCTGGGCATAAATGTGAGGAAACTACCTTTCGCCATCATGTGGTTACCACAGCCGATGGCCCCCTCTGTTGAGGGATTATCAATCCCGCCTAGTTGCGGACCCATATTTAGGCTTTTCTAACGGTCTTCTGTTGGAAGGTATGGCTTTGTCCATTTGCCTAATTTCTGTTAAGAAAACTTCTGCAAGTATGCATTGGGGTATAACATCCATAGTGTTTAGCTTCTCTTTTGGTTATGGTTATGGTTATGGTTTGGTTGGTTTTCTGTTTAGCTGGGTTGTAATCGATTTGATTGTATTTGTCATTCATATTAATGAAATTGATTAACCTGGCTTATTATAAAAAAAAACCTGCTACAAAGGCAATTATTTAAATGACTGAATTAAATAAATGCACAAGCTTGCTGCTGACGCTCAAATGACTTGACTATTTGCAATATATTTAGATAGAAACACAAGTCATGGGTCATATGTAAGGATGGCAATGGGGCTGATTAATGGGTAACCTGCCCGTCCCGCCCTAATGGTTAGGGTTTGATATTGCTAAAATTAGGGTTAGGGGTGGGTTTGGGTTTCTCTTAACCCGCCAGAACCCAACCTTAATATAAATATTATTTTCATATGTATTGCATATAAAAAAATACATATTTATTAATGAATATATTATTAGTTTACATATTATATATTTTTTTTAAACAAAATTTTTTTTGCAATTTTTACTGCAACGGGTCAACCCGATAAAGAGCAGGTTCGTATTCACCAAAACCCATCCCAAGCCCGCCTAGTTTCCATGCCTAGTCATAGGTCACACCCACATTTGTGCTGAACGAAATGATCGTGACAGTGGGCTAATCATGACCCTACAAATAAACCTTATAGTTTCGATGATGCTAGAGGGAGATAAAGACAGCTACGTAACAGCAGTTTGTCTATTTAACTTAAAAAGAGAATTTAAAATTAGTATATCCAATTTCATCCCATAAAAAGCTCATTGAAAACTGATATTTTCATTCAGATAAAAAATTAAAGAAATGAAATGATTGTTACGTATACACCTACGAAAATTTAGAATAAATATGTGATTAGGTAACGCTACACACATTCAGTTGCAATTTCCTCGTTCAAAGATAATATTTTATTTGAGGGTTTTGTCATAACTAAAAATAAGTATGTTATAAATAGTTATTTTTACTATTATATAAAGCGAAGTCCTTCTTTTCTCGTTAATATTTCTTACCCAATATGCTTTTCATTTTTTATAATAATTAACTCTTATATCTTCATTTAATGTTACGTATGACTTATTAACTACCTAACATTATATACCTAAAATGCCTTTTATATATAATTTGCTATGCACATAGCTCCTGACTCCCCTAGTTTGAAATAAATGCATTATATCTTTATCATAAGTATAGAATTCAGTTTTAGATAACATTTTTGTATGTAATTAGATAATAATTATATATAGAGGTTAAAATTATGATAAATGCTTCCATCTTAATAATTTTTAATAAACAAATAATCATGGTCATCTTAATCTCTCCATGCTTACACTCAAGATTATTTTCTGAAAGCGCGTGACTTTTCGAACCATTATACTTTAGGTTAGGTTGGTGCAGCCGACAGTTGGAATTATGTGCACAATTGGGGCCTGTTCGGTGAAGTCGCATTCGAAATGACTGGACCTTGGATCTAATGAGTAAAACTTGGTTGACCGTCAACATTTCTCTGCTTATACAAGACCACTGAGATTCCAAGTTTGAGCGTTACGGGCATTGAGATGGCCTTAGAATTTGGGGGTTAACTTAGATTGAAATTTGGAGCATAACACGAATCAAATCAGTGTTTTTTTTATTTCTATAAATGTATCAGGTGGGTCTTACTTGAAAAACATTGATAGTGAAATGACAGCATCTCATAACCATAACAGTTTACAATGTAGTAGAACTTGCAGACGAGACGAATTTGTCGGCGATGTTTGTCTGTAGAGACTTTTATTTTAGCAGTTAGATACTATCACGTGAAGCATCTTAATATCACTGTTTTTTTTATTATTGTAAATGTTTGAAGTGAGGTCATGCAGTCAAACATGATAACGATTTTATTGCATCGCAAATACCATGGATTTGGTTGACCCGTTCCTTTTTACGTATTGCAGATTTGCAGTGGCGGCTATAGGTGAAGAGGGGACCAGCGGTGTCTGGCAAGTGGTAACGAAGCAAGGTTTTTTTTTGTTTTTTGGGTAACAGTCACGACGCAAGTTGATTAGGATTGTTGTTCAATTATTTCAGTGCAAAGAATCTAAAGCGCGTCTTGAAGACTTTTCCGCCGTCACGCAAAGCAAAACCCCATTGGGGACCCACGTTTGGATTGGATTTGTTTGATGAATATTAACCCACAGGCTTTGGCTGGCCAAATGGTTTTGACGAAGAAAACTCACAGCTTGACTTCAAATATTTGGCACGACTCCCTAGAATAAGTTTAACTTTTCCTTGCAATTGAGCAATTTTTTTTGGCTCTTACAATCACCTATATAAATAAAATACTACAACATGGCAATAAAGGATATATATCCTTGTTAATTTATTATTCGTTAACAGCTAATTGCGCATGCAAGTTTGGTGATACCTTGTGGAGCTTAATTAATTAGGCCAACATGTTGGGTCCTAACCCACTTGGGGGCGACATCCACTCGTATGCATGGTTGGTTGCAACTTGCAACACGTTAAAAGTAATCGAACCTACCAAAATATATACCTAATTCGAGACAGGATTGGTCCGTTTCGGTGACTACTTGAAAAGAAGCATGCAAGGGTGTCTCGACTTAAAAAGGGGATGGGTAAACAAGTTAATTCATATATTTTTTTCGGTGCTCCGAAAGGCTTTGACTGCTCCCTTGGGGTTTTTCTATATTTAGTTTTTTTACCTTTTATTTTTTCATATTGACGTTTTTAGCAGTCCTGAGTGTCCTCGTCGCCAGTCGCCATCGTTGGTTCTTCAAAATTTCCCGGCTCCGAGCAAGCATCACAAGACTTCCTAAGCTTCAACGAGTTTCAGCCCACTACCTCTAACTAAAATTCTCACAACCCCCTCTACTTGAATTGGCGATACACAATCATCTGGCACCATTAACAGAGCATGGATGCTTCCTCTGGATTGCTCTTCTTCTATGCTGCTCTCCTCTTGCACCTTTGCCTCACCATCACAGCTGCGGATCCATACTACATATCCTACGCTTGCCCGCCCGTAGCTAACTACACTGCCAATGGTACCTACCACGAAAACCTCAGTACGCTCCTTTCTTCTATGTCCTCCAACGCTACAGTCCACAACGGGTTTTACAACGGCACCGCCGGCCAAGAATCCGACACGGTCTACGGTATCTATCTTTGCAGAGTAGGTGTTTCGTCTGACATGTGCCGGGACTGCGTCAATGCTTCGACTCATCGGATCATGGAACAGTGCCCCAACCAGAAAGAGGCAATCATATGGTACCTGGAGTGTATGTTAAGGTACTCAAACCGATCCATTTTCGCGGCCATGGCAATCAGTCCTGGGTACATTTGGGCGAATCCGGGAGATGTCCGTGTCGCGGTGAAGTCCAACTTTACTCGGGGATTGGGGAGTTTGATGAACAGCCTTGTGAGCCGAGTCGCTTCTACTTCTGGGTCTAGTCTCGTGTTTGAAACCGGAGATGTACGGTACAGTGGTGTGGAGACGATATTTGGGCTGGTGCAGTGCACTCCGGACATATCAGTCCGTGATTGCACAAGATGCTTGCAAGCGTCGGTTAGCGATCTCCCCTTTTGCTGTGATGGGAAAATTGGAGGGGGAGTTCACAGACCCAGTTGCAGTTTGAGGTATGCAACCTTCCCTCTCGTTGAGTTTACAGGCATTGCACCAGCCCCTTCTTTAATCTCTCCGGCGCCAACGCCGATGAGCACCACGATCGCCGGTGGTAAGTCCACGTTACAACTCACCAAAAAATCAACATGCCCATTTGGGATTAGAAATTGGGACTACTTATATTATTAATACTCTGTCATTCGCTTTCTTTGAATGTTCTTCGGCTGATTATTCCTCGTTTTCTTTCGGGTATAAATACTCTGTTACTCTATTCAGAGCATACGATCTAGAGATCACAGTGGTAGAGCGGAATAGGGCGATTGAGGATTCTTTGCCATTTTTCTTGCTTGTTTTCCGGCTGAGTTAAACATGTTTTTCACGATGAACTGACATTTGGCTCTTACTCTGTTCCATCTTTAGGATTTTGCGCCAAAACCTGTCCAGTTCTGCGTCACCTTGCTAATTTATTTCTTCTCATTGTAATTCCCATTTCAGGTCTATTGTTATATTTCGTAAAAGGTTTGATTGCAGTACCTAACGATATAAATATGAGCTTTCACTCTGATTTGAGGGGTATGACATGCGAAAATTTGTTTCTGGTACTAAAATAGTTCTGTTCTTACAATGCCCATGTTTTATATACTCCTACTCAATTTGTAGATTTCCTCTACGGATATGTGCTGATTGATATAGACTTCCATTGTATATTGCCTCAGATATGTTCTTCTAGTACAGGCCATGAGCAATTCAAAGCAGCATCAATCAACTTGAAGATAATATGCAACATCCTGTGTGTACCATATTCAAGTGCAAAACAAAAACTATTAGCAGGAGTTCAGGATCATGAGAAGTTATTTAATTTGACCATAGCCTTGTTTAATGAATAGACATTTCTGGTTTGTGCAGGAAAAAGAGCAAATTCAACTAACATAATCATCATCATTGTGGTTTCTACTGTTGTTGTATTGATTCTTCTATCTGTCATTTGTTTCCTCTTGTGGAAAAGGAAGATTCCCAAGGACAAAGTTAATGGTAACTCAAGATCCTCCTCCAGTTTTTTATTTCTTAGTTTATTTTATCTCTTTCCCTTCCTGGCATACTGTAAGTAATGAGAACTGAGATCCATGCAAGGGGAATCAGAGCCTTCCTTTAAATGTGCCGCTTCTCTCTCTTTGTGGGGACTTGAACCCAAGCCCCTAACACAACTACTAAGGGACCTTATGAACTATACTGGATAGAGACTTAATAAGCTAAACTTGAAAGGGCTTCTCAACTAGCCTTCATCGGTTAGAATAATGGTGTATATTCTAGTATTTATAACTAGACATGCGCTAAAAAATTTCTCCTTGGACTAATTGCTTATTCAATGAATATCTATTCATTTAGTTTCTACTTCATTTACAGACACACTTTTTGAAGATGAGAGTGTAATTAGAAGTTCTGAATCATTGCAATTTGACTTTATCACAATAAGCGCCGCAACAAATGATTTCTCTGATGCTAATAAGCTCGGAGAAGGTGGATTTGGTTCTGTTTACAAGGTAATAATATGAAAAAATATCTATCCAGTACTTTTAGATCCAAAATTTGGAGATTTTGAAGGACCTTGTAAAATCATTTTGCTTGATGATTATAAAACTGTGTATGAAACTTTATTTTCAGGGTAAGCTTTCAAATGGACAAGAAATAGCTGTGAAGAGGCTGTCTAGTAATTCTGGACAAGGTGATAAAGAATTCAAGAATGAGGTTGTGGTAGTTGCTAAGCTTCAACACAGAAATCTTGTTAAGCTACTAGGTTTCTGCTTAGAAGGAGAAGAAAAGCTGCTTATCTATGAGTTCATGCCGAATGCAAGCCTTGACTACTTCTTATTTGGTTTGTTACATTTCCCCTTATATCCACTTTTTTTTTTTTTAACTTTTCTGTGACAATATTTTATGAATGGATTCAGATAACATTGCCTGCTTCTCATTTGAAAGTGAGTAGAAACGTTGATGAAATGCAGATCCAGTAAAGCGTGAACAATTGAATTGGGAAAGGCGTTATAGAATCATAGGAGGGATAACTCGAGGGCTTCTTTACCTTCATGAAGAGTCTCGCCACAAAATCATTCATCGTGATTTGAAAGCAAGTAATATATTGCTGGATCAAGACATGAACGCAAAGATATCAGATTTTGGCATGGCAAAGCTTTTCGTAGTGGACCAAACTCGAGCAAATACAAATAGAGTTGTAGGCACATTGTGAGTTTTTTTGTCTTCCTACCACTGAAGTTCATGAGTTGAAGAAAATCAAGTTTCAGAAAAATGCTTATTTTACATCTTCCTGTGGGCTACAAAATGAATTCGGGATTATCGAAACTTGAAAAATATTCCTCAACCATGAAGAAACAGGATTTAACATATCTTCATAGCTGTACAGTATCGTTTTAAAATTTTAAGTTTGATTGTGTTGCCTTTGGCATGCAGTGGCTATATGGCCCCAGAGTATGCAATTCAAGGACATGTTTCAGTAAAGTCAGATGTATTTAGTTTCGGTGTATTACTCCTAGAAATCGTGAGCGGCAGGAAGAACACCGATGCCTTTCAGTCCGAGGAAGATGGAAACCTCTTGAGCCATGTGAGTAAAAATTTTGATGTAGGGAGATCATTGAAAGCATTATTGTTAATTGGCTATTATGCATGTTAAATGATCTCAGGCATGGAGAAAGTGGAGGGAAGGAGTGGTTTCAGAGCTTATTGATCCAACTTTGAGAGACTGCAGCTCGTCAATGAGCGAAGTGATGAGGTGCATCCACATTGGATTGTTGTGTGTTCAAGAACGTGTTGCACAAAGACCCACCATGGCTCAAGTTGTTCTCATGCTTAATAGCTATGCTGTCCCTCTCCCAATGCCAACACAACCTGGATTCCTTTTGCACAGTGGAACGCAATCTAACCCGCCTTTGACAGAGTGCGAAACTGAATTTGAAGATTCGACTGACCAGTCAGCGGTGTTCTCCGCAAATGGGATGTCGATCACCGACATGAGTGCGCGATAACATATGTGGAGATATGAGGGCAAGTACTCGAAACTGTCACCACGGGTGACGGAGCAGTATCTGCTTATGGAACACTTCAAATAACAGCATCCCAATGGCGGTGTCCATAAACTGTAACAGCTTCTTTTAATCTGAAATGTAGTTTATAGATAAAACTCTCCCTGTCTCTCGTTTACTCGAAGCCTGCTCACTTCCTATGTTTCACCTCTTTGTCTTGGATTGCAATGAAATCTATGCTTCTGTACCGATCTTATCCATTATTTAGATGAAAGGGACCTGATTTTGAGACTCTTTAGGATGTAATGGACGGATGTATATATATGTATTTTGTTATAAGGGGAAAGCGAAAGATTTTGGGCCGACCTCTTCCTCAAAATGAAATGAAATGGGATTTTCTTGAAGTGTCAATTTCGTCCTCGTAATTTGATGTTGATAGACATTGCAAATATGAATTGTGGATGAGTCTCTACTGTCTGAACCGAATTCCTCTACTCCGTGAGCGTTTACGGCGACTTTTACTGCGAGCGTGTACAAGTCAGTCCTCGGGCTGAAACTAAGCCGGCTTGATCACCTTAGTCCGGGTTACCTTCAGCTCCGATCTGCGTTCCAAGAGCCACATGAGGTGCCTCCGTCACGGCCGATGAAGTCATGAAGGTGCCGGTTCCTCAATTCTTCCGGATTTGAATTTTCCTTCATAGGTCCAGAAGGCCAAGAGAACCTACCTTTTCCCGAAGCTTTCCCTCTTCCCCATTCACCTTCGTACATACACCCATAAGCCCATAGACACTCCCCGGTATCTTGAGGAACGTCTCCAATGAAGCTGCCGGAGTAGAGATCCCAATTTGAGACGAACCTCTCAACTGGCACTTGTAGCGGCACCGCCGGCGGTTGCCGTGGTTGTTGGGACTACTTCTAGACCCCGCTTTAGATAGGCTCCGGTGGATGGCGAACGGTGACGGAAGCACTATGACTTCTTCTGGCTTTCTTCCTTTTCCTTCTCTTCGTTAGTTTTGTTTCTTTTGATTGTTGTTGTTGTTCTCCTCTTGATTAACTAAGAAGGTTTCTTTCACTTTGATTTTGGTTATCACCGTTACCTCGCCTGAATCTTTAACTGCAAGAAACTTTCTACATTCCAGCAAATGTTGAAAAACAGGGTTTTGACTCTAAATAACACCTAGAGGGGGGTGAATAGATGAAGCACAGCGGAATAAAATTTTCTATTAATTAAAGACAAATCATCAATTAATAGGCATGAACAAATCCCTAAAATAATTACTAAGCAGCAAGCCAACCAAATTGCGAAACAATTAAAGCATGTAAAGAGAAACAAAACAGGCAATTTGGTGACGAAGGGAAAACTCTATGAGAACTCTCACTAGAGAAAAACCCTCCGGGCTATGCAGGAGCCACCTAAAAGATCCAATATGAAAAGAAGACTTACAACCTGTAGTTCAGACGACTCAACATCCCTATGCTAGACTCTACAACTCACAGACTTGAAAGTATCTGAGGAACTCCTCAGATTTGCTCCACAGCAACACTTCAGAACTTTGAAGATCTTCTCATACAATCACCCAAACGAACTCATTTGGTACTATGGGAACTCCCACGTGCAATCCTTCCCAACCTGAAACTCCAAGGCTCTGAACAAGGAAGAATAGAAAGTTTGATAGCTCAAAGGAAGAAAGGAAGAAAGAAGGTTTCTCTTTCTCACACACAAAAGATCTAAGGCTCCAAAAACGTCTTAGATCGATTTTAGAAACGTCTAAACACTCCTTATATGGGATAGGAAGAAGTAGAAAAGGAATAAGAAACAAATCAGAAAAGTTCGGAATTTTAAAACTGAATTTCCTTAACGAACGTTCGAACGCTCAGCAAATGCAGATCGAATGTTCAATACGATAACTCACTTTTCCTCTTCTCGTTTGAACAGCCAGCGAACGAGAGTCAAACGCTACTCTCGGGTTTCTCTGTGGAACATGAACGGTCGAACGGCCAGAGAATGTCGAACACTAGTCTCAGGTTTCTCTGTGAAACATGAACGTTCGAATGACCAGAGAACGTTGGTCGAACGCTGGTCATAACTTCTTCAATTTGATTTTGATTTTGACGCCGTTTGAATTATGTCTTCTTGGACTCAAACTAAACATTTTAAACACACTTAAACACTTTCTTTTTTACACTGAATTAAGCCAAACTAAAATATTAAACCTAACAAATGTCATCGGCTACAAATTCTTGCAATATCTTATTTGAATCCACAATAAACCGTGCCTCTTCATGGCCAAATGTCTTCTGCAAAAATTTTTTTGCAGAAGGGATAACGGAAGGGCAGGAAAAGTGTTCTTGCGAGAAGGCGCCAAAACAAAGCTTCTGCGAGTATGGGCTGAAGGCACTGGCGGAACCACATGAAGCTTAGGGAGGGGGCAATTGCCTCCCCTAACTTTTAGTTTTTTAATAAAAACTATGTATATTTATATATTTATTAATTAAAATTTATGTTTTGCCCCCCTAAAATTTCTGGTTTGCCCCCCCAATCCATTGAAATTTTTATATTTTATGAGAATCCTCTCTAAAATTTTTGATTTGGCCGTGCGCCCCCCCCCCCCCCCCCCCCCCCCCCCCCCCAACTCATTGAAATTTCTATATTTCATAAGAACCCCCTCTAAAATTTCTGGTTTACCCACCCCCAACTTATTGAAATTTTTATATTTCATGACAAGTGTTAATTAAAAATTTTTTTTGTCCCCCCAGGTTTGAAGTCCTGGTTCCGCCACTGGCTGAAGGTGACCCGGGCTGGGTGATCAAGCCGGTTGGGTTTTCAACCCGGGTTAAGTAAGCTGGGTTGAAGGGCGTGCACCGAGGACTGACCTGTACACGCGTCATACGCTGAATCTAGTACAGGTACCGCACGACATTTTAGACTTTGAAAGTCCGAAGGAAAAAAAAAAGGGTTAAAAAGATTCTGAAGGATAGCTTCGACATGGACTAGACGCTAAAATGTAAACAAAACCAAATTTCAATGAGAACGACGACAAATATTTTTCAATGAAAATTGCTATCCAAATGAAAAGAAAAAAAATAAAAAAAAAAAAGTTAAAAAAGACTCTGAAGGATAGCTTCGACTTAATACGTCTTCTGCATCATCATCTTCCCCGTTCAGACCATCTCGGCAGGCTTAAGATTTATAATGGATTTACGCAGAAAAAGGAATTAAAGAAACAGTGATGATGATGCCTTCTCTCATTGTCTCAGCCGCAACCGTTGTGTCACTCTTATTAATATCTTTCCATAGCTATGGCGGTTATGCAGCTGTACCTCTGAGGAGAGTTTGTCCAGACACAAATAATAATACTTACACTCCAAACAGCAAGTATGCATCCAACCTCAAGCTCGTCCTCTCTTATCTATCCTCCAACGCAACACTTGACAGCGGGTTCTACAATTCCACGGCAGGTGAGGACAGAGACAGAGTGTACGGGTCGTTTCTCTGTCGAGGCGATGTGACCAGCAACGTTTGCCGAGACTGCGTCGAAACGGCAATCCAAGAGACGCTTCAAGGATGCCCAAACCGAAAAGACGCAGTTTCTTGGTACGACGAGTGTCGGCTGCGTTATTCGAGCCGACGTTTCTTCTCAATCGTCGACGAAAAGCCCCAATTTTGGATGGACAATATGGGTCAGGTGTCGACAGAAGATAGCGATGGGTTTCCTCGGATTTTACAAGATGCTGTCGACAGGCTAGTGAACCGTGCTGCCTTCGATGTTTCTTCCCGTATGTTTGCGACCGGCGAAACGAAATTTCTGGATCGCGGAACCATTTACAGTCTTGTGCAGTGCTCCCCAGATTTATCGGGAAGGGACTGCAACGGATGTCTTCGGTACGTCTTTGCTCAGCTCACTGCGTGCTGTCGCAGAAACATCGGAGCACAGATTCATGTACCCAGTTGTAGTATGAGATACGAGGTTTATCCTTTTTACCGGATCGAACCTGCAGGCCCCGTTCCTTCACCCCCTTTAGTTCCTTCCCGTAAGCCAAGTACGTCTTCATTAATTGGGATAAATCTTCTGATTTTGAGAGTTAAATTGGTATTTATTTGGGGGGTTTTTTTTCGTTTTGTTGATGCAGAGAAGAAGAAGCTGAACTCCTTGAGAACCATAATTGCTATTGTTCTTTCAATTCTGATAACAGCGGTACTCCTTGGTGTCCTCTGCGCTCTGTCACGTAAGAAAGCAAAAAAGCTGAGCGTCAAGGATAAAGGTAACTTTCAGGTTCAAAATTATTTTCAATGCAAATAATTGTTTGATCCTCAACCAACAACGTTTTGCTTATTGAGCATAGTTAACGAGGGAACTCAAGATCTGGAGTCCCGGAAATGTGATTTGGACACGATCAGAAGGGCCACGGACAACTTTTCTAGGGAGAACGAGATTGGTGATGGTGGATTTGGTCGTGTATACAAGGTATTAATATCTATCTAATGAGCTAGATTTAATTCGTTCAACTTGTTCGAGTTCACGAAGTTGCTCATGAAACCATTTCAGGGAATTCTTTCCGATGGCCAACAAATCGCTGTCAAGAGGCTATCTAAAAATTCTGGGCAAGGCACCGAAGAGTTTAAGAACGAGGCTGCCATAGTGGCCAAGCTTGAGCACAGAAATCTTGTCAGGCTACTTGGATACTGCTGGGAAGGAAAAGAAAAGATACTTATTTATGAGTTCGTCCCAAACAAAAGCCTGGACTACTTCTTGTTTGGTTTGTATCTGTTTAACACCCTACTTTGAATTGCTTTTCCATGAACTACAACTTAGAACTGCATTCCGGTCCTGAATTGGGTCATCATTTTGATGTGTGTGTGAAGATCCAGAAAAGCAAGCTACCCTGTTGGATTGGGGTAAACGTTACAACATTATATTAGGGATAGCAAGAGGAATGCTTTACCTTCATGAAGAATCACGGCTTAAGATCATTCATCGCGATCTTAAAGCTAGCAATATCTTGCTAGACGGGGATTTGAATCCCAAAATTTCGGATTTTGGAATGGCAAGAATTTTCATGGCGGACCAAATACAAGGCGCCACAAAGAGAATGGCCGGAACACTGTGAGTTCCAATCTAAAAATGTGTTACTCCTAGTTTCTCTCCATCATTTGAGTTAAGCCTCTGTGTCTAATTCATGGGATGGTCTTGCAGTGGCTACATGGCTCCGGAGTATGCAATGCAGGGGAAATTCTCGGCCAAATCAGATGTATATAGTTTTGGTGTTCTCGTTCTTGAGATTATGAGTGGTATGAGGAATAATTCTCTCTCTCAATCTGACTGCAGCGAGGGCCTTCTGACCTATGTAAGTTGATTTCAGAGAAGCATGTTGAGCTCAGATGATCTATGTATGCATATTTGAGAAGTAGATTAAATGTTGATTGATTGTTGCAGGCTTGGAGGCTTTGGAAGAAAGGAACAGCATTGGAGTTGCTAGATCCCAGCTTAGGCAATTGTTATTCAACAGGTGAAGCTATGAGATGCATTCATATTGGGTTGTTATGCATTCAAGAAAACGCAGAGCACCGGCCTTCCATTGCATCGGTAGTTCTCATGCTCACAAGTCACACTGTTACCCTTCCATCTCCTTGGCGACCAACTAAAGCGGAATGAGAACAAGCTCATGCGGATTATGAATGATGTTTCAATTACAGATCGATAATGTAAAGTTTATATCATCATAGATAATGTCAATCGGTAGTTGGATGCAACTCGAATCAAGTGTAAAAATTAGGGATCAGCATTCTACTGATCCACAGTATAAACATTTGTGTCCCAAGAATTCCCAGATCTGAACTTGGTACTCGTTCAAGTCTTATAATCACTTCTTATAGATTCAGCAAATTGGGCATTGGACTTAATCTTACCTTTGTGTACTAGAGAGAGAGAGAGAGAGAGAGAGGAGACGAGATCTGAAGATCTTCTAGGTTCAATAAGATTAAGAGGAACCATACTTGTATTATCAGAATTATGTTTGGATTTGATGTCTCCATTGGTTTTGGATTAAACAGATGTCTGGCATGGATATAAATCCAACCTGACAATCTTAATTAATAATTATATCACAGATGAATTTGGGAAATGTGAAAGAGTGAAAAAGAGTGTTTTAATAAAATTGAAAATAAAAGTCTTTTATAAAGCCTACAAGCAAGGAACTTTATCCTTTCGTCTACAACCAAAAAAAGGGGGCAAAAAAAGACATTTAACTGAAAAAAGTACTCTAAATTTTTTTTTTCAAAAGAAGCAAGTTTTTTTCTATTTGAATGCTACGAATTATGCATCGAGGGACTGTAAACTATTGTTGGTGAACATGGAACTCAGTTGTCTAGTGGACAGAAGCAGAGAATTGCTATAGCTGGAGCATGAAAGATCAACGAATTCTACTTCCGGATGAAGCTACCAATGCTCTTGATGCAGAGTCTGAAAGAATTGTGCAAAAGAAATTAAACAGGATTACGGTAAACTGAACGACAGTCATTGTTGTCCACCGCTTGAGTACAGTGAGAAATGCCGATGCGATTGCTGTCATTCACCAAGGGAAGATTGTTGTGAAAGCTACTAATTGGTCTCCTTCGGTTTATGGATTAATAGGTTAATTCTGCACTAATGTCATAAGGCTTTATTGGATGTGACCAAGTTGCTGGTAATAAAAGGAAAGTACTTTCTGCTGAATCCCGAACATTGTCAATTGCTAAGGCTCGCATTTGGAGCTAGTTGGGATAGAGCTAGCACATATTGCCAGCTTATGCTCTTGCAAGAAGTACATAAAGAGTCAGAAGAACAAGATTTATATGACCAAGATAGATCAGAAATTAATGCAGTTTTTGGCAGGCAATCAAGTCAACTAGCTTCTTTTCGACAGTCCATAAATCAGGGATCATCTGGAGTAGGAAAGAGCAGCCATCATTCATTCTCAGACTCTTTTGGTCCATCTACTGAACTCAGTGTACAAGAAACTAATCCAGCAGGCACCGAGGCAAGATTCTCAACAGAGGCACATAGGCACATCCATCCCATCTGTAAAAACAACCTGAGCTAGTACCAATTTTATGCCTTGCCTATCTTAACAAGCCAGAGATACTCGTGATACTACATATATTTTCAATTGCTGATGGGATTCAATGGATATGTTGAAATAAAGCTCATGGAGGGATTCAGTGCAACTTCAAAGGTTTCCTAAGGAACTGTGCAGGGGGATCTGAAATAGATGATGCTTCACTGTCAAATTGCACGTTGATGGCATTGAGATACCATGAATTGGCAGATCAACGCAAAGGCAGGAAATGATTATGATATTTTCCTAATTAGGGCAGTTTTGAGTGTGTTTCAGTAATTTGGCCATAACTTTGGCTACGGGTATTAGAATCTCGCATAAGACCCCAATTCGGAAAGCTCTTTTCGGCGCGCACGCCGTGGATACTCACCTAAGTTGGTGTGTATATTTTTCAACCTCAAATTCTGTTGTCCCCTCTGAATCACTATTTTTAGTTATTTTTTGCTATTTCTAGTAATATTTCATTTGTCAATTAGGAAGTGATTTTAAACCCAACTTGGGTCAAATTTTTCGCAAGTTGCTTATTTTATTATGTATTTCATTTAAGCATGATTTAGGAGATTTTGCCATTTTTAGTAACTTTCCAATACAGACGATTTTTGGCTATAAAGTTCGACTTGTGGACTGATTTTAGGATTACTTGATTAATAATATTTAGTTGAACCTTAGAGACGTATTCTTTGTGTTTTTGGCCAACTTTCTTGTGTTCTTCACTGTGAATCACCTGCTAGAACTAGCCTGCAGAATAATCGCTATTCTGTCCGGCGTCAACAAGTCATAAACTTATTAACTATACAAAAAATCTGCATACAAGCTTAGGCAGCAACTTTATGCCTCATAAGGATGTCCCTACAAATTCCTTTGAAAATCTCTGACGCCAAACTGGACCTATTGAAAAATTCGCCTATTATGTTCCAACCATACATGGTAGACGCTGGCTGCTACAAAATTTCTATTGATATCATGTTTACCATTTGACATCAATTTGTTTTTCATGCTCCATTCCATAATCTCATTCAAGCTCCTACCAGCATATGTGTGACCCGGCCATTGTCTTGAATACCTGAGTCCACACACTCTTGGAGAATGGGCATGTAGCAACAAGGTGATCCATTGTTTCAACATTTGCTTGGCATAAAACAAAACTAGTGTCAGTGATTATGTTCAGTGAAGCTAGAATACTCCTAGTGAGGAGATTATGATGAACAGCCAAGAGAATAATTGAGTGTTTTTGTATTGACATCTTTGACCACACTAGCCTGTGCCATTTTACCTTTTGGAATTTCAAAGGCCCCTTCCTCTAACAGGTTTTCATGTACCCAAGCAACCCACAGAGATTCTTTCTTGGATATAATTCACCACACACAATGAAAGGTGGCAGCCTTATTCCATGTCGTGATATCAATTAGGCCTAATCCACAGTCACTCTTTGGAGAACACACTACATTCCAACATACTGGAGTTATCTTTTTCCTAGCATTAGACCCACTCGATAAGAAATGTCTACATATCTTGTCAATCTTATCAAGAATGGCCTTAGTGAACCAATAGACATTTAACCCAAATTTCACAAGGAGTTGAAGTCTACCTTCATATGATAGAACTTTTGCTGCCCATCATTGTAGCCTACAGTTTAGTCTTTCCATTAGTGGCTCACAGTCCTTTGCTGCCAATTTTGATGCTAAAAGTGGCAGACCAATATGTTTAACAGGAAGATATATACCCTTCAGATATTGAGAATTTTGATGATATTTCACTCTTCAAAGCCTCCAAAACTGCACCATAAAATATTTTACACTTCCTGGGATTTATCTTCAAACCTGTAAAATTCCCAAATATGTTAACAGCATGGAAAAGAAAAGAGATAGACTGTGATCCATGCTTGTAAGTGGAATTCTTTATTCCATACTTGTAAAGCCCGAAGTAATTAGGGCGAGGCTTAGGCTAGGAGTGTTGAAGCACGACACAACCTAGCTTTCCCTGGTATTTGGACTCTCATGCATGTAGGAGGTTAAGATTAATGGTTTGGATGACCTTTTAATACTATTTTGTCATATTAATAGTTATTTTATAACTCTTTTTTGTTATTTAATTACTTAAGTTATTTTTCAATAAGTATTAAAAACTTTAAATTTGGGTGAGAGTATAAATTTTTTAAGTATCTTTTGCTAATAAATAAAAATTAAAAAGATTTTGCACAAGTTGGCCTAGCCAAGCAAAGGTTTAGCTTCTAATATTATTTTAGGGCCGACCTTGGGCATTAGAATTAGGCCTGAACAAGCTCATCTTGGACAAGCCGATTACCAGTTACCACCCCTCGGTGATCCATATTCGAACCAAGATTTTGACCATTATCTGCTTATGTTCTGTTCATATTTAATAACATTCTCTATGAGTCACATACAATCATATTTTAACATATCTGATCATGTTTGATATGTCTACCTATAAACATCAGCTGAGCTTGAGCTTTAAGAAAAGGTTCACTTAGTTAATGGGCCTAAGTTGAGCTGCCTTGCTCAATTAAAGCTTGGCTCACTTAATTTATTATATCGAATTATAACCCTAGTGAAAGGGGCAAGTGAAAGCTTTTGTATAGAAATAGCTAAATAATTTAATTTGCTAATAGAAAGTTCTTTTTTAAAAAATTTATAAGCTTCATATGTATTCGGATTCATAAATCATACTTAAAAGCTCATATTCGGATTGTAATATGTTTAGATTGTAGGTTAAGGACATTGAAGACATTTGTCACCAATAGGGTGTGCGATTATTTTTTCACTAAAAAATCATTTTTAAAGTATCATTGAAAGACCAAAACAGCTTCAAAGATGGTGTCATTAGTGTAGATGTAAAATTGAATGGTCAAAATTTCTGATTTATTAAGGTAATATGATTAAGTAATCTAAGTAAATTATTTGATTTAATGTGAAGAACCATAGCAGCAGTGGTGGAGTGGCAACAGGTCTAATCTTTGATATTTTGCTCAAATCCATGCTCAAACTCTTACATATGTTGTTTTCATGCTGTAACTATGATATCAATAGCATTTGATCTATGATATGAAATACTCTGTATATAATTTGTTTCACGTGTCAAAGTTATTTGAGCTTTGATCAGGCTCCATTGTTCCGTGCACGAAAAATGCAGGTTGTGAAGGTGATGGTAAGGTGATGGAGACGCAATTCAGCATCAGAGCAACAGAAGCCATGGTTGGTCTGTCAGCTACATTTTCCTGGACACATAACAACCCAATGTGAACGCATCTCATCACTTCACTGCTCAGGTAGCTCTCCCTCAGTGTTGGATCCATCAAGTCCATGCCTCTCCCTTCTCTCCATGCCCTCCATGCCTGCAAGATCCTCAATCATTAGATGACACAGGTCACCCAACTTAGTGTAGTAAATTGATCACAAATTACTCACCAAACTACACAAAACTGGCCACTAAAATTCATACTCACATAACTCGGGAAGTCCTCTGCGCACTCTGATTTAATGTTCTTCTTGCCACTCACAATCTCTAGAAGCAAAACACCAAAACTGAATACATCTGACTTAGCTGAGAACTGGCCGTGCATTTCATACTCTGGTGGCATATATCCACTGCATGCCAACATCAACAAGATTAGTCTATAGTTTATGTACACTTTGGAAGCTCTGTTTCTTTTATTTTACTAAATTCTCTATACTCCAAGTACATGGCAAGAGTGTCTTGATTTCAAAATCTTCATTAGAACTTTTCTGATTCTCCTTATAATAATGCTTAAGACTTACCGAGTTCCTACAATATGGATTGTTTTGCCTTGAGATTGGTCCAGTACAAGAAGCCTTGCCATATGAAAATCTGAAATTTTCGCATTCATCTCATGATCTAGCAATATATTACTGGCTTTCAAATCACGATGAATGATCCTTAGTCGAGACTCTTCATGAAGGTAAAGAAGCCCTCGAACAATCCCTCCTATTATATTGTAACGCCTTCCCCAATCTAATTCCGCACGTCTCGCTGGATCTACAGGTTCAACGAAACAGTGATCAAGGAAGGGTTTAGAAGCCATTGTTTCAGTTGAAATGAAATTCAGTGTCAAGGTAATGTACATACCAAATAGGAAGCGATCCAAGCTTGTGTTCGGCACAAATTCGTAGATCAGTAGCATTTCTTCCTCTTCCAAGCAGAAACCTAAAAGCTTAACTACATTCCTGTGATGAAGCTTTGCTAATAAAACAACTTCGTTCTTTAACTCTCTATCGCCTAGTCCAGAGCATCCAGAGATCCTTTTCACAGCTATATTTTGTCCATTCCGAAGGATGCCCTGAAATTCAACAAAAGAAACTCGCAGAATTCTCTTGATATAATTCAACACGATTTAAATCATCCAACTTTGGATGTTTTAATGTGCAAAAAATTGAATTACCTTATAGACAGAGCCGTATCCACCTTCTCCGAGCTTATTAGCGTCGGAGAAATCATTTGTTGAAGCTTTTACTGTAGCCAAGTCAAATTGCAAATATTCCTCCCTTATAAGGTCGTCCGCACCTTCACGAGTGGTAACAAACAATAAAATTCTGGAGCAAATTAATGGATGAAAGTTTCCAAACATGTAATCTGCAGTTACTCACATTCAGATTTTTCCTGCGGCTTTCTCCTCAGAGACAAGAACCAGATGATGCAGAGCAGTATCACAATGATGGATGCAGAAATGGTGATTACAACGATCGTTCCAGTTGAAACAGTCCTTTTATCTGCAAGATCAGAAGTATATTTTCATGCTTAAACCATCTATACAAATTGAAAATGTTCAAATTATCCATAAAAAAGAAGAGGGGACATACCAGGATGGGTAATAGTAGTTTCATTCCTTGGTGACGGCAATGGCGGAGAAGTTAGAGGAGGAGATGAAGCTGGTGTATCATCGTCATAGTTCTCATAGAAAGGGTTGGTCGAGTACTTCAAATTACAACTGGGCATAAAAACTGTCCCTCCTCGTTTAAGAGCACAACAGTTCGGAAGCTCTCTAATGGCGGTTTTCAGGCATGTACCACAATCACTTGGAGATATATCAGGAGTGCACTGCACCAGCGCATATATGGTCTCAAAAATTGAGAAGTATGCATGCCCTTTGGCAAACATGGCTCTCGAACTACCAGAAGCAGTTTTCACCAGTCTGTCTAACAAACCTATCGTAATGTTATTGAACTGATCTGGGTTTGAGCTGTTAAACTGATCTGACCGAGTAGAGGAAGGCTTGACCTCCATATGTGAAAATATGGAGCGACTGGAGTACCTTAACATGCATTGCTCATACCATATAAGGGCCTCCTTCTGAACAGGGCATCGTTGTAAGACATCCTGAGTCGATGCATTAACGCAGAGACGGCACGCATCGGCCGGAGTATCTCCTCTGCAAAGGAACAGGGCATAGACCTTGTCGGGATTCTGGCCGGCGGTGGCGTTGTAAAAGCCATTGGTGAGTGTTGTGGGGTTTAAGGGTACAGAAGAGAGGAGGTTTTGAAGGTTCTGTTGGTACGTACTGTTAGTAGTGTAGTTGCCTGTGTCTGAACAGTTGTGGGCTCTGTATTTCCGTTGCGCAGATACGGTGAGAGAGAGGTGCGGGAGAAGGGCACAAAGAAGGAAGAGAAACACGTATGAACCCATGGCGAGTGAGTGAATGCTTGTTCACGTTTTAGCTCTTTGATCCTCAATAAATCAAGACTTCCCTTGACTGGCTCTACAAAGATTTTTTTTTTTTTTTTTTTTTGCGTGTGGAAACTGACTCTACAAAGATGGAGATTCTCTACAGTTTGATTGAATTGTTATGGTCATCTACAGTGTTGTGTTGGTCACATCGTTTACTGATAGCTCAAGTGTGAAGACATGACTTCCTTTTGCGTGTCAAAGACGTTTATGTAGGAAGAAATAAATAACGTGGTTGAAAATTGAAATCGTCTCTTCCGGGAAGCCGGAGTAGGGACTCAAGGAGGTGACATTCCTCTGCGTAATGGTGTGCACGTCAATGGAAGGAACGACGTACGTGGTCCCTCAACAGATGACTTCAATTTCCAAGTCAACCAATCAATTCATGTACGTATCATCATCCTCGGTTTGAGACTTTCTAATTAATTAATTTGGCAAAGGTTATTTATTTGGTAGTTCATGGGGTGCTTCTGCTTCTACCGTATATATGTAGCAATGATTTGGCAAGTATGTATAAAGCCAGCCCTTTTAACTGGATCAAGAAAGTATAACTAAGGCCGATTTCCTTAGAAATAGTAAAAAAATTTAAATACAGTCCTTGACCAAAACACTGGACTCTGTTTGGAAAGAAAATGAAGGATTTCACTTGTATGGAGCGATTGTAAACCGGGATATAGGGGAAAAAGATTGCTATGGGACTCGGCATATGAGAAAATGTCCATTTAGTAACCCTAGCATGCTTAAACTAAAGCTGGATTTTCGACCAGTGAATATCCATATATTTTTTACTAATGATAGAACATTAGAACTTTAAGTCTTTAATGTTTAAAGATGGTTCCTTGTACAATAAATTTTTAGTAAAATCCAGATTCCAAATCTAGAATGAGAACATGATTATCATGCAATTTTTCTAATAATATTTTTTCACCAGAAAACAAAAAAAATCGGGTTTGGCGGGTTGGGTTCGGTTTGGGGTTTTTCCAACCCGTCATTAATCGGGTTAACCCGACCCAATTAACTACCAACCCTATTATGATCTGACCTGAACACGACTCGTTGCCAGCTCTAGTTTTCCACAACATAGTTTCTCGTTATCCAAATGCAGCCTTGTGGGTAAAATATTTTTTTTAAAAAACCTTAAAATGCCCATTACCTAATGCAAGCTCTACTTGCTCGGAACATATGCATACACCTACAACTTATCTGTTAGGTCTCCATGAAGCTGGGGTATTACATGTTGGAACAATGAATGATGTAAAGTGGTTTCAAATCTCAACTGAGACGAATAAGTTGAGAAGGGTTAGTAACCAATTGGGTGATTGTCTTGTGTTCAATTTGAATCCGATTTAGGAAAAATAAATTTATAAGGTTCTTTTGATTTGTTGCTGAACAATGAATAAGATGGCAAAAGAAGCAAAGAATATAACAAAAGAAAGCAACCATAGAACACTAGATTTTACGTGGTTTGGTATTAACACATTATGTCTACGAGCAGAGAGGATGAAAAGAATCACTAACAAGCGAAAGAAATTTATCAAGATTTTTTCTGTCAATAAATAAATACCTGAACTTGAACAGAAAGATAAAAAAATCCTAAACGTCTCATTCAAAACAAATCTCTCAAAACGCACCGAAACAAATGTATTTTTATCTTAAGGTCATCCATATTATGGAGTCCACCCCAAAACCCCAAAAGGGCTAATATTAGCAGTCCCTAAGTGAACCTTCTACAGTTCGGTGATACTGACAAGGATTGCTACAATAACTCATAAAATATAATTAAAAAGGTTTGGGATTCATTTATTTAAAATATTTTCAATATAAATGATAAATACATATATATTAAAATAATTCTCATCTCCTCGCTCTTTCTTCCACTTGTAGCTGGCATAGGAGCTCTCTTGTCGCACTCCAAACCGGAACATGCGTATCATTTCTGATAATTAGAAAGACTAAAGACTTTTCGCAAGACTTTTCTGTCGAGCAATACGTATCTTAACATCATGCATGAATTGTTGAACCGGTATTCACGGAATAGTCTGGCCTTATCCGGTCTTCAATCAAACTGATGTTGAGATATTTGAATCTACACCAGAGGTTCTTTCGTGTTTGAAACGCAGAAGCCCTCGATTCTTTGGGACAAAACACCCACCGGTCACTCTGTCTATTTCTTTGAACCGGTCTTCACAGCATAATCTGGCCTTTTTCGGTCTTCAACCAAACTGATATTGAGATATTAGAATTCACACCAGAGGGTCCTTCGTGCTTGAAAGAACGTTAAAACGTAGAAGCCCTCGATTCTTAGGGACAAAACACCCACCTGTCACTCTGTCTACTTTTTGAACCGGTCTTCACGGAATAATCTCGCCTTGTCCGGTCTTCAACCAAACTAATGTTGAGATATTAGAATTCACACCAGAGGGTCTTTCGTGCTTGAAAGAACGTTAAAACGCAGAAGCCCTCGATTCCTAGGGACAAAACACCCACCTGTCACTCTGTCTACTTCTTCCACATTGACACAGTTAGCCTTGTTTCACAAACCATGGGTGGCTCCGTGAAGTTGGATTGTTACATGTTGGAACGATGAATGATATATAGGATACAACAAAAGAGTTGAGAAGGATTAGTAACCAATTGGATGGTTGTCTTGGGTTCAATTTGAATCCGGCCGTATTAAGAAAAGTAAAATTTATAACGTTCTTTTGATTTGTTGCTGAATAATGAATGAGATGGCAAAAGAAGAAAAGAATATACAAAAACAGAGCAAACATATAACACCAGATTTTACGCAGTTTGGCTTAACAGCTTATGTGCACGAGCAAAGAAGATGCGAAAAATCACTAACAAGTGAGAGAAATGTATCAAGACTTTTTCTGTAAAACAATAAATGAATGCTTTAACTTAATTAGAAAGCCAGAAAATCCTAAGAGTTTCGTTCCAAACAAATCTCTCAAAATGCACAAAAACAAATGTATTTTCATTTTAAGGTCATCCATAGTGTGGAGTCCACCCCCAAACCCCAAATGGACTAGTAGAAGCAACCACTGAATGAACCTTCTAGTTCGGTGATACTAAGTAAAGTGAAATACAAGATACCTATATCACATGATTTATAATCCTATTAAATGTGACTTTGATTTGATAACATTAATAATCATATATTTCTATTTACATGGGAACACTGGCATACCAAAGATGATAGGGGGTTTATACAAGAACTCCATGATAAAGGTTGATACAATAATTCAGAAAAATATAATTAGAAACGATTTGGATTCATTTATTTGAAATATTTTCAATGAAAATGATAATTACATAAATATTAAAATAATTCTCATCCCGCTCTTTCTTCCACTTGTAGCTAGCATGGGAGCTATCTTGTCCCACTCCAAACCAGGACATGGATGTCATTTCTGATACTTACGCACGAAATTTGTCAGTTATAGGAAATTCTTGAACCGGTCTTCCCGTCAGTACGGCGCTTTCTTATCTGGTTGGGATCCAGCGGTATATTAATCTAGCCTTAATTATATGGGCTCCAAGACTGATCACGACCAAACTGATGTTGGCATATTTGATTGTTTACGTTTTAGTTCTTTGTGTTTTTTTTTTTTTTTGGTGGTAAAGTTACGTTTTAGTTCTTCGAACCTCAATAAATCAAGACTTCACTTCACTGACTGTACGGATATCGATGTTCTCTACCGTTTGATGGTTTGATGGACTTGTTAAGGTCATCTACAGTGCTGGTCACATCGTTTACTGATACATATACATATAGATATATATATATATATATATATATATATAACACATCGTTTACTGAGAGATATATATATATTTATTTATTGGTCATATATATTGGTCACGTCGTTTACGGATAGCTAAGTGTCGAAGGCATGACTTCCTTTTGCGTGTCAAAGACTTTAAAGACATAAATAATGTAGCTGAAATCGTCTCTTTCAAAGACTTTCATTTCTGTTTACCAAAAAAACAAAAAGACTTTCATTTCTGGCTTACCAAAAAACAAACAAAACAGACTTTCATTTCTGGATGTAATTAATCTTCTTAAGTTGTTTCCATGAAAGTTCTCGCTCCTCTGCAAACATGAATAAAAACAAAACAGCGACCGATTTCCTCTACGGCGAGTTCCCTACGGCTTTTTTTACGGCCCGAATGATAAAGGGACGCGTGGATTATGAAGGTCTCGTGACATTCACGAGACCTTCATTCGTTTTTTTTCCACGGGCCGACAAAGACCAACCGGTCTTCCAACCCAAAACAAATCGACCGGTTGGTCCCAAACCAAAATCATGAGACCAAATAAAAAATGCTTGGGTTTTCTTTGTTTTTTGAGTTTTTACCTTACGCCCAAGCGCGCCAAAATTGCATAGAAAGCATCACTCTCGGGGTGGTGATGGTCGCAACAAGGAGAAAATACCAAGAAGGAATCGCAGGGTTTTTAAGCTCGATTTATATTTTTTTACAAATTACGGCTTGACGCTCGAGCGGCTTCAAGTCGCACGCAGAGCGTCACTCTCGGGTTTTCTGAGTTTTTTTAATTTAGTCTTGACGCTCGAGCGGCCCGAAATCTCCCCGAAAGTGCCATACTTGGACTTTTCTGGGTTTGCGCATGGCACGTTTGACGCTCGAGCGGCGCAAAACGTGAAGAAATTTTTAAAAACCTTGGCCAATTGGGACCCTCCCGCTCGAGCGGCGCGAAATCGCGCCTAAAGCACCATACTTAGCGAATTTTTTAACCTCATACATTGTCCCTGCCATGGATGGACTTGTAACTAGGCATGGTTTGACTTATACCTAGGCATGGTTGGACTTGTAACTAGGCATGGTTTGACTTGTAACTAGGCATGCATGGTTTGACTTGTACCTAGGCATGGTTTGACTTGTAACGAGGCATGGTTTGACTTGTACTTAGGCATGGTTTGACTTGTAACTAAGCATGGTTTGACTTGTACCTAGGCATGGTTGGACTTGTAACTAGGCATGGTTTGACTTGTAACTAGGCATGGTTTGACTTGTACCTAGGCATGGTTTGACTTGTAACTAGGCATGGTTTGACTTGTACCTAGGCATGGTTGGACTTGTAACTAGGCATGGTTGGACTTGTAACGAGGCATGGTTTGACTTGTACCTAGGCATGGTTTGACTTGTAACTAAGCATGGTTTGACTTGTACCTAGGCATGGTTGGACTTGTAACTAGGCATGGTTGGACTTGTAACGAGGCATGGTTTGACTTGTAACTAGGCATGGTTTGACTTGTACCTAGGCATGGTTTGACTTGTAACTAGACATGGTTTGACTTGTACGTAGGCATGGTTTGACTTGTAACTACGCATGGTTTGACTTGTAACGAGGCATGGTGGGACTTGTAACCAGGCATGGTGGGACTTGTAATCTGGCATAGTGGGACTTGTAACTTGGCATGGTGGGACTTGTAACGAGGCATAATAAGACTTGTAACGGGGCATGGTATGACTTGTAACCGGGTATGGTGGGACTTGTGATCTTGCATGGTGGGACTTATGACGGGGCATGGTATTACTTGTAACCGGGCATGGTGGGACTTGTAATCTGGCATTGTGGGACTTGTAACTAATATTTAATTTTAACCTTTATAAATTTTCTTGTGACTTAATTTTAGTAATTTTTCTTATGCTTCGTAATGATAATGTTGATTTCTGTGCAATTTGCGCCTGCTCGAGCGTCAAGCCATGATTTAACAAACTTAGAAAACCCGAGAAGGCCGATTTTGCGGCGATTTGCGCCCGCTTGAACGTCAAAGCAAATTTAAGCAAAACTCAAAAAAGTACGGGGAAGACGACCCCTCCATTCTCTTGCGTTTCTTTTTGTCATACATTCCTTTAATCAGGAACGTAGGATTACACTTTCTTAAAGCTTTAATTGCTTGTGCATCTTGTTGACCATTAATTAATTAAGTGGGAAGTGCTTGCAGGAGTGGCTGCAACAAGGGATACGCGTTTGTTAACTTCACAAAGCCAGGAGCTGCATGGAAGTTCAACATCTGCTATCATGATCATAAGTGGGACGTCCTCCATTCCAAGAAGATATGCAAAATCACGTACGCTAGAATTCAGGTAGGATATATATATATATATATATATATATATATATATATATATATATATATATATATATATATATATATATATATAACATCTTCCATGATCACTTTCTTCTTCACTTAATTTGGTAGAAATTAGTTAACTACAAGCTAGCTGTTCAACAAGATAGCTAGTTAAGGCCTCAGTCTTTCTGTATCTCTCTCTCACTACTGTTCTTAAGTTTGTTTTGGTAATGGTTGTGACATCAGGGTAAGGTACAACACTTCCAAAACTTGACCTTTATGTGTGCGTCTGATGACTTACTACTCGTCTACTTCATCCCCTACTGTGACGGTGCAGGAAAGGCAAAACAGTACTCGGTACAAGAAGGCCGATTTTGGGGTTCAAATCCTTGTATTTCACTTGGGTTCTTAGTCGCTGGTTCTCGAACTCCACTTCCACAAACGGGGAAGACGACCCCTCCCCGTCCTTTGGCATCAAGTTGTGTGCTGCAACGACTTCAAGGACAAGCTTCTCTCTTGTGGGGTTATTCATCCTCTCTATACAAGAAAAACCAGGAAGAAAAGAAAGAGAGGAGAGGTAACGCAGAGAAGGGTTGTCATCGTGCCAACCCTTTTCTGCGTTAAAACTTTATAGGGGCTGAATATTAGCCGGATTGGGCAAACCAAGCCGGCTGGTTTTCTGGGCCAGCCCCTACAAATGAGTAAGTATATCACGTGAAGTCACGAGAATAAAGTTTACACGCGTCTTGCTTTAATTGACGCTGTAAAATGGCCGTAGGGGACCTCGCCGTAGAGGAAATCGGTCGGCCACGCGTCTTGTTAAATCATGGCTTGACGCTCGAGCAGGCGCAAATTGCACAGAAATCAACATTATCATTACGAAGCAAAAGAAAAATTACTAAAATTAAGTCACAAGAAAATTTATATAGGTTAAAATTAAATATTAGTTACAAGTCCCACCATGCCAGATTACAAGTCCCACCATGCCCGGTTACAAGTAATACCATGCCCCGTCATAAGTCCCACCATGCAAGATCACAAGTCCCACCATACCCGGTTACAAGTCATACCATGCCCCGTTACAAGTCTTATTATGCCTCGTTACAAGTCCCACCATGCCAAGTTACAAGTCCCACTATGCCAGATTACAAGTCCCACCATGCCTGGTTACAAGTCCCACCATGCCTCGTTACAAGTCCAACCATGCCTAGTTACAAGTCCAACCATGCCTAGGTACAAGTCAAACCATGCCTAGTTACAAGTCAAACCATGCCTAGTTACAAGTCAAACCATGCCTAGTTACAAGTCCAACCATGCCTAGGTACAAGTCAAACCATGCCTCGTTACAAGTCAAACCATGCCTAGGTACAAGTCAAACCATGCATGCCTAGTTACAAGTCAAACCATGCCTAGTTACAAGTCCAACCATGCCTAGGTACAAGTCAAACCATGCCTAGTTACAAGTCCAACCATGCCTAGGTAAAAGTCAAACCATGCCTAGTTACAAGTCCATCCATGGCAGGGACAATGTATGAGGTTAAAAAATTCGCTAAGTATGGTGCTTTAGGCGCGATTTCGCGCCGCTCGAGCGAGAGGGTCCCAATTGGCCGAGGTTTTTAAAAATTTCTTCACGTTTTGCGCCGCTCGAGCGTCAAACGTGCCATGCGCAAACCCAGAAAAGTCCAAGTATGGCACTTTCGGGGAGATTTCGGGCCGCTCGAGCGTCAAGACTAAATTAAAAAAACTCAGAAAACCCGAGAGTGACGCTCTGCGTGCGACTTGGAGCCGCTCGAGCGTCATGCCGTAATTTGTAAAAAAATATAAATCGAGCTTAAAAACCCTGCAATTCTTTCTTCTTGGTATTTTCTCCTTGTTGCGACCATCACCACCCCGAGAGTGATGCTTTCTATGCGATTTTGGCGCGCTTGGGCGTAAGGTAAAAACTCAAAAAACAAAGAAAACCCAAGCATTTTTGATTTGGTCTCATGATTTTGGTTTGGGACCAACCGGTCGATTTGTTTTGGGTTGGAAGACCGGTTGGTCTTTGTCGGCCCGTGGAAAAAAACGAATGAAGGTCTCGTGAATGTCACGAGACCTTCATAATCCACGCGTCCCTTTATCATTCGGGCCGTAAAAAAAGCCGTAGGGAACTCGCCGTAGAGGAAATCGGTCGACAAAACAGACTTTCATTTCTGGATGTAATTACTCTTCTTAAGTTGTTTCCATGAAAGTTCTCGCTCCTCTGCAAACATGAATGGTGTCTTAGGCACCATCTTAAACTTTTCATGGTCTCACTGAGCCGATTATCCACAGGGACTCTCCTGTTTGGAAAAACATTAAAACGCAGAAGACGTCGATTCTTAGGGACAAAACACCCACCTGTTTACTCCGTCTACTTCTCCTTGCACACTAGCTAACACAGTCAGCCTTGTTTCACAAACCATGGGTGGCTCTGTTGGATTGCTTTTGATCTCTTCTTCCATTCTCATTCTGCTTGGCCTCACTTTCACCACTGCGGAGCCAGAATACTTATATTCCATCTGTTACGAGACAGGTAACTTCACTGGTAATAGTGGCTACCGAGCAAACCTCAACAGCCTCCTTTCTTCCATGTCCTCCAATGCTACAGTGATCAACGGCTTTTACAACGGTACTTCCGGCCAAGACTCCGACAAGGTCTACGGTATCTTCCTCTGCAGAGTAGGGGTTACCCCCGACATGTGTCGGGATTGCATCAGTAATTCGGCTCAGCGGATCATACAAGAATGCCCCGATCAAAAGGAGGCGATCATATGGTACGTGGAGTGCATGTTACGCTACTCGAATCGATCCATATTCGCCACCATGGAAGACCGTCCTGGTTATCATTGGGCCAACCCGGGTGTCGTCCCAGAAGGGGAGAAGAGTGACTTTAATCAAGCACTGGGAACCTTGTTGAACAGCCTTGTAATCAAGGCGGTGTCTGGCCCTAGACTCCTGTTCGCAACCGGAGATGCCAACTACACTAGCCCTAAGATAGTGTCGGGTTTAGTGCAGTGCACTCCAGATATATCCCGGCGTGACTGCAAGCGATGCCTGCAATCAGCGGTTAGTGACGTCCCCCTTTGTTGCGATGGCCAAATCGCAGGTGGAGTTCAGAGTCCCAGTTGTAATTTAAGATACGCGCCCGGCCCTTTCTATGACCCAACAGCCTTTCCACCTCTACCACCGCCTCCTCCTCCCGCAACCTCATCGACACCACCGCCCAGCAACGCCACTATTACCGGTGGTGAGTTCTATTTCCTAGTACCTCCTGTTGCGCCTTGGATGTACGTTTCATTTCTCTCATCCTCCGGTCACTCTCAACTCTCAACTCACAACTGGGTTGGCCTCAAATCCTTGTTCTGAACTGAATCTTAACCTTTTCTCTAATTTGAATTAGGTTTGCAATTGTGTCCCAATTGATTCAATTTATTATAAAATTCCTTTAGATTTATAATATTTTATGGTGTGTGCAGGGAAGGGTTGGAGTTCATCTCAAATAACCAGCATCAGTATCTCTGTTCCTACGGTCATCATAGTATTGATACTTCTCACAGTCATCTGGTTATTTCTACAGAGGAGGACACCAAAGGAAAAGGTTTTTGATGGTAAGTAAGTCCATGGCTTTTATGATCATAAAATTTAGGCCATGAAAGTGCGGGCAAAGTCTCTTCTAGAAACAGCATGTTAACAAGCATCCATTGTTTCAAATAACTGGGTGCGGTTCTAGCAAGATTAATTATAACTAATTTAGTTTGCATTTTTACTTTCTTATAGCTACGTTTGTTGAAGACGTGGACGTGAGTAGAAGTGCTGAATTTTTGCAATTCAACTTTAATAGAATACGAGCTTCAACAAATGGTTTCTCTGATGCTAATGAGCTTGGAGAAGGTGGATTCGGTACTGTTTATAAGGTTATAACCAAATTTCCAACAGCAGGCTTTTGAAATATCATATTTAATTTGGGCTCTCTTATATACATAGTTGTGCCTTTACCTATAAACGTAAGCTTTTAGGTGCAACATTCATTTAATATGGTATCAGATCGGGAGGTCTTGTGTTTCAACTCCCATAGGCGAGTTCGCCTTGACATTTATTCATATACAAGATGTTCATATCCTGTGTTTGTCCTCTCACGTATGTTTCCGTACTCCCCTGTGTCTGTCCTCCTCATGTATGTTTCCGTGTGAAGTCGCACATGCGGGGAATGTTGAAATATCATATTTAAGCTTTAGGTGCAACAGTCAAATGACAAAGGCAAACTAAGAATTTTATTGTCCAAATTTCTTTAATTTAAACTGGGAGTTTCTTGAAAGTACTTTTGAATCCTCTTGCATGCTTCTTTCATTCATTAATTTTCAGGGCGTGCTTTCCAATGGACAAGAAATAGCCGTGAAGAGGCTCTCTAAGGATTCAGGACAAGGTGAAGTAGAATTTAAGAACGAGGTTGTCTTCTTAGCTAAGCTTTTCCACAAGAATCTGGTCGGGCTCCTCGGTTTCTGCTTGGAAGGAAGAGAAAAGCTTCTCATCTATGAATTCATGCCGAATGCAAGCCTTGATCACTTCATATTTGGTAATTGCCAGCATTTCCCCTTAAATCTTGAATTTCATTTCTGTCTTAACATTTAGGTTTGATTGCGTAAAGCATGTGAATTTTTCAAAGAGAACAGAAATGTGCCATCAATTCATCTTTCAGTTTCGTGGTGAATGGCTTCTTAAATTTCTTGCTAACCATTACATACGAAATCTGATCTTTTATTTTGCTGAATGTGAAGATCCGGTGAGGCGTGCACAATTGGGTTGGGAAAAACGTTTTAAGATCATAGATGGGATCATCCGAGGGCTTCTTTACCTCCATGAAGATTCGCGATTCAAAATTATTCATCGTGATCTGAAAGCTAGCAACATATTGCTGGATCAAGATCTGAATCCAAAAATTTCAGATTTCGGAATGGCAAGGCTTTTTGAGGTGGAGCATACTCAACAAGATACAGATAGAATTGTAGGGACATTGTAAGTTCTTGCACCATAAACTTACGTCTCATTAATGGCATTCTGCAGCTGATTGAATGTTTTTACTAATGAACTGAAACCACCCTCCTGTTTGGTACCAAATGAAGATCAAAATCCGAAACATATTTAATCAGTTATGAGGAAAGGTAAATTTTAGCAAAACCTTAGTGTGTCATTAATTATGTTGAGACTTATGTTGCTTTTCCAATTATGCAGTGGATATATGGCTCCAGAATATGCAAGGCATGGGAAATTCTCAGTCAAGTCAGATGTCTTCAGTTTTGGTGTCTTACTTTTAGAGATAGTGAGTGGCAAGAAGAACAATAGTTTCACCACGTCTGAGAATCCTGAGAATCTCCTAACCTATGTGAGTACAAATTTTGATGGGATAGGAAGTTCATGTCGTCTTCGGCTATCAAATTGTTGACAATCATGTTGCTAACTTGTTGCAGGCATGGATAAAGTGGAGGGAAGGGAGGGCTTCGGAGTTGATAGATCCTACCCTGGGAGAAAATTATTCGAGAAGCGAAGTGATGAGATGCATTCACATTGGACTATTATGTGTTCAAGAAAGTGTAGCTGAAAGACCCACCATGGCTATGGTTGTTCTCATGCTTAATAGCGACTCGTTCAGCCTCCCAATACCATCACAATCTGCATTCTATCTGCACAGTGAAACAGAGTCCACCACGCCTCTGTGGGAGTATAATTCCCAGGCAAATGATTCTCACAGTCCATCAGTGGTGTTTTCCATTAATGAAGCTTCAATATCCGAATTATATCCTCGATAGAGCTCGTGGTTTGAGCTTCATTAAGCTGTAATTTTTGTTGTTTTATTATTGCTTTTTTCATCTGAGAAACTTTAAGATTTATGTTTTTCACAAGAGAAATGTAGTTCTTGAAATTATAGATTGTAGATGAACGTGCTTGTTCAGAAGAAAACGCCAGCACTCGAACATGTCCAAACATCTGGAAGATCATGAACAAAATAGCTGCAAAGAACCAATTACAGCCTGAACATGTTGATGGAGAAAACAAAAACGAAAAGGCCGTGCGGTGGTTATGATGAGATTCAAGGGCTC
Organism: Buxus sempervirens; assembly: GCA_947561395.2. Classification (NCBI taxonomy): domain Eukaryota; kingdom Viridiplantae; phylum Streptophyta; class Magnoliopsida; order Buxales; family Buxaceae; genus Buxus; species Buxus sempervirens. Next base: position 3,136,766 of record OX387186.1, read on the forward strand.
GAGTCTTTCCAAGGAGTTTATTGTTAGTCCAAAAACAGGAACAGACATGATAGAACTAAGTACAAGCAACTCATTGTTGTGCGCGCGAACAATAGAGGAATTCTCATAAAGGGACAAACTTTAACAAGTCTAATGGAGAAGAACAATCTAAGCCTTAGAACTAAGGGGAAATTAACTTTTAGAGGTACTTTTTGAAAATAATTAAAATTTAGTCATATATATTCTGAGTTTTAGATGTTAAGAAATATTTAAAAACATAATTAAATTTTAATTATATATATTACTATTCCAAACAAATTTTTCCCAGAACGCCCTTATACCACTAAAAGTATCTAAAAGTTAAAATTCAGAATATTATTGAGTGAATTTAAGTTATGTTCAAAAAATATCACTAAAAATTAATTTTCCCTAAAATTTTCCTTGGTCCTCCCCGTCTGGAGTCCTGCAATCGTGCACTTCTGCATTGTCTCCTCTCACCAGATAATAAAATTATTATTGCATATTTTCAAATAAAAAAACAAGAATAATGTTTCTTCATAAATATCTATCAACTCGAAGTCCAAATTTCAATTAAAAAAACAAGAATAATGTTTCTTCATAAATAATGAGTTACTTGAATTAACTCATGATTTTGGCAGATTCTGATACGGTCATTGCTTCAAGCACAATCAGAAATTTTCTCTTGGATTTACTCCTCATTTTTATTCTTTTTGTGGAAAGTAAGTATTTCATTTAAAGAGTGTGACAATATGTACAAACATAAAAGAGTTTCCCTCCCAGCATAGGCCCCTTAGGCCCTCTATATACATACTTACAAAGACCTTACATGAAGGGTCACAAAATAAAACCAGATCATTTTTTTTTTTTTTTTGATGAATAAATTAAAACCAGATCTTACCTGACATACTCCATAACCAAACCCCATAGACATTACATCAAGGATTTACTTCTCCATGCTTTTCCTTTCTTTGACTAATCACTTTGTTCACATTCTATTAAAGTGAAATATTTTGTTAGATGAAGAAGACATAAAATTTCATACTTTGGTCTGTGTCGTGGAGATTGAACTCAAATCGGATGGGACAAACAGATAATCTGGAACATATTGAATTGACTATTGTAGCCTTGTTAATTTACACTAGTTTGGCATCTGATCTCTATGGTTTTTTTTTTTTTTTTTTGGTAGGACCTGATCTCTATAGTTAATTATGAAGATTTTAGATACCATTTTCAATTAATGTTGTGCAGCTCTTTCAGTGGAGCTCTTTCATGTTAAATTATATTCTCTTGTCTCAGAATTTTGGATTTAGAGAGTGGGACTGATGAAAAGAACACCAGCTTCCATGGTGTGACATTCTTCGGAAGATAACACCAACTTTCTGAGCTGGGAAGATGAATTACATTGCATCTTGTCCAACTGTTTTCTGAACTGGTGCATAGATCAACCATGCTTCATGTTTTAATAGGCATGGAAACTTCTAACTTCTTGGTAAATCCATGGGACATTGCCCAAGAAATGAAGTCTTGAGAACAGAAAGTTGTATTACAAAGAGAGGCTCAGTCAATGCGGCAAAACACTGAAAAAGTCATTTCTGGTGTATGTTCTGACTTTAGTAACTGTTCTACTTCTTCCTGTTGATGATCATCAAAGAGGATCAAATTCTAGTCGTCATGTTTGAAAGATATGATGTAAAGAGATATTCCAGTCTTTGAACAGATCAAGCTAAGCATTTAAAAATACTCTCCCAAACTGATATCTCTCTGACTCGGTAAACCAACGGCACTTTTTTCAAAGTTTTTGCACCCAACCACAAAAAAAAATTAATAATATAACCTTAATTAATGCTGTGAATCATAAAACAGATTGCCTGAAGTTATCTTCTCTATCTTTTAATAGAGAATTCTTCAAAGCTGTATATAACATTAAGCTTAGTTCAAGTAAGTGAGGCTAGAAGTTCTTATCCTCCTTACCTGAATTATTAAATCCATATCATGTGGAAATAAGTAAACCATCCTGTGAAGTCTCCTACAGATGTGGCGATTCAAGAACCATGCATGTGCAATGTGTACATTTAAAATAACACAGTGTTGAAACACCCTAAAATAAATTCATATTTATGAAAATTTAATTTATATTTAAGCTTTAAATACATTTAATTTTATTATTCACAATATAATAATCACATGAATAGTACGATTCAACTGATATGACTCTTGAGCACTGAAACAGTGCTACCTTCCAGTTCTTTTTATTAAAAAAAAAAAAAGATTCCCTTTTTCTTTTTCATATTAATGTTCTCCTTAAAATGTATTACTCATCATTTATAAAATAATATTACCAAAAAAATCATTTACAAAATAAACATGGAGAAGCATAATTCACAGCCAAGATGAATCCCAAAACCTAAACCCAGAGCCATACTTCTGCCAAGTTCGCAATGAATGTCATGATTTGTAATTCAAAATCATGATTCATTTCTAGGCAGCCATTCATGATTTCAAATTCGACCATGATTTGAGTCATGGTTGTCATTCATCTTAGCATAACACCCAGCCAGTTGTCCTGATAGGCTTGCATAAAGGAAGGCCATGTTATTATTTTTGGATGATGATGATAATGATGATGTAATTATTTTTCTCAAACTATTCGCATTTAGAACTGCTTCTTCCTCTCCTTCTAAGCAGCCATCCATGACAAATACGATCCAGTTCTTCACAACAAATGCTGTGAATTTACTCTAATTGGCATATGTTCTTGGTCCTTCTAAGCAACCATCCACAACAAATATGATCCATTTTTTCACATCAAATTCTTTGAATTTACTCCAATTTTCATATCTTCTCCTCTTTCTATATCATGTCACAGCCCAGAATCCAATTTATGCAACCTGCAATAACAACTCAAGTTATACTCCAGAGAGCAAATATGAAAGTAACCTCAACCAAGTTCTCACTTGCTTCCAATGCTTCTACCACTGGGTTCTACACAACTACTGCTGGAGAAGACCCTGACAGGGTCTATGGCCTCATTCAGTGCAGAGGCAATATCACCAAAGAAGACTGTCAGACTTGTGCCAACAATTCAATTCTGGAGATTGTCAGGCAATGTCTTAACCAAAAGGAAGCTATCATAGGTTATGATAATTGCCGTTTATGGTACTCAGACTGGCGCTTCTTCTCAACTGCTAATGATATTATAAGAGTTATTTTTCTTAATTTTCAGAGTGTACCCGACCCAGATCATTTCCGTACTCAATTAGGAGATTTAATAGATAATCTTTTGGCAGAAGCTGCATCTGATCCTTCAAGGTTTGCTACAGGGAGAACTGGTTACAATAATATTACAGATATATATGGTATGGCACAGTGCACAAGAGACTTAACTAAAACCAGTTGCTTGAGTTGCCTGAAAGAAATGGTTAACAACATTCCAAGTTGTTGTGTTTCAAAACAGGGTGCTCAAGTTATCTCTGTGAGTTGCAACATTAGATATGAGATATATTCATTCTTTCAATCACCTCCATCAAGACCTCCAGCCCCAATATTGATTTCTGCACCACCTCCATCGCTCGAGAAAAATTCAACTTCTTCACGTACAATAACAACAAGATCAACCAGAGAAGATGGTATTCTTTTTCCCTTTCCTGTCCTTTTTTTTTTTTTAAGGAAATTCAGGTAGCATCTTCATTGCGATACCACTATAATTCTGGTTTTTATGGAATGTTCCCCCTGACTCAAGTGCAATGATCTCTCCCTTGATTGAGGTTATCTTTTTCTCTTTACTTTTCATGCCCTAACGGCGCCATGTAAAGAAATGTGAACGAAGTAATCATCCTTCATATAATAGTTTGTATGAAATAACTATGTATTATAACAACAATCATTCATATCAGAAAAGTGGAGGTTGACTTCATGGAGTAATGTAGCAAGCAACTAGTAGCACTATTGAGAGAGGCTTTACATTAGTACTTTTATTCTTATTAGAACAGAAGTGCAACCCAGTGTAGATCTTGAGGAGGTAGGGTACCAGGAGGGATAGGATATACCAGCAGCAGATATAAACCTTTTGATATTTTTAAACAAAGTGGCTGCAGTCTGACTAAACTTGAGTTTTTCATGCAGACAGAACGAGGTTTTTACCATCACACCAAGTGATGATCCCTATTATTATCATATAATTAGATAACTATAGAAACAAAACCATAAAGAGTATGCATAGCTATGTCTACTATTAAAACAGGTCTACTGTTGATGCAGGAAAAAGAAAAACTTCAAGACCAGTTATCATTGTGGTTTCAACAACTGTTTCTGTGCTTGTTATAGTATCTATCACCTGCAGTTGTTTATTATTGAGGAAGGCCTTGAGGAAAAGAGTTGGTAAATAACTTACAACTTGTTTATCCTTTCCCTTGACTTTGATAACATTATTAGATTACATACCTTTCTACCTGATGCTACTTTCACTTCTCCCGCTGGAGGGGACAAGCATGTGAATGCGTGCAGCAGAAGTAAAATGTAATGATGGAGATAGACAAAATTATGATTCTATGCGATAAGAATACCATTTCAAGTTCATCAGTAAAGAAAAATACACACTGATAAAGTTGAACAACATGGATATTTCTTTTCTTGTAAATATTTCTAATCTGCTCTATTATTCCCTTCCAGATAATCTTGCTAAAGAGGAAATTAATAGCAGAGACTCACTGTTATATGATTTGCTTACACTTAAAGCTGCCACAAAAAACTTCTCGGATGCAAACAAACTCGGAGAAGGCGGTTTCGGCTCTGTTTACAAGGTAATTCATACTTACCGCTAAATGACGAAAGCTATTAATTTTTGCCCAAATATTCAATTAAAAACTCTGGTGCTCTGTTTTGTTAATTATAGTTACAAAGAATTTGGATCTAGACAAGTTCCATGTCATCGCGGGGCCTTTCTCCTCTAATTGTTTGTGGTCTTCTTTTGAACTCAAAACATTTTTCGGATTCAGGCATAGTTGAATATGTTGTTCGCTTCAAGTAAAGGTTTGTGGCATTTAATCTCTAGCCAGACTGCTTTTGGATGCCAAAATATATCACCTCTGGTGCAGAAGATACATTTTAGCTTCCAAATGATCACTTCTCATACATTACATAGCCACTTTTCCAAGCCCCATCAAAATTGATCATGTCTTTCAAAACAAAACTCATTTCTTGTATCCTGGTTCCAACTTGTCACTTAAAGGCCTCTGCAAATTGTCCCAGATATACCTCCAGGAAAGGCTACTTGTCATTGGAAAAATGTCTAGCTCTTGATAGGGGTTATTTCTATAATATTTTACATTCCTAGCGATGTTCTCTAGGGAAAGCTACATGATGGGAGAGAGATAGCTGTTAAAAGACTTTCAAGCAATTCAGGGCAAGGATTGGAAGAGTTACGAACAGAAGTAGAGTTGGTTGCCAAACTACTGCACAGAAATCTGGCAAGACTGTTGGGGTTTTGCTTAAAGGAACATGAGAAGCTACTCGTTTATGAGTACCTGCCTAATGGAAGACTTGACAAAATTTTATTTGGTATGGCTTCCCTCTCTATTGTCATATACCATTTTCTTTGGTCTCTGACCATCCGCACGTATTATCATCAATCTTTGTAGACTTTTCATTCTCATATAAATAATACCACAACAACAAAATGGAGATCCTTGTTAGCGAGATTTGGAGAAAATATTGTAATTATTTTAAATTTTTTATCAGTTTGTAATTTGATTGTGTTTGCTCTATGTTCAGCAGTGCAACAAAACATTAGACAGATCTCATTCCTTCTAGTATAAACATCATTATATCGTATTTTCCAACAATATTAACTTTGATCCGATGAAATAGACCAAAGAAAGCGTCTCACGTTAGGATGGGAAAGACGGTACAAGATCATTGTTGGAATTGCTCGAGGTTTACTTTATCTCCACGAGGATTCTCAGCTCAGGATTGTTCATCGTGATTTGAAGTCCAGTAATATCCTCTTAGATGAATCCTTGAACCCCAAAATTTCAGATTTTGGTCTGGCCAGACTTTTCCATGGAAGTGAAACTCAAGGGAACACAAAAAGAATTGCAGGGACTTGGTAACTTAAATAATTCAACTCTATCCCTGTTTGAATTGGTGTATAACATAAGAATACAACTGCAAAAAAAAAAAAACTGGTTGAGGTAGACGATACAAGAAAATTCTGAACTAACATCCATCAAAAAATTCTGCAACTGCCACACAAATAAATAATAGTAGAAAAAGAAGCCAATTTTTCCAACTTTATTTCACACATGCATGCGTTGTCATTATTCTAACTAGGAACATTAGCAAATAATTGTTTTGTTTTCTGATGGCATGCAGTGGATACATGGCACCAGAGTATGCTAAGCACGGTTACTTTTCAAGAAAATCAGATGTCTTCAGCTTTGGAGTTCTAGTCTTAGAAATTGTGACGGATCGAAAAACCTCTAGCTTCCATGATTCTATGAATCTTCTGAGCTATGTAAGTATGATATCCAATAATTCTTTAGATATGTGTAGATGGTTAATCAGTCATATGATCTATCTGAGAGGCTGTAATATTTTACAGGCATGGCAACATTGGGACAATGGAACAGCATTAGATTTGACAGATCCAGTATTAGGTGACCAGGTAGAAAGCAGTGAAGTTCTGAAATGCATCCACATTGGTTTGTTATGTGTTCAAGAGGCTGTTGCTGATAGACCCAAAATTTCAGATGTTGCTCTCATGCTTAGCAGTTATTCAGTATCTTCCCCAGTGCCTTCTCAGCCTGCATTTTTTGTTCGGGCGCAAAGAGCAGAATCAGATTTGCTAAGAGAATACCCTGCTATAAATGAATCTGGGCGAAGTGACATGGAAATAGTACAACAATCATTGAATGGGGTCACAGTAACTGAATTAGATCCTCGATAGAAATCAACGTTGTCAGAAAATTTTACTTGAATGCTGAATGACATTGTGGCTTCTGGCAATTAATCTGTATTCTATCTATCTAGGCACCCCGGATCATACAAAAGGGCCCTGTGGGTTGACTGACTGGTTATTCAGTTATTCCTGCTCATCAGGAAGAGTTTTAGCTATGATACCTCTTCGATATTAGATCCTGAGCATAGATTGACCTTCTTAGCCTCTTTCAGATTTTTGAATGTTCAAAAATTCCTAAGTGTATGCCCGTCCTGCTTGCCTGCCTACCTGGATTTATGTACGTACTTATATATGTATATAAATGTATATGTATTTATCTATACACACACACAAACACATGTATGTAATGCAATGGGAGTAAATACAGTTGGGGTTGGATATTGGATCATCACATCATTCCAAGTTCCTTTTGGCATTATTTTACTGCATGGATTGTATACCAGAGAAGAAGCTTTCATCAACACTCGTAACAAGTGGCAGGAGTTAAAGGATTAAAGTCAAAAGTTCTGTAACTGTACTGTAAACATAGTGGCGGATCCGAACTAACAATAGCCACAGAAAAAAGAAAAAAATTTATTTATTGGCATTTAGGACCATTATACCACAGTTCTTTGTACTCTTATCATAATTTGTTTGTACTATTCATCTATTTATTCTCTGTAAAAATAAATTGGCATACTATTTAAGCAACCCAAAAAAACCCAACAAAGTGTGTAGTTGAGGTACCTTTTAGAATCACAGTGGGATCTTCATCTTCCCATCTCGCCATTGCACATTCCCAATGGCTCCATCATCAATGAGCCACAGTCTAGCACCAAACCGAAAGGTCTCAATGTTTCAGTACAAATTAAGGGCAACTGGAATGAAAAGAATTAAAATAATAAAAATCTCCTAATCGAGGTATTAGTGATTACATTAACATTAGGACATGGCATCCAGGCCTATACTTTTATCGGGAAGTACAAAAAAAAGGGTCTTATTTAGATCTTTATAGCAGTTACATTTGAGCTTTGTTCTTCTAATTTAACCTGAAATAGAGCATCATTTAACATAAAAGAACACATTTATGTCATGACCCCCCACAACACTGGATCCTAATGCAAACACGCTTAAGACGTATGACCGCCATTTGGATCAAAAACTAAATAAGTAGAATCCGTAAGTAAAACTTTTATTTTAATGGCACTTCAGAGGTGCATCTATTTTAAATGGCAACATGAAGAGAAACTTCCATCACTTTGTAGAGTTGTTTAATTAGACCCGTTATGTAAGGTCTTGTTTCAAGATTAGTTAGAGATGGTAGAATGCAAAGATGCAAACATGTAGACCACTTAAAACAGGGTCTTCTTTATTAGTTTCCAACTGGACCTCGTTGGATTAGGTAGAATCTGAAGAAAAGGTCCACCTACTCTCCACATGCAATCCACACATCAACTACAGAATATATTGACTTTTTATCAGAATGCAATAAATAAAGAACGTAAGATAATGTGGAAAATTTATTACATTTTAACTTAAACAATTAATAAATAATTTCCAAAAATTAATTACTAACATAATAAGGCTATATTATTGCTGAAAATTATGATGCTTTAAAAAAAAATCCTCCAGTTTTATTGCTAAAATTTTTTCTTAAGGCTGAATTTTTCATGTTCAAATCATACTCATAAAATTTCGGGTTTCTAACTTTTAATATGTATTAGGTTATTGAGTCAAAGGACACATACTAGAGCCAAGTTTTGGTTCATGACACATAAAACCCAAGCTAAAAATAAGGGGAAGGTCGTGAGTGGGGAAGGAAGAAAAAAAATGTCAAATGCACAAACAAACAAGCTGTCACCATAATATCATCATTATATTTAATCGCTCAAATGATTTGTAGACAGCTGATCTCACTTTCATATTGAAAAGGCCATAGTTTCTCTCTCTATAAATAGTTATCCTTGTTATCAACACCAAATGTATTCCAATCCTAAGTTAAAGCTGTTTATGACATTTTGTTGTGTTCATGAAAATGGCTACATTAAAAGCATTTACAAGCTTAGCTGTTCTAGCCGTGCTTGCTAACCTAGCAGTGGGAGCAGACCTCATAGTCGGAGCTCCAAACGGCGGTTGGGATACAAGCACTAACTTGCAGTCATGGGCAACACCCCAAACATTTTCCGTCGGTGATAATCTGAGTAAGCTAATTACTATTACGCATCGTCTTCTTTCTGCCTAGATTCCACATTAGTATAAAGCTCAGATATTCAGCAATGAAATACAGGGTGTGAATTACTTCAATCAGCTGTAAATTTTATGTAGTACGCGAATTTGTAGAACTTACAGTAAAAGACGCAGAATAAACTTTAAATCTTGCCTTGGTGGATGTCAAATTGACTTGTAAGCTTTTGAAATGCTACAAGGATCACCTTCTCATCCTCTGCTCACTGTGTGCAGATTTCCAGTACACTCCCAACCATAGCGTTCTTGAAGTTAGCAAGGCCGATTACGACGCGTGCCAGACGGGTAACCCAATTCAGGTTCACAATGGTGGCAATACCACCGTCCCTCTGTCTTCTCCCGGAAAGAGATACTTTATCTGCGGAACCTCAGGCCACTGTGCCCAAGGAATGAAGCTTGAAGTTGACACTGTTGCTGCCACTACGGCTTCGCCACCAAGCTCACCACCCGCATCTTCACCGCCAAAAGCATCTCCTCAGCCATCAACGCCTCCACCAGTTCCCCCTCCATCCAAATCTCCTTCACCTTCACCAAAATCCCCTTCTTCAGCTCCATCTAAATCGCCTTCAAGCAGTCCCGCGTCGCCACCTCCAGTAACTTCCACCGCGTCACCTCGGGCGGCGCCTTCTGGATCTCCCTCAAACTCGCCCACTACAAGAGATTCACCAACAAACCCATCGTCCTCATCAGCTATCCAATTGCAGGCGAAGCTCACTGTGGGGTTCGCGATTGTGATGATGGTGGTTCTTGCTCTTTAATATCTAATTTTATCAGCTATTTGTCCATCATTCTTTCCCTCTGTGTAGCAAATGAGCTCGTTCTGTGTTATGAATAGAAGTATCCGAGTCCAGAAGATGCAATTATAATGTTAATAATGGCGAAACACGCCTCTTTCACTGTAACCAGAAACATTATAAACTTCATTTTGAGGTTCTTCAATCCATGATTTCAGGTTAGATCTTGGAAAAAAAAATGCCGAAAAGCCAAAAGAAAAATAAAAAAATTTCGTTGCAGGTGAGGTCCAGCAGATCACACTAACAAGGTGTATTGAAAAATAAAACAAGCATCCATCCATCAGGCGGTATAACTAGTACTGAGAATGGATTGGATACGGTATAAATCTACCATGATCTGAATCTGAACTGAAAATAAAAATCCGATATCAAAATTCAATCCAAAATCCGACGAATCTTTTATCCGTGAATCCGAATTTATATATTGTATCCAAATTCGACCGAATAAATAACTGAAATCCGAATTTGATCTAAATTAGATCCGATTTGAACTTAAAACACAAAAGTCAAATTTAACTATTAAAAGCAAATTTTAACTATCAAAACTAATGAGCCATATAAATATTAATTCAAGACAAAAATAAGATGGTTCAACCATGATTTATATAAAGCTTATCAATTGTTTAATGAAAAGTATATGCTGATTTCGATTTGAATCATATTCGAATCAGATATGAACAGATTCAAATTCGATTAGATCCGATATTCATATTCGAACCACGGATCTATATCTCATATCCGAATTCAAAATTTTCGGATCGGATTTGTATATATATCCGTCCCATTACCAGCCCTAGGTATAACCTAGTGATATGGCGCTTCGCTGTCTGCTGTTTCAAAAGCCTTACAGCGGATGACCCGTTTAACTTAACAATTAGGCCTGCAAATTAGGGTTCCATTCAAAATTAAAAATACTACGCGAGAACACCAGATTTGATTATTCATAATACATGTGATTGCCAGCAATCCATGGGGACTTCAGTTAACAACGTCCACCGTCCACCTAATGCACAGTTTGAACCTCGAAATAGGTGAGACTGATGACAGAAAATAAACAATTGAAACTTCAGGTACAATGAATGCTCACTGCAGTACAACTTAAGCAACTGGAGGCCGGAGAACATGATCCTGTGACGTATCAACTGCAGCAGGAGGCATGAATTGCCACATGGCAATTCCTGGGTAACCAATGAAAGGCATGAGCTTGTTACCAGCAGCTTGGCCTTGAGGTGCAAACGCAGGGATTGCAGAGGGGTGAGGCAGGAAACCTGGTTGGGCACTCATGCCCTTCAATTGTTGCTCCAACTTCTCTTTCTCTGACTTGAGCCTCTGCTTCTCATCACGAAGTTCATTCTTCTCATCCTACAACATGGAAGGGCTGTTCAATTTGATGGCAAAAGAATTGACCAACATAATGTTTGCTAGTTTCCTTGAAATATCCAGTGTCGAGTCCAATTGAGGTAAATTGACATGAACAAAACATGTAGGCTTGCTATCTGGAAGGTAAATTATATACTTATTTATATATATGAATAAAAAACCTTAGAAAGAGTAGAAATAGAATGACAAACGACAGAAACACAAGCTGACCTTCAACTCTTTGATCTTCTCTTGCAGACTCTCATTTGACTCCTTCAGCTTCTGCGCCTCATTCCGTAACTGCGTCACCATTCGAACAGCATCACCTAAAATAGCAGCCTTGTCCATTTTAGGAGGCCTTCCAGGCTCCAGGATAGAGCCCAATTCCAGGAACCTTAAAAATCATTGAACAGTCAATAAAAAGATGGGGAGTCGGAGAAGAGCAGAGAGAAAGACAGAGAGATACAGAGAGAGGAGTGGGGGAGATTGAGCAAGAGCATGCCTGTCATTCAGCCTATCCCTTCGCATTTTCTCTCTACATGCTTTGGAGCCAGATGCACTGCTTGATTCAGACCTCACCCTGTAACAAATATTTAATATAAAGAACATAACAAAAATTGGAGGGAAAAATTATTGCAAGGAGGAGCTGCTCATAAGTTTTTGGAGACCACCTCAGCAAAGATTCTATTGGGATATTTATCTTTGTGCACAAGTTCATGGCATCATAAGATGAGATGATTCATGGTGTCTTTTTACCATCATATAATTAATTTCATTAGCTAAAATTTAAAATGTTATTGCCGATAGCCACCCACAGAGGAATGTCAGAATTCTAAATCTTCCTGGCATAGGAGAAATAGGTTTACCAAAAGCCTGAGCACAAATACATATCAAAATATTTAAGAAAAACGCCTTAATTTCATCAAAATATAGTCTCATAAAAAACTGAGCGCAAATAGATAAGGAGACCTTAATTTTTCCTAATTCTAGCAAAATAAAAAGTAGGAGCAGTTCACCGCTTTCGGGAGCCATTTTCTTTAATGCTGTCTGAGTCCCCTAGTGAGTAATCAATCTCCACACTGCAAGCAGACAAATTAGCTAGAACAATCATACAAGAACATAAAATACATAAAAGAAAAAGTTGAAAATTGTAAATTACAAGTGGATGATACACCAAGATCGCTCATTAACAAAATAGGCCAGCAAAAAAAAATTATTTTATTAATGTAGATAAGACATAGGCCATATTTAAGGTCTTCAAACCGAACAAGGACAATAGTAACTGAAAAAGGAGGGTTGTGGGGTGGGGTTGGCTTCCATCATTATTTATGACAAAAGACATACATTGCTAAATGGATTGGTATCTCGCAAACCCAGATAAAACAGCAACATCAACCTCCAGAAGTTATAGCAGAACAGTTTATCAAATGCTACATCAAAGCATCACTGATTAAACATAACAAATATCACAGAACAAGCTAGGATTCAGCCAAATTCGCAAAAATATTTCTGAAGCAATGAGATGGAGTTCTCCTCCTAAAGTCGCAGGTAAACTAATTCCAGATTTTTGCAGGCTAAATGTCATGAAAGAGCATCCCAATTCCACTATACTTACAATCTTTTTAAGCACCCTTTCTTTCAAAAATTACTCAAACCTTATGAGATTGTTCAAACAATCACAGCTCACCAGTTGTAAACAAAGTTGAAAAAGCTAAAGTTAGTTATTAACAAGGAATCACAACTTTTCACATGATATCCATTTGATACAGACTGGAAAACAATGAGAAACAGGCACCTAATCAATATAATGATGTTAGGGCCTCAACAAAAAGTAACTTATTTCAACTATTTGGGGTCAGCAACACCAACTCTTCACTGTCATCCCAATCTGCCAAAAACCAAGTCTTCAATCAAATAATGCATATCTAAATCATTTAACCAACCCCGTCTAGGTTCTTTTCGGTCTTGCTCTCTCTCCCTTCTAGACTCTTCAACATTAAGTCCCTAGCACTTTCTCATAGGTGCCTCCTAAACCAACCTAGAATAACTTCTTTTATCTTTTCTTTCTGGGGATACATATTCTCAGATATGTTAATTCCAGGGATCCATATTCTTAGATATGTTAATTCCTCACATCATCTGTCCTAGACTTCCCGCAAGCCGTAGAACCTTCAACTTTTGTATCCTTAAATAGTTTCAGTTATAATCTTCAATTTGTAATTGTAACGTGTGAACAGTCAATATACACTGAAATCCTTGAGCTCAAAAGCAATCCAGAGATCATGTCAAGATATTGCTAGAATACTCTCTCATCTCTTACCATCCAAGATATGCTATCCTCTGAGAGTAGTAAATATGAGACGGCAGTGGCCATTTCAGAAAAAATTTCCAACAACTCACTGACTTAATCCTTGCATATCCTATGCTAATCCATTATTCCCAGGTCCAGACATAAAGAAAAATAAGGTAGGTGAACTATGACTTCGGTAGAACATGGAACCAAGATCCAAATGCGACTCATCTGAGTAAAGAGTAGTTAGAAATAGACTCCATCTCTTCCTTCTCCTTTTTCTTATATATTCATTTCAGTAACCATTTTCTTGCTGGAGAATGTCCCCCTAGTTTCTAGTTTAGATAAGAAGAATACATGAATTCAGTTTAAACAAAGAGGGCAAACATTTCCAGAATATTTGCCATCTATACCAAGGCTCCTATTCTCGTGTGAGGTATCAGCAACCCACAGATACACCCCACTAGAGAAACCACATAAAATGAATAACGAAATAAATGAATTAATTGAGGAGAAGCAATGATCAGATTATTAATTAAACTATTATTGTAATAGAACATTTTCATTCTGCAGGAAGACTCAAGAGTCTTAACCATGAACTCATCTATAAATTCCTCAATCATCGAATCAAATTCATAATACTAAATGAAATACATAATTGGAACAAAAATGATTCAATATCCATTCGCAATGAGTGATACCACAACCTGAACAGGCAGGATTTCAGAGAAAACAACAGGAAAAATCAAGAGGAACCCTAATTACCCAAAAGGTCTAAGACATCATCAGAACTCTAACGAAAAACCATAAGAATTGGCGCACCTTACACTAGATGAACCGTTCAATGCCGGGCAAGGCCACTTAAATCCAGCAGCCGGCGTAGAAAAATCTCCACCGGGAACAGGAACGTCGTCAATCAATCCATAATCGTAGAGCCAATTAGCGTTTTCCGGAGAAACCATCTCCGATCGAGTCGTCGGGAACCGCGTTTCCCGCTCAATTTCTCCCGGAGATGTGCAGAGCGTTCTCCGTTAGGGCCACTGAAAAACAGACGTGCGGTCTCCAGATCGAAAACCGTTAACGAGAAGGAAAGGTGGGAAATCGATGGCGTCGCTGAGATACGAGTCCGTCGCAATTGGTCGAGTGAATTATTATCGATTTTTCTGGGCTAAAGCCCGGTTCACGAATGGACATTTTGCACTCCTCTCGTGGTAGAGGTTGTGCTCCCTTTTTGTTCACTATTTAATTGTTTAATATTTCTTAAGCTATTAAATGAGAAATTTTTCTGTTTAAGTATTAGATCTAAAACTTTAGCATCTAATGCAGGATCGGCATATAATACAGGTGAAAAAGTGGGTCTTTCCAAATAAACTTTCACGTGTGAGTTACCTATCTCAACAAGTAATTTTATCTAAATCGTCACTCAATGCAACCATGATTCTTTCATTAATAGAAAAGAAAAATGCTTCTGAATCATCATTGCTTGGATGCACTAGAGAAATATGTTTGACAATAGGAGGTAGAAAATTTTTCTTTATTTAACTGCAGAATTTACAATTTTCATAACACAATACATCAACTTGGCTTGTGAACCAAATCATAAAATTTTATTTTTCCTTCCAATTTTTTTATTACTAGGGGAATGCATGCGCTATGCACATAGCAAAAGAGAATGTTATCTGAGCACTTAGTTGTGCTACTCGTACACGTGACAATAACAAACATTGGTATTAAAATAAATTAAAAAAATATTAGAGGGTGTTTTCAGGCAGAAAACAGGGGTTAGCTTTATATAAATATATTTTCATTATTGGAATGATGGTAAGACATGCATCCCTTCTTGAAGAGATAGGTTCAATGGCTTTTAGGTTTCTTATTGTACCGTATGTGTTGGTATTTGACAATTGATGAAAGACTTAATAACAATCAAAGATTATTTTAGCTAAGAAAGATCTTTTTTTCAAGTAAAAAATGAAATACCCTTGCAACATTCCATTTGCAACATTCTTTGATGAATGGTATCATCCTCTGAAATCAACAAGTGAATAAGATTGGCGAGAATTTGTCGCATATTCGGGGGAATATTAATCTTCTAATTCATTGTCGCAATTCCATTCAATATGTCAAGCTAACTTGTGGAAGGAAGATGCTATGCACTCAATAGTTTTCAACAGTGTGGGAGGCAGCATGGGATGCATGCCATGTGTATGCTAAAAAGGTAGAAGGGGCCTGAACAGCTTTATGATTCTTAAACATTAATGTGGCCCTGTTCCCTTGTCTCATCAATCATCATACATATGAAACATGTTGGATTCAGATTCAATAGATGAACATTTGCAGGCAATGCTCTTTTGAGACAAGCATCCGATTTGTCTTTGGCTTTTTCTTACAAACAAAGAAACCCAATTAAAAGCCGAATTAAGTGGCTTCTACTTTTCAAATGGGATGCGTCCAGGTAGAGCATCCTATAGCTAAGTATGTTTCACATTATATATATATATATATATATTTTTATTTATTTATTTATTTATTCATTTATTTATATTTAATGTAGAGCCTCCATAGTATCATGATATGTGTATTAAAAAAACCTCCTGAATGGTATAACTATAATTCTTAATTATACTTGGCACAATCCTATGAAAAGCTCCAAATAAAGGTGTCGCAGAGGAACACAATCCCGTGACGGCTCTCTGTATCGTCTCCAGCGTTGCATTTACAACAACGCTTACAGCGTTAAGGGCTGTGCAAACATGTGTCCCCTCACCTCTCTTGTTTGGCAGACTTTGATGGAGCCATTTCCGTCTCATTAAACACATGACCTTTTTTTTAGACCGTAAAAAAAAGAAGGAAAAATCCTTCTTTTTTCATTTGCACATTAAAAGAGAGAGGGAAACAAAAATCCCTTTATTTCTTCACCAAAGAACGCAAGATCCTGACTTAAACCAAAGGAAGGAAGACAGAGCAAGGACACTTCCTTTCCAGTCCTCTCTCTTACTCTTTCTTCAGCAAAGAATAGATAAGGAAACCCTAGAAAGGTAGACGTTTTTTATTTGCAACCTGTATGCCACATTGCCTGTTTGGCTGTTTACAATCAAACCTTGCAATAGCAGGATTGAGCGCCCTAAATGGTCAGTGCTTTTTCTGAAAATCTATTTTGCTTCAGACTCACCCATCCTCCTCTCTACGACAAGCACCCTCCTCTCTTTTTCTACCTCTCCCTCCTTCAACGAAAATGGAAACATAAACGTTACCAAGCTAATCATTGGCAAAAGACATTTATTTTTGGATACTAATCTGTAATCTTGTAATCTTGGCAACGTTACAGCCATGATTTCTTTAAAAGAAAGTTCACACAACAAGAAAAAGATAAAAGAGAGGAAGAACGGGGAAGATAAGTCTTTTTCTAATTCTTGTTCTAATGATCAATTTCATCTCCTAACAATCAACTTGATAGAAAAAAAGAAGGATTTACTTTCTTTGTTATTGATTTCACCGAAGTATGCTTGCAATTGGAAAATATGCTTTTTGCAAAATGTTAGCAGGCTTCCATCAACGTTGAAGGAATTGAAGGGAAAACACTCACCCTTTCCCTCTGTCTGCAAGTCAATAGATATACACCCCAAGTAGATAACAATGCGGAATTATAAATACAAAACGAAGCAATCCAAACCACAAAGAACACACCAGATTTTTACGTGGAAAACCATTCAATGTGAAGGGAAAAACCATGGGACCTAGTCCAGTCAAGAAACTTCCACTATGTAGAATAATGGGGTTAAACAAGTTGTCTCTAGATTACACTAGAGAGTACCAACAACATCAAGAGACAAACCCTCTTAGTTTACATGAAACTACACCAATGAGGACTATAGAAAAATACCTCAAAAACAATGTCTTCGGACACACCGGATAACACTTTAAACCTGTGAATAGAATCACCATAAGTTCAGCAATCAACCTTCACGATTTCAGCTCAATCTGCATAGAGGAGAAGCTTGAAATGGAGGATCAAAAGATGCTTCAAGAAGCTTTCAAGTTCTGTGTTTTTCTGCAGAGAAAACCAGCCACGCTCCTTCAAAGACCAAGTCTTTCATTCTCCCCAAAGAGAGGCTTCAAGTGTGGTCAAAGGTGCAAATCGATGTACACCAACTCCGCCACACATGTCTAATCATTCCCATGTAACCATAGTCTTGAAACGAGAGATTGTCATTTCCATGTAACCACTCCCACATGGACTCCCACATGGACCCAACCAGCAAATGAGCAAATGGTTCCACATGGATCCCACCTCCAAATGAGGATGGACACCCAACAGGAATATCAGTCTGACTACAGGAAGAAAACCGAAAGAGGAAAGGGAAAAGAGATTCTGAAAAAGAAAAGGTTAAAAAAAAGGGTTTTTCTCCTCTTAAATAGGTTTCCGTCCTGTTAATGTTGCGCCGTATGCTTGGATGCGTGTCAAAAAGGGTTTAACGCTGTGATCGATGCTGTAAACAAAATGCCATAGACGATGGGAGCCTCTTGCAACATGAATTGCATCCGCCGTAGGAGAAAATCACTATTTCAATTCCAAAGAACCTATACAGCACTCGTGCAGTCTTATCAAATCAAATTACAGATTGAGAAAGCTCAAAAATAACAAACCATCGTCTTAACCTCCACACAACATAAAAAGTTCAAAACAAAAGACTTCCAAGCCTACATCATGCTTATACTGTACACCAATTGTATCCTCATTTCAACTGAGATCAGTTGAGGAAGTTGAACGGATGGACTGAACAAAGCCATTTATCCTTTTCCTTATCTCTTCCGGATTGGCACCCACAACCTTATCCACTTGGGTTCCATCCCTCATCAGCAAAAACGTTGGCATGGCCTTCACCTCCAACTTGGATGCAACTTCCTAAGGAAAACAACACAAAAATAAAATAAAAAAGTATAACTTACCCAATCAGAAAACACCCAATTTAATTAGAGAAATATATCAAGTTGCAACTTGCAAGTTATAGCATATCTATCTGTCATCATCATCATCATCATTTATTATGATTGTAGACAAAATTACCTTGACTTCGTCCACATCCACTGTGAGAAAGAAAACATCTTGGAAAGTCGTGGCTTGTTCTTCAAATACTGGGTTCATGGCCACCGATGGCATGCACCAAGCAGCAGTAAAATGCACCACAACCTATGTTTTGGACATACAATATCAATTAATAAAGCATAAGGAGCAACAAAACATCTTATATATTTTTCAAAAGAAAATCCAAACAAAAGCTGAAGATGTTCTCAAAGGATTTATGTAACAAAGACACTCCATTTGATGATTTGTCCCTGAAATTTGCAAGATATTAGAATTCAAAACATCAACTGTACATATATCCTGACTTGTAGAGAAGCAAGAACATCTGAGTTTAGTATGAAGTATGAACAAAAGAAATGAATTCGAGGAGTAAGCCCTGAGGTGTAACATAAAAATTATAGAAGGTATTACAGATGGCAGATGCTAACATCTCTTACAGATGGCAGATGCTAACATCTGACAGATGTTAGCATCTGTACATCTGACAGATGCTAACATCTCTTATTCCCGATTGAATACCCGAAACAAAAGCATTAGTACCCCTTCCATTGATGGATAAATTAGAAACAGAGAAATCAAAAGCAGGTAGAAATATCACGATTATCTAGATAGAGAGTTCCCTTCTGAAGTAGGGCAATGGAAATCAGGGGACTTACAGGGCATCCCTGGTTGTTAGCTTCGTTAACATAGAATTCCCAGGATTCCAGCGAATCCACTTTCTTAACTCTTGACTGCTGAAGCTGCTCTTGATCTTCCATGCCTTCTTGCTTTTCCGCTTCTCCGTCTTCTTCTTTCTTCTTCTGTGGTTATTGCTTATATAGGATTTCGGATTTCAAGATGTGGGGCGGTTTCATAAACCGGGGGTAACCTGCTTTGCCTTATTTCGTCTTGAGGACGACGAAAGGATTGATTGCAGTGGGACCCATCTTGATAACTATTTGTTCATACCTATCTTCTGTCCATTATCCAAATCATTTTGGCCCTTTCAGTGCGGCGCAAACAGAATCATTTTTCTGAAAAATAACCTTGCGAAACAAACAACTACAGGGTGTTTGGTAACGTTTCTAAACATGGTTTTTCAGTTTTTAAAAACGGAATACCAGGAACGTATTTGGATTGACTGTTTTCAAATTGTTTTCTCAAAAAACGGTTTAAAAATTATTAAGGATTTTTAGAAACTGAAAATTTGGGTTTTTAAAAACGCAGAACCGTTTTTTTGTTTTTGACGATGGCAATTTTGTAATATTTTTATTCGAATTCTCCTTGACTCGTGTCGTCTTCCTCAGTCTTCAACTTCCTCTAGTTTGGTGGCTCCTCCATTTTCACTTACATTCTTTTGCTTGATCTACTACTATTCGTTGGTTCCGATGGATGTTGAAACGAAATCCAAGGGTTTCACAATCCAACATTTTTGGATCAGGAAAACCCCCGTCTGATTTCACCGGCATCACCCTTTTACTATTCGTCGGTTCCAATTTTGCTGTTCAGAAATAATACAGAGAGTGAGAGACAAAGAAAGGAGAGAGAGACAGCGAGGGTGAGAGAAAGAGAGAGAGTGTGTGGGGTGTAACCTTGTAACATTCAATCGCTCTCGAGCTTGGCTCCGACCATCGGAACTAACAAAATGAGAGAAAAAAAAAAGATCGAGAGAGACGGAGAGGGTGAGGGAGAGAGGGGGGAAGAGGGCGAGATAGAGAGAGTGCGAAAGAGAAAGGGATTTGACAGTCAACTGTTTCTACGAATAGTCGAGGGTTTCAAGGAAGAAGAAAGCAAAAATTAAATGTTTGTGATATTTTTTGAAAATAATTAAAATCCAGTTTGAAATGTTCTGGGTTCCAACATTTAAGAAATATTTGTCAACATAATTAAATTATAGTGACATTTTACTATTGGAAGCCCTTGTTATTCAAAGACTGCCCTTATACCAATCAATCATTTTATTTATACACAAAACTAAATCTAAAATTACTTAAACATATTAATGTTAACAAAACTAAATTTAAAATTACTATTCTTAAGTAAGTTAAAATTATTTAACCATGTTCATTCTTTATTATTCAATGTGAAAGGATATTATTTTGGCGTATTGAACTTAACTTGTTTTTTGTATAGCAACACATTTTTGTAATTTTAAAACTTAAATTGTTTTTTATTAATTGTTACCAAACGAGTTTCTTGTTATCTGTTTTTAAAAACCCAAAAAACAATAATTGTTACCAAACGGGTTTTTTGTTAGTTGTGTTTAAAAACCAAAAAATAGTTTGAAACGTTTTTAGTTTTCAAACTGTTTTTAAAAAAAATGTTACCAAACGGCCTCAGGTTGTTCATTTCTATTTTCCAAGAATATCACATAATTTTAGCATTAAAAACAAGAATATCACATAATTCACCTTAAGTTCTTAAATTTCAACATTTCACTTAAATTTTAACAATCTAATATTCAATGTTCAATATAAAAAAAATATTTTAATTATTAAAACTCTAATAATATCTATTAATTCTAACAATCCCATATCTATTAAATAATAAAATCTTTTAACTACTCAAAATCTCACCTTAATAATTATAAAGAGTCCTTTTGGCTTCATATTTCTAATTTCGTTTTAAATTCAAAATCTGTATTGATAATATATACTAAGAGTAGAAGGGTATACTCCAATGGTCATCTTTGTAAAGCCTTGCTAAAGTATATTTGTTTAAGGATAAGTTAGTCTTCCCAACAATTATTGATGCCTCAGTTTTTCATTTGCCAAAATGCAATACTGCCTGTGCCAGTCACAAGTTAAAATAGAATACTAGGGAGTGGGAATTACAGCTAGCAATTATCAAGAAGGAAAAGAACTCTAGTCACTTTCTAACCATGGCCTACTAAACACGGAAAAGAAAGAGATGATTCAAACAATTAGGGCAATTTTTTAAATGTTATTTCAGTTTTTTTCTAATTCAATAAAATATAATCATTCGTCGCTTCTCTTCTAAAGATGCTATGCCCATAAAAATTATAAGTTTTCATAAGTTAGGTAGAGAAAGAAAGCAGTATATTAAGCGTTTGGATTGCCACAAGAGAGGAATCAGAGTTAATCTGACTATTTATTTAAATATTAAGGTGTACTTATGCAGTTAAAACCTTCAGAATTAGAAAGCTGGTGAGACATTGACTAATTTCACAGGTGAAAGTTTGTCTGGCAAACCCCAATCCAACTGACCCACTAAAAAAATTATCAGCGAAGAGGAATCCCTAAAATATGAATTTGTTTCTTATATAAAACATGTAAATACTAGAAGTTCCATCAACTGTTTTAGCACTCTATAGGATCTGTCAAATAAATATTTATGATGTCTATTATCTAATTGAAAGGTCCCCATCAAGCCAATTCTAGTGATTGATTGCTCTATGTGTGACAACAAATGTGTCTTAATTAACTCGACAATTAGCTTATCAAGGTAACCTAACTCCATTTTTGTATATTTTTAGTTTACATTTTTTTTTAATTTTTTTGTGTGATTCACGTGAATGACTTTCTTTCAATCATGTGCTTCTTTCATATTGTCATATTTCTTTTCCTTTTTTGGCTGTTCCAAGTCTAAGACCATACTATATCAATTGGAATCCACGCTAGAAGATCTGCTAGTCCAACAATGAGTGGTCTGGGTATATAAGTCAGCATCATTACAGACGTCTACACCTCACTCACCGTTGGACCCACAGATCTTTTAGAAAAGGGCTCCAACCGATTTCAATTCGTCTAAGACTAGAAAAATGAAAAGAGCTGTAGCAGGCTTTGTGGTTGACACAAAATTTTTGATAAATCTTTTATCTCATCAATCTTAAACCATCATGACAACAAAACTAGTTTGAATAAGACATTTGCTAATTATTGTTGTTACGTTCATACAAAACTGGTATAAGCCTCAATATTATTTTATGAAGTCCTGCGACAGCCCATACTTAAGGTATTGGGCAACTTTGCTAAGAAAAATGTATGTAACGGCCTAACAAAGCAAATAAATAAATTTCCAATTGCAATTGCTAAGAAACACTTATGCATCAGATAAAAAAACTCCCGTAGATCCCAAGTTAGGGGCAATTAAATGAAATCAAATATCCAGTACATGCACCTACCAATACCAATACAGGACTTTACCAATATAGGAAGGACTTTACCAATATAGGAAGGAATAAAGGTGAATGCCAAGCAATACGGCAGATAGATCTTTTGCACTACAAGACAAATTCCCATTTGATGCGACGCGGAAAGCCACATTGAAGGCGACTTGACCTGGGATGGAATCGTCCGCCGCATCATATTCATGCGGCGGACGATAAAAAAAAATTGAAATGGAAGCTGTTTTTTCAAAAAAAAAAAATTTGAAAAATGTGAACCGTGAGATGGAAGCATCTCACGGTTCACATTTGGGCGGTATCGTCTGCCGCATTTTCATGCAGTAGACGATTCCATCCCACTTGACCTAGCTTTGTGACATTCAAGGCCCATGCCCCGTCAAATCTTTTAAATTGTAGGACCTATGGCAAGCACATGATTGTGATGAAAAGACCATGCAAAGTTGTGACACCAAGCACAATCTAGAAGCTAAGCATGAGCATCCAAGAACCGGGTAATTTTACATTTACAGCATAACAGTCAATCATATTCACATGTCATGTTCCCTTGGACAAGTATATTGTTAAGATCAAGCGCTTACCATTAAACCAATAATTTAAATTATTAGTTATATCATAACTTTATTTTCTTATAAAAGTATGGTTCTATGACATTATTGCATCACAACACGGATGTTCCCTGATCAATTATGACATCAGTGAACAATTGATTCTCAAATTTCCGGCGGACGAGACTGCGCTCGGCATTGCAAAGAAAGTTTCATTTGATCCGTGATATACTTCCACCAGCCACTTGTATTCTATCATCTCTTTGAGGACAATATTAGATCTGCAGTAACTGCGGACTGCAACCCAAATAAGAGGTTTCCTTCATGAATGGCGCTTTCACTCTTAAATCCTTCGCGCACCACATGAGAGTTCTCTCCAAAAGATTCACCACCCAATCCCCACGAAATGCTTTCGAACACCCACCTAGTTCTTTACGTTGTGGCCCTCTCTTGCAGTTATTCACCAACACCAAATCGTTTCGAAAAGGCCAAGAACTCCACGCCTACGTGATCTCTAGCGGAATTCTCCTCGACAACACCTATCTAAAGAGCAAGCTTTCTGCAGTTTATGCAATCTGCGGTTGCATGAAAAAAAATTTTCTTTTTTTTTTTTTTTTGCTTCTTATTGAGGGGGAAAAAAACCAAAAAAAAAGTATAAAAAAATGTCTTTTATGAATTTTGATTTTTTTTAAAGAAAATCCAAACAAAAGCTGAAGATGTTCTCGAATGATTTGTGTAACAAAGACACTCAATTTTATGATTCGTCCCTGAAATTTGCAAGAAATTAGAATTCAGAACATCAACTGTACATATATCCTGACTTGTAGAGAAGCAAGAACATCTGAGTTTCGTATGAACAAAAGAAATGAATTTGAAGAGTAAGCCCTGAAGTGTAACATAAAAAGTATAGAAGGCATTAAAGATGCTAACATCTCTTGTTCCCGATTGAATATCCGAAACAAAAGCATCGGTACCCCTTCTATAGATAGTTAAATTAGAAACAGAGAAATCAAAATAAGCACTTTTAAGGTAGGAGGATTACGATTATCTAGATAAGAGTTCCCCATCTGAAAGTAGGGCAATGGAAATCAGGGGACTTACAGGGCATCCTTGGTTGTTAGCTTCAGTAACATATAATTCCCAGGATTCCAGCGAATCCACTTTCTTAACTCTAGACTTCTGAGGCTGCTCTTGATCTTCCATGTCTTCTTGTTTTTCCGCTTCTTCTTCTTCTTTCTTCGTCTGTGGTTATTGCTTATATAGGATTTAGGATTTCAGGACGTGGGGCGGTTTCATAAACCGGAGGACGACGAAAAGGATTGGTTACAGTAGGACTCATCCTTTGGTTTTTTTTTTTTTGATCTTTTTGGGTAAAGTAGTTAGGACCCATCTCTGTTTTTTTTGGTGGAAAGTAGGACCCATCTCGATAACTATTTGTTCATACATATCTAAAGTAATGTTCTTTCCCTTAATCATATCCATTTCGCACTCATTGTAAAGTGTGCCGCAAACAGAAAAACTTTTCTCAAAAATAACCTTGCGAAACCCACAACTTGACTGTTTCATTTCTATTTTCAAAGAATATCCCAAAATTTCCTCAAGTTCTTAAAGTTTACCACTTCATTCATAATATTACTACCTGTGATAACCCACTTAAATTCTAACAATCACATATCTATTAAACAATAAAATCCTTTAAATGCTCGAACTCTGACCTTAGTAATTATAAAGAGTTCTTTTGGCTTCATATTTCTAACTTCCTCTTAAATTCTAAATGAACATTGATAATGCAAATTAAGAGGTATTTTTGAGGATTATTTTTATAAGGATAAGTTGGTATTTTTACTTTTTACTTTTCAAAAGATACCTTTTAATAATTTTTTGAAGTCTCTATGAGTCCCAACAATTATTGATGCATCATTTTTCATTTGCCAAAATGCAATATTGCATTTGCCAATCACAAGTTAAATAAGATACTAGAAAGTGGAAATTGGACCTAACAATTAAAAAGGAAAATAACTGTGAATAGACAATTACTAATATCTAGTCACTTTCTAACCATGGCTTATTAAACATGAAAAAGAAAGAGATGATCCAAACAATTAGGACAATTTTTAAGATTTTATTTTAGTTTTTTTAATTCGATAAAATACAATTATTAGTCACTTAGGTATCATTTGGTGTTCATTTTGGGAACTCATTCCAAGGCTTGGAAGTTGGAACTCATTTTGTCATTTGGCTTGGAATGAGTTACAAGGGTTACAATGAATTTAAATGGGTGTTTGGGTCCATTTTAGGGAATGGGTTTTATATCATATATTACAATCCAAAATCACCCCAACACCCGTTTTTGGATTTCCAAAATGAGTTTTGCATAAATATAGTGGAATACTTGTAATATCTATAAATTCTGCAGAATATACTTGAAAGTTGTTTCAAAAAATTTTTTAAATGTGAAAGACAGATTTGTTATTTATAAAGACTTCTTTTAAGTTAAAATAATGATAAATTTGTAATATTTATAAGTTCTACAAGAATCAATCATCCTTCACCAAACATCAAACCTAACCTCGCTTCAACTTCTGCAACCTTATTTGGGGAATGAGTTCATTCCCACTCCAGGATGAATGACAAATAAGGCCTTAACTTTCTACTTAATATGCTATGCACTTGAAGTTTTTGTAAATTATAAATTAATAACATATAAAAGTAATAAATTGTCATGTGTGAGAGAGAAAGAGAGTAGGAAATTAAGTTTTTGGATTGCCATAAGAGAGGTGTTTTAATTTAATGATTCTTAGAAGTAACGTGATAGGAACCAGGATTAAGATCTCCCACAAAACAATTAGGACCCAAACATGGTTTCCTGATTCCATGCGTTTGGTGTTTGGTTTAATCTAAGCTCATCAAAGCTTAATCTGTTTCCACCAAGAGAAATCAGAGTTAATCTGATTTTTAATTTAAATATTAGAAAGCTGGTGAGACATGACTAATCCCACAGGTGAAAGCTTGTATGATAAACCCCAATCCAGTTGACCCACCAAAAAAATTATCAGCAAATAGGAATCCTTAAAATCTGAATTTGTTTTTTTTATATAAAACAAGTAATAAATACTAAAAATTCCTTCAACCATTTTAGCACTCCATAGAATCTGTCAAGCAAATATTAATGAAGTCTACATCGGTTGAAAATATTGTTGTTTATTATCTAATAAATGTAAAGGTCTCCACCAAACCAATTGTATTGATTGGTCAAATAATTGCTTATGTGACAACAAATGCTTAACTCGACAATTGTCCTACCAAGGCAACCTAACAGGCTAACACCTATTTTTATATTTTAATTTACATTTTTTTATTTTTCTATGTGATTCACTTGAAAGTCTATCAGTCATGTTCTTCTTGGGGAAATTGGTTTTTAGTGATTTTTTTCAAAATAATTTAGATTTGCCAATTCTTGAAATTTAATAATTAGTGATATTTTTAAATAATTAGAATTTAGTGTCATTTTAAAGATTTTCTTCCGACAATGCCCTCAAAAGACTTTGAAAACCTTTTCACTCATTTTAGGTACAAATAAGGTTTGCAAGTCTTTTTAGGATATTTTTGGAAGGAATTCTTCATGTATAGTAAAATAACACTAAATCTTAATTATTTAAAAAATATCACTGATTCTCAATTTTCAAGAATTGACCGACTAAATCTAAATTATTTTAAAAAATATCACTAAAAACCAATCTGTGCATTATTCCAACATGAACCCCAAGTATCTCCCAAAGTCCTTACCTAGAATGTGGAGTCCAATCAAGTAAAGAAAACGATCAAAACCTTTAACGAGGTTTGCTTTTCTCGAAATGATGGGAGACAATGTTGCTTATCTGAGATGATATCACATGTAATATTTTATGGTTAGTGATTTTTCACTTTAAAAAATATAAAAAGGTTGCATCGTCCACCACAGAAAATTATGCCACGGAAAAAGTCACAATAGGACCACTTATGATTTCATATCTAACCTAGTGATATGGACCTAGCCTTGTGAGTTGTGACATTCCAGGGCCATGCCCTATCATATCTTTGAAATTGTAGGCTCCATGCGAAGCAATGGCTTGTGATGAAAAGATTATGTAGAACCCTCGTTATTAGGACTCCTAGGAAACAATCAACCAAAGTATCCTTAATTAGATTATCTTGCACTCATCTAGTCACCCCCTTCTCAGCTATTTATCAAACTTAAATTTTGATGGATGTTTTTTAGAGAATTTGAGTGATGCGAACATAGGTGGCAAATTCTATCATCATTTGGGCTCTATTCCTCATGTATTCTTAGGAGATAGCACCCATTTATGCATATCAACAAGTATTAATGAGGCACATAGAATGGGATGGATGGATTTTGTAAACTGAAGGAGACTCCACCACACTCATTCCAATTCCTTAGATCATTGACCAGAATTTATCGTTCCATCATTCATTGGAGTAACTTGTTCAGAATTTAGAGACCATTTCATCTGGTGCCACTCAGTGGTTCCAGCATGAAACATGCAGATGGATGCCCCGTTTCAATAAGGGGGGCTACATCCCAAAACACATATCATCCGGTGGTTTTATGGCACCACCGTACTCTCGCTCCAGAGGAAATGCATTCCGGAATTTATCTTTCTATCATTGATATTAGAGTGATTTGCTTAGAATTTATCAATCTCCTCTTTTGTTTCTATTTTTCTTTGTGTAGTACATTGGTCATGCGGACAAATATGAGTCACATCAGTAATCAATTGATTCTCGGACGCGATGGACGGCTGTGCTCGGCATTGCGAAAAGGTTCCCTTTGATCCTTAGTCGCTTTCGATCTTCAAAATTGCGGTATTCAATTGGAGCAAAAGACTCCTGCTTGTCTGCCATTTGCAAGGTTGCACATATTTTTTTCAAGATTTGTGGGCTAGTGGCCATTGTGTGTGGAAATTTTGAATAAATCGACAAAATGAATCAAATAATCATAACACTTGGCGAATGGAAAAAAGTAAAAAAAGAATGAAAAAAAAATTAGAAAAACTTTTTATTTATTTGGATGTAAGTTGAGGCATTGTTCTTAAAACTAAAATTCTAAGTCCTCTCTATATAGGACTCGTGTAATTTGCACTCAAAATGATGCAGTGAAAAGCATTTTTCTCTCGTGAAATGGCTTTTTAACGTCAATTTCCCAACTATAGTATTGGTGAAGGCATTTTTTTTTGCTGGTCTTAAGAGATTGGACTGGGGTGAAGGCAGGATTCGATCTTACGCATCTATAACCTCTCTGGAGATTTACCGCCTAAGCTAGCAGCACCTTTAACATTAGCGCAACCATCGCTGCATGATTTTGGGTACAAACTATTTGCAACCATCCAAGAGGGTGAGTTCACAAGATGGATTGTGTTAGGATCAGGTGACATTTTTAACAGACGGGAAATCATTTGCAACAAAAATCCTTTACCTGCGGTTGTTGTAGATGTTGTGAGTGCTGCAGTCACTTTAGAGACATAAAGTCTTTTTAGTGCATCAAATTTTTTTTCCATTTTTATAAAAAGTGAGATGCACTGGTCACAACTAGGGCTGCAACTTGGGTCAGTTAAACCAAAACCGAACCGATCTAATCTGACTTTGGGTAAGTTTGGTTTGGGTTATATAGTCTTTGGGTAGGTTTTAGTTCTAAAATAAACAACCGAATTTGTTTGGTTCAGTTTTGGGTTGAAGGCTTGGGTTAATCGAACCGAACCGAAAACCAAATCAAATTTCCTAAGTGTAAAACCAAATCGAAATATAATGATATATATAAAATATATAATAGATAAAGTAGTTCTCTGTACTTGGTTTTCAGCGCTTTAAATCTAGTTGGTGATGATCTGTCACGCCCTGAAACCACACATCGTGTATAACTATACACACGTGGGTTCGGACGTAACCTTGCTCGTAAGCGAATACAACCTATAAATTAATTTTGTCTTGAAACATGAAATTCTCATTAATAAACTTAATTATCAGAGTCATAGCGGAATCTAAAAACAATTTTGATAAAAGGCCAAACCACTTAGCTATTACATGAAACCAAACATAACACCAAAAAGTTCAAATCCTAAATAGTACATGTTCATAAGATTCACTAAACATCCTAAATTCAATAACTTCTCATTTCTTCTCGTCTCCACGATTACGATAGTTTCCTGTAAAATGGTAAGGGGTGAGTTTACATGAACTCAGTAAGTGGAGTTAATGCACTCCATATGATTACATGCTGAATTTCCACTTTACTTAATATAAATACAATCAATAGTATATATATATATATATATCTAATAAACTGTACTCATGCATGTGCTTCCTATATTCATTTATAGTCAATATATATATAGCATATACATAAATCTTGAATATAAGGGATCATGCTCTCTATCAAATCAACGATTAATTAAACAATTAACATCAAAAGAATTTAACAGAATATATTAAGAATGAAATTCACCATGAAATTGAACCATTTACCTAATAACCAATAATAACAATCACAATAAACAAAAATAAAGATTTAAATGATTTATTTAACCAAGCCCACAATAATATCAGAATGCCAGATCTCAACTTCCCAATAGACCATTCGGTCACTGGTACTCTGACTAGTAATTTACACTAGGAGTATCACATAGCCACATTTCCCAGTAGACCCGAAGTCACACCGGGTACTCATACCAGCTTATAAGCCAGGAGTACTCATCAATATCTATATCCCAGTAGGGGTCCCTCACTGGGTACTCAACTAGGTAACGCCCTAGGAGTACAATCCTCCCATCAGTAATCCTTGCGGGTACTTAACTAGTATGTGGCAAATACTAGAAGTACATCGAATACTATCCCACAAGTGTTCCCAATTGGATACTGAACTAGTATCTCAACTAGCAGTACAATCATCATAAATCTCCCAACGTTTATTCACGGTGGGTACTGTACTAGTGTTTTAACTAGCAGTACAAACTCATCATAAATCTCCCAACGTTTATTCACGGTGGGTACTGAACTAGTGTGCTAACTAGCAGTACAAATTCATCCCAGCAATACTCTTACTGGGTACTGAACTAGCAGTTTCTACTACTAGCAGTACACTCATCTCAAAAAATATATTTCAAAATAAAATATCACATAGTTCTCGACACAGTCTTTCCATGTCATTCCGCAATCTTACGGAAATCTCATAATAACTCATAACACACGGCACACGGATGAATGAAAAGTTGCACATGAATCAAAAGTAAAATAATTAGAAATCAGGTTCAATCAAAAGTTGCTGAAGAAATTAAAGTAAAGTCAAGCTTGGAAAGCAACAATTCTACTTTATAAGAATATTTACGAATGAGTTTCTCTCCAAAAGAATACCCTTCGAAAGCAACAATTCTACTTTATATGAATATTTACGAATGAGTTCTCTCCAAACAATTCTACTTTATAAGAATATTTACGAATGAGTTCTCTCCAAAAGAAATACTCTGTACACCTATAGTAATTGAATTTGAGTTGTACAATCAAACTAATTGGGAATTTAGTTCATTTCAAAAGCATTATCGTCAGATGTCAAATAATTGAAAGTAGGTTTACCTAAAGCAATTAACTAGGAATCAGTTCAACCCCAATGTATAACAAACTAATTGAATTTTAGTCCTTCTCTAAATCGTTCATGTTTTACCCACATCTGAAGCAGTCCGTGTGTTCCTTTTTCCTTCGTCAGTCGTTTCACAAGTCAAAGGAAACCATTTGAATTAACAATAAGTACTTTAACATAAACAACGTGCAAAACGAAGAACCCACTTTCCTCATGTTTTCACGGTTTCGTGATTTCACAAAACATCAAATTTGCAGTAACATACATTCAACCATATAATAAAAGAAAAACTCCAGATTCCTCTTAACACATGATCTCAAATACTATCATGTTTATAATTCATAAAATATAATATTCTTCTCTTAGATTCATGTTAACATATCAAGTGCCTTTCCAAAAAATCCAGATTTATACAAAAACAAATCAATGATGATCATAAGAGAGATTAAGCATTATAAGCATAAAGAAAGGATTAAAACCACTTACCTTCATAGGTTCAGGGTTGGATAGCTCCAAAATCACTATTTCGTCACCAAAATCCTCTTCTCCATCCTCTAAAACTCACATCCAATGTCAAAAACGGGATTAGGGTTTTAAACCCTTGATTAATATATATTTAAAGTCTAATGACCTTTATGCCCTTCATTAGAAAGATTTAATCTCAGTCGCTGTTTTAAGTTTGATATTAACACTTAAAAAGATTGATCTGGTGGGTGTGCAGGCACCTATCTCCTGTACAATAACCTATAGGACTTATGCCAAACAAGGACTCTTGACTTGGTCAGAGTTGAACCCCATTTATTATTTGAAATTTTGACCAGGTCCTTACATGATCAGTACACTAAGTTTTGGAATCATGATGATGAAGCAAATGGTCCTGAGGAAGACATTTCAAGTCTGATTGTATTTCATTAATTTTGTTTTGAGATAAAGTTTAATTGTCAATTAGTTATTTATTGTTCAAGAATAAAAAAGTTGTTGTGTGTATTATTTAAATTTTTTTTTTGGCAAAAGTGAGAATCTCTCTCGTGATAACAGGTTTTAAGTATGTGAAAATGACCCAAACCAAACCGAATTGGATTACGGGTTTTTTGTAAATAATCGGTTCGGTGTTCGGTTTGGATATTTCGGTTCTAAGGTCAGTTCAGTTTGGTTTTGGGCCGACCATCAATAACCTTGGTTTGGTCTTGGGTAGAAGCCAACCCAAACCAAACCGCATCGAGTTGCAGCCTTAGTCACAACTAATGCATGACTTCGACTCAAAATATGTCATCTATTTAGTATGATCTTATGTTGTGAAATAATGATATATCACTAGAACTAGGCATTGGGCTGGCTTGAGTGGGCTCAGGCCCATCCGAAGGCCATAGATAAGAGATATGGTCTTTGTCCACAGCCCGACTAATCCGACGGTCGGGTCGGGCTTGTAGAACCATACCCAAGCATTCCCAATGAAAAGCTGGAGTCCACCCATTGATTTAAAGAAAAGTATTGTTTTGATTTGCTCAAAGACTGCAGCCCATTTAAACCTTGTTACAGCCCCCCAGTCCAAAATACGTAGGAATTAGCACGGCAAGGCCGGCCGTGCAGTGGTGGCCTCTTTACAAACAGGTACAGGCACGGCAGGCAAGAGCCGCAAGACCCAATCGTGCCGATCCGGCCTCTTCGACAGCCTGAGTTCCACCTGCCATTTGTATTCTCCTCGTCTCTTTGAAGACGATATCAGAGCTGCAGACTGCAACCCAAGTTAGAGGTTTCCTTCATGAATGGCGCTCTCACTTTTAAATCCTTCAAGCACCACGAGAGAGTTCTTTCCAAAAAACTCCAGTTGATCCTCCAAATCCGCTCCTACGCAACCCAATCCCCACGATATGCTTTCAAACACCTACCTAGTTCTTTACATTGTGGCACTCTCTTGCAGTTATTCACCAACACCAAATCGTTACGAAAAGGCCAAGAACTCCACGCCTACGTGATCTCTAGCGGAATTCTCCTCGACAATACCTATCTAAAGAGCAAGCTCTCTGCCTTTTATGCAATCTGCGGTTGCATGAACGAAGCCCGA
This sequence comes from Buxus sempervirens, assembly GCA_947561395.2. Lineage (NCBI taxonomy): Eukaryota > Viridiplantae > Streptophyta > Magnoliopsida > Buxales > Buxaceae > Buxus > Buxus sempervirens. The sequence continues at coordinate 3,169,839 of OX387186.1, forward strand.
GTCATTTTTGATCAAATTGTATTAAAAAACTCCTTCCTGTGGAACTCTATGATCAGAGGTTATGCCTGCAGTGGCTTCTCCATCGATTCTATTCTTCTCTACCGCCAGATGTTGAGTTTTGGCCAAAAGGCGGATAACTTCACGTACCCTTTTGTTCTCAAGGCGTGTGGTGATATCTTACTTGTAGAGGTTGGTAAGAAAATCCATTGTGAGATAGTGATTTGCGGGTTTGACTCAAATATTTATGTCGGTAATTCTCTGCTCTTCATGTACACAAAATTTGGGGATATGTCGTCCGCTGAAAGACTGTTTGATAGAATGCCAATGCGAGATTCAACTTCTTGGAACACGATAATTTCGGGTTATGCAATGAACTTTGACCCACATATGGCTTTATCAATTTTTAATTTTATGGGGGAATCTGGGATAAAGGCAGACTGCACAACTTTGCTTAGCATACTCTCCGCTTGTTCCGACTTGGCAGCTGTGAAACAGGGGAAAGAGATTCATGGCTACATTCTTCGAAATGGCATTGCACATCCTAACAATTTTCTAACAAACTCTCTCATTGATTTGTACTGTAAGTGCAATTCTGTATTGGGTGCAAGAAGGTTGTTTGAGGAGTTAAGCTGGAGGGATACTGTGTCATGGAATTCTATGATTTCAGGCCATGCTCAACATGGAGATGCTGTTGAAAGTTTGAGAATTTTCTGTCGGATGGTTGCAGAAAATGCAGATCCTGATCCTTTTACTCTTGTCGCTGTACTTGGAGCTTGTGATCAGATTGCAGCCTTGCAATTTGGAAAATCTGTTCATGCCTGTGTTGTTCAAAAAGGTTTTGGTAGAAACACTATTGTGGGGACTGCCCTTGTAGACATGTATGCTAAATGTGGAGTTTTATGTTGTTCACTTAGAATGTTTGATGAGCTGCCCAACAAAAATTTAGTTTCCTGGAGTGCCATGGCTGCAGGATTTGGGCTTCACGGCAAAGGCAGGGAGGCTATTGAGGCTTTTCACGAAATGAAAGCAAATGGTGTTAGGCCGGATGAGATTACTTTTACTTCTGTTCTGTCAGCATGTAGCCATGCAGGATTAGTTGATGAGGGCTGCAAAATCTTTCACATGATGAGAAATGAGTATCATATGAAGCCTGGACTTGATCACTATTCCTGTATGGTTGACCTTCTAGGCCGTGCTGGGCAATTAGATGAGGCATATGGTTTTATCAAGGCTATGGAAGTAACTCCAACAGTTGATATTTGGGCTTCTTTTCTTTCTGCTTGTCGGGTTCACGAAAATATCAAGTTTGCGGAGATTGCTGCTCGGGCTATTTTAGATATGAATCCAAGGAATGTTGGCCCCTACATCTGTCTTGCTAACACATATGCCATGACAAAAAGATGGGATGATGTGGAATGGGTTAGAGCTTTGGTGAGATCAGAAGGACTGAAGAAGTCACCTGGTTGCAGCTTCATGTAATTGGATAACGTGGCTCATAGTATTCTCATTGGAGGTAAGTCACCGAAGCAAACATTGTCTATCTGCCAACTTGGCAGACTTGAATCAGCAAGGAAGCTGGCCACATGCCTGATACTAGTTCTGTGGTTCTGAATTCTATAATGCCAATGAAGATGAGAAAGAGAGGATGCTTTAGGATCACAATGAGATTTGAGTCATTGCTTTTGCCCCTTATCACACAGAGACTTAATGATGACTGATGAGCAGAATAAGGTTCGCTGAAAACTTCTGTTTATGTGGGATTTCCCACACAGCCACACGGTAGTTGAGCTGGTCTGCAAGCTCAAGAGACGACAGACTTATCAGAAGGGATACCTATGGATTTAACCACTTTGGGAATGGATTTATGTTCTAATGGTGATTGCTGGTGAGTTATCATTTCATCAGAATTTCATGTTTAGTCAAGCATGAGAAGTGGAATTGCAGGTTGTTTTGTAAAATTATAATATTGATGGATAATATTTTTTTTCTTGTGGTTGTGATTACAGATGAGAAAATGATTATATTCAAATTTGATCTGCGTGCAAGCAAGGATGGTTAAAAACTGAGAAGCTGAAATGGTTCGTACTAGCAGAAAGGTGAACATTGACCAAGTATAGAAGGGTAACATGGCCTTTGAAGAAGATGTATATAATTTGGAGATTATGATAAATAAAAAAAAAGAAAAAAAAAAGGGCACCATTAATGGCTCTTTTATTAGGAAACCAGTATGACTTCAAGAAATACAGGTATGATTATAGGTCCCAGCATTTTCCTTTTTGCAAGATTAAGCCTCTATAGATTGGTCCATGAAAGGCCAGTCAGAAAGAGGAAGTCACTTGTAGATTCCAAATTTGGTTGGTGTGGTTTAGATGAAAGAATTTATCATATTTTTAAGTAATGGAAGTTCCTCAAAGAAATCTAGACATGGATTTCTAACGTTTGGCAGGTAGATAAAACAGAAACTAGTTTTATTGAATGGTTTCTCAATAAAACTGCTGTGCTTGCTCAAGCTAATATTTAAAGAGTATACCAACATAGTTAATGAAAACAAACTGGTTGATTGCAGGTCATATTAGCTATGGAGGAGATATTATTTTGCTGGTCTGCTCCACCAATGAGATCTGTTGGATTAAATTTTGATGGTTTGATGAGAAATAATTACTCAACGATTGGATGGATCATCAAAAACTTTGGATGTACATAATATTTTGGTTTATAGAGAAGGATTACTCATATGCAAGGAAAAGGGATGGGAATCAATTTGGGCAGAGATTGATTCTTTGCAAATAACTTTCAATGGGTTTAACAAGACATGCAATGCCCTTTTCATGGAAGATTGGATTGCTTATCTCAGGAGTAATTGTATCACATACTGTAATTACGCACTGTAAATACCACTTCCTAAAATATATCTGTCTTTTACAATAAAAAAAAAGAAAATAATATATTTGTTCTTTTGCAATAAAGGCAAAAAATTGTATTATATTTTTATAGCTGAAAAATGTAAGGTGTGATGGAGATGCGGGGTATCGATCCCCGTACCTCTCGCATGCTAAGCGAGCGCTCTACCATCTGAGCTACATCCCCGTATTCTGGAAGGTATGGTTGTGCTTACTAATTTACTTTTTATAGGAAATAAAAGTTTAACCAGTTAACTACCCCAACTACTTCGGCACAACCAGTGGCGGAACCAGCCTTTAGCTAGGGGGGGCAATTGCCCCCCCTAAATTTTTATTTTTTTAATTAAATATACATATTTTTCTATATAGTTTAATTGAAATTTATGTTTTGCCCCCCCTAAAATTTCTGGTTTGCCCCTCTAATTCCTTGAAATTTTTATATTTCATGTATAAGTGTTAATTGAAATTTTTTTTGCCCCTCCAATTTGGACTCCTGGTTCCGCCACTGGGCACAACCAAAGAGAACAGGTAAGGCGGAGCTCCCGATGCTCTTCATGCATGCAAGACATGACTACAAGGCGAAATTGCTCAACCGAACTCCATCTACCATGTTTCATGTCTATGAATTTCAATAATTTTCTCGGAGGTGTTAAGAGTTTCGAAGGTGCTTCTTCTCCGTTCGATAACGTATTGGATGATTTTGTTGTTGATCTTGAACAGTTCACATAATTGGATATGGAAATACCTCTTTCCCGTTTCCAGAATATGCGAGCAGATCATATTCCAGGCATTTATAATTTTCCATGTTTTCTCTTTGATCCCAATTTTGGCACGCCCAAAAAGATATTTTTCTTTTCCGACGCTGAGTTTACATTGATCAGAAGAAAAAGTAGGAGTCCGTCTTCTCAGATCAAGTGCGGTTCTATTGAAAATATACTACAACCAAGACCAAAACCAAAACCCAGAGAAACCACCCAAACTTTCGAAGCAGATACTCTTTCACATGACGCCCAAATTAGAAAACCCACTGCTGGACTTTGTAGTCAAATAGAGAAATTGGTTTTTTACAAGAGGTATCAAGAAGCATTAGAATTGTTTGAGATTTTGGAATGTGAGGGTAATTATGATTTGGGTAGCAGCACGTACGATGCCTTGGTAAATGCGTGTATTGGTTGCAAATCAATCAGAGGAGTCAAAAGGGTGTCGAGTTACATGGTCAACCAAGATTTTGAACCAGATCAGTATTTGAGAAACAGGGTGTTGCTTATGCATGTGAAATGCGCGATGATGATAGATGCTCGCCGCTTGTTTAATGAAATGCCAGAAAGAAACTTGGTTTCGTGGAACACCATAATTGGGGGGCTTGTTGATTCGGGAGATTACGAAGAGGCATTCCAGTTATTTCTGGTGATGTGGATGGAGTTTTCAGATGCAGGTTCCCGTTTGTTCGCTACAATGATTCGGGCTTCTGCTGGATTAGGGCTTATACTTTCAGGGAGGCAGTTGCATTCATGCGTCCTCAAGATGGGGTTAGATGAAAATATATTTGTTTCTTGTGCACTGATCGATATGTATAGTAAATGTGGGTGCATCGTAGATGCTCAGTTGGTTTTTGATGAGATGCCTGAGAAGACAGTAGTCGGCTGGAATTCTATTATAGCTGGGTACGCACTTCATGGTTACAGTGAGGAAGCTCTGTGCATGTACCATGAGATGCGGGATTCAGGCGTGAAGATGGACCATTTCACATTTTCAATTGTAATTAGAATATGTGCACGGCTAGCTTCCCTAGAGCATGCCAAGCAAACTCATGCTGGTTTAGTCCGCCATGGGTTCGGACTGGATATGGTAGCTAACACAGCACTAGTGGACTTCTACAGCAAGTGGGGTAGGGTTGAAGATGCGCGACATGTTTTTGATAAGATGCCTCTCAAGAATGTCATCTCTTGGAATGCTTTGATTGCTGGATATGGTAACCATGGTCGAGGAATCGAGGCTGTTGGGATGTTTGAGAGGATGCTTTGTGAAGGGATGATTCCCAACCATGTGACTTTTCTTGCTGTTTTATCTGCTTGCAGCCAGTCTGGTTTATCGGATAAAGGGTGGGAGATTTTTGAGTCAATGAGTAGAGATCATAAGATCAAACCTCGAGCAATGCATTATGCTTGTATGATTGAATTGTTAGGCCAAGAAGGCCTTTTGGATGAGGCTTTTGCATTGATAAAAGATGTTCCTTTCACACCTACGGCAAACATGTGGGCTGCCTTGTTGACAGCCTGTCGAGTCCACAAGAATTTAGAGCTTGGGAAGTTTGCAGCTGTGAGGCTCTATGGAATGGAGCCTGAGAAGCTTAGTAATTATGTCGTGCTTTTGAACATATACAACAGTTCTGGAAGGTTGGAGGAAGCCGCTGCAGTCATACAGACCTTGAAAAGAAGGGGTCTGAGATTGCTTCCTGCATGTAGTTGGATTGAAATTAAGAAACATACTCATTTTTTTCTTTCAGGAGATAGACGCCATGTTCAATCAAAAGAAATGTATCGAAGATTAGAGAAATTGATGCTTGAGATAGCCAAACATGGTTATGTTCCAGAGCAGAAGTCTTTGCTCCCCGATGTGGATGAACAGGAACAACACATTACTTCATGCCACAGTGAGAAGTTGGCAGTTGCTTGTGGGCTGATAAATACATCCGATTTCACACCACTGCAAGTTGTGCAGAGCCATCGTGTCTGTGGTGATTGCCATGATGTAATTAAATTGATAGCCAAGGTTACTAGGAGGGAAATTGTTGTGAGGGATGCGAGCCGATTTCACCATTTCAAGGATGGAACTTGTTCATGTGGGGATTACTGGTGACCTTTGGAGATCTTCTATTTATAATCTGAAGTATTTTTCCATCCAAAGGTTTGTTGTTTGATTTTCTCTCTTCAAAATCATGGAAAAATAGTAATTCTCAAAATATATTGTAAATCTCCAAATTCATAATTTAAAAATAGTATTCTTTGAACCTTGAAAATTTGTGGCAGCGAATCGTGTTTTTTTTTTTTGTCTCTTCTCCTGGTTCCAACTATTCTGATTATTTTAGAAGCATGTATATGCTGAAGTTTTCAAAATCTTACAAATAGGTATTTCTCAAATCATTAGATATCAATAGATGTAACGTGCATTTTGCTTGTACTTATGTGCACTGCATTTTTTGGGCTTGATTTTTTGAAATGAGTAAGTTTTTCTGCAGTAGCGTATTTCTCATACATAGGTTCATTTCTGTCAGTACCATACATCTCACACATAGGTTCCATTTCTGAGTTTAATTTCTCAAATCCTTTAGCCTTGGATAACCGTTAATGTTGTGACATATCAATTCCATCTTGTTAATGCAGATATGTCCATGTACAGTCTGCCTGTTGCTATCAAGTTGAACTAGTTCGGAATCTTTGGGCACCGCATCATTTTCTTGAGGTATTTCAATCTAGAAAAGAATATTTAGAATTCTTATATTAAGCAAAAATATATCCAATCTGCATTTTCTGGAAGATCTAGGCTGTATAATCTAGTTTCCACAAGCATTGTTTTCTCCATTTAGTTGTGTTGCGTTCTCCTTGCAGCTTCCATTGCTCGTTTATCTGCTCAGTCCTATTGTTTTCCACAGTTTCCCGAGTGTTATGACTCCCACTCCTGTTTCAAAATGTTAATGTTGGGGGATGTTTTAGAATATCTGTCAAAGGAGCTTTTGAATGATGCCATAAATAGAATTTTAGCTTCATCATCAATTCTTCCATTAAGGTAATCGTGTTTGATGAGTCTTTGATGGATATCTCACATGATCGGATTGATGAAATTAAATATAGTTTTGATTACGTGATTCTCCTCTTTCAGAAGTAGTGGTACCTATCGATTTGAGAAGAAAACATCTACTCTTTCACTTTAGTACAAGGATTATGATTATGTATTCTACATTTCTTCATGCTGACACTGTATAAATTGCAGATTCCTTGGTTCCCGTTCAATAATTTTAAATAACAGCAAATGCCCATGTACAATTAAGGAATTTGAAGTCCAAAAGAAACCGAAAAATGGTTAAATCTGTTTCCTAGCAGTTCTGCTTTAAGAACCTGGTCTGTTTCTGTTTCAAACCAAGTAAAGACCTTATCACAAACTATCTGAGTCAAACACCCACAGAGGAGATGCAAGATTTCTCACCAAAAACCTCATGCAGGACAGAACCCTCAGAAATTCATATGGGTTTAAATTTTCTGCTCTATCTTCAAGCTGGTTTCTGCTCTCTTGCGTAGGTAATTTTGTAGCATAAAAAGGTGGCACTCTTTTTATTTAATACTTTTTATATAATATAAAAAGTATTTCAGAATCTAAATTTTTTGTTTACAATTGTTAATCTAAAAAGTACAATATCAATCTAAAAAATCAGGGTCAACCAAATAAGATTATAGATTCTTATCATATAATTAAATTCTAAAATCCAAAGCACCAAAAAACAATTTTAGATTCTGAAAATTAACAATGAGAATTTGGATTTTCAAAATCGATATTATAATCCAAAATCTAGAATCCAAAGTCCCCAACCAAATGTCAGTTAGAATCTCCTACCTCCCTTTATTTAAGAATAATAATAACATAGCATGGATTAGAAGAAAAATGCTATTGTTTATGAGTCTTGGCGGCATCCTCAGTTTTCATCACATGGAAGATGGGAGTTAAACGAGTCTTTCACTTTGTTTACCGTTCAATACATTGTTGCGACCAAATTCACCGAGGATCCCTAGATTGAGATCTCACGTACAGGAAAGAACAAATAAATCCTAAAATAAAAAATTAATAATATAATTTTGAAAAGATGTAGATGAGAAGGAAAATGGCCCTTAGCGGCGGACGGCGACTCATGGCAAAGTGAGTCCAGGTGCCGTAAACGCCACTCTCTCGACGGTCAGTCAATTGTAGTGCCGGTCAAATTGAGAATTGATATTTTTCCATCAAGTTTTACAGCCATTGGCCCAGATGATGGCGGGCCCATCATTCATCAAATTATTGATCAAGGATAGAAAAAAAGGCTGCCTTGACGAGGCAGTAGAAGTATTCCCTCGCGAAAGTCGGTGATGCGCTGCACAGTGCACACGCCCCTTCCGCGTTATTTTCCCGATCGAAGAAGTTTCGTTTCGGCTGAACAAAAATCCCCGACAATTTGACAGAAAGATCAGAAGGAGCCACTTTTCTTGGGCTGCTTCTCGACGCCGTCTCGCCGTGAAAAGGTCTCACGTTTCGACCTTTCCTGGTCAACTCATGCTCGCGACGCGCTTCTAGGAATTCTTTTTTACGGCTATTTCGAAGCACGAAAGGGTTTTTCGATCTGATGATTGGGATTATACCTCGTTGAAGCTCAGCTTATCGGTTTTCGCTTTGGATTTGGATTGAATAAAGCAGTTAAAGCGACTTTTTTCATGATTTAACGCTCACCGACTTCCTAAATTTTGGTTTTGCATGTCATTTTCTGGGGACCGTGAGCTGTTTCAACTTTCAAGCATCTAATCGAAGATTGGGAGGAGAATTTTATTGGATTTGATTATAAATGCTGAAATGTTGGTTGTTCCGTGGTTGTTTGATCTTTAAGATGTGTTCTAGGGCATTTTGTACAGAAGATTGAGGGAAGTAGGCCGTGGTGTTCTCCTTTTCCTGCTACTAGGATTTTTTTCTCGATGAAATGAAAAATATAGTATGCATCTGTGACGTTGAATCGATAACCGATGGATATAAGGGGAGTACGTTTTGTTATTGGTTTTGGCATTCTGCTTTGCCTTTCGGCCACAGGAAGTTTAGCAGGCAGGAAGAGCGCCGATAAATTCTTCTTTAGTCATGGAGTTGCTTCGCCAGACTTGTACAAAAACTTGGTATGAGCCTCGTACTTTTCCCTCAACTATATTGCTGTCACAGTTTCCCTTTGTTTAATATGGAACTTGAATGCGTTCTTTTGTTCGGCTTTCTGCTTTTATATGTACAATGAAGTTTAAAAAACTACATTTGGTTCATCCTTGTGAATTCACATGAAATCAAAGACAACAGATTCAATTATGAGTTTGTTAGGTCAAGTTAAAAGGTGCACTACTTTTTTCTGCTTGGCCACAGCTTCTTCAGTAATCAAGTGGTTTGATTTTCTTTTACATTGTACCTGTGATAATATATTGGGAAAAGAGCAAATATCTCCCCCTTTAGAATGATGGTTGATTCTGGAGAGCATTTTATCTGAGCAACATCTTCAATATTCAGTTTTAGTGGGTGCCTTTGAAAGCATAACATGCCAGAAGTGTTTCTTGGAATAATCCTAAAAATAATGGCAAATTCATTCTGTAATGCAACATTAACACGCTGGTACTGAACTGTTATAGTCAACGTGTAAGCCAGACGGAAATAAATGAAAGAAAATTTATCCAACAAGAGACTTTCTATAAAATATAATGCCCATTACATTGGCCTTCACCAACTAGCTGGCCAACTTGTTATTTCTATTATGCTCATGAACACAAGATAAGACTGAAGAACTTCTTGAATAGGGAATCTGCATAGTTACGAGTATGAAATATTGAGGTCCTTTCCTGCTGGACAATACATATATGATTTTCCAGTGATATTTCTGAAATAAGGCATTAGAAGAAGGGCCAACTTACCTTGAAGCATCTAAAGTGATCGCTGTTGGGATATTAGAATTATTTGGATACACAGGGGCAAAGCTAAGGGTTTCACACACTTAAGGATCGTCAAGTGAAATATAATTTCTGCTTTTCTTTCCTGTCCTTTTTGTTCTCTCGATTGTAATACAACTAAATAGAAAAAAAAATTGAGTGGCAGTTAACCGTTATTAAGGCTTTAATGTATTTTGGTTCAACAGATATACATGTGATTATTTCATGAGTGAAGAATGTTGCCACGTGGTGGGTTGTTTACTATTCCAAATATTTCCTACCAAAAGAAAGAAGGAACAGAAAAGTATTGATGTCAGAAATTTTTGTTTTGGATTCTGTAGAGATCTAGTTATTTGATATCGATGATTAAATCTTTAAACATTTGATAATAATGCTGCTTGATGGGATTTTCTTCATCTATGTTTTTCATATCCTTATTTGTTTGGCATATATTTATATTATGTGTTTATTTATTTATTTAATGCATTGAACCAGAGAAAACGTTCTATGGCCAGCAAGAGCTTCTTGGCATGTTTTTTTTTTTTTAATCAGTAAACAGTGTTTTCAATAATAGGCTAAATAAGTATACAAGTACACAAACGATGTACTAAAATATAATATGATAGAGGTATATACTGGAAAAACAGTAGCAAATGTAGACTTCTACATGCCATTGAAGGATTTGATTACAGAATGGAAATTGAAGTTTCAAATCTCACTTGCTGCTATTGTGAGTGGAAGATAGTTCTGAATGTCTTATTCAGGATGGCTTTATTGGAGCTCTCCTTGTCTCCAACGAATCTCAAGATTCTTTTTTTCATGTGAGCACATCCAGAACTCCATAAAAATTTAACTTTGTTCTTATGACTAAATATCCTATGTCTCAAGAATTTTTTTTAACAGTTTTCTGTCCCACACAAGGTACTCCAAATCCCATCAAAACCAGACTCTCGACCCGAACTGACATTGTATCAACAGGTGGTACACCACAATGTGTGTGTATATTTATGTATTTATGTATGTATGTATATTGTAGATATTGTCTTTGGTGAATGAGGTGACTGATGATAAGAATTTTTTCTAGTACCATCGTCCATACAGTGAAAGCAACCTTAGTGGGTGTGAGGGAAAATCTGAGATGCCATTCTCTGATACTGACTTTTATGAATGAGCAAACGAAAAGGAGCTACTATTTTCCAGAACCGAACTTATTTGATACTCTCATAACCCTGAATGCTGGTAAAATAATGCAGTTGGGATAGTCCCCCTACTGAATCAGCTTTCCAATCTTTGAGATTTTTTTTCTCAATTCAATGTTTCATGTGAAGGAATGTTATTTACCATCAAGATATCAGTGAATAAGGCATTCTTGTCCTTTACAGTGCTATATACATCCAAAAACTTGCTTTGAGTGTGGTCTCTCGACATCAAACCTGAAATCATGTGAAGATAATGTTCTATTTCCACAACAAAGATGTTGGTCCTTGAGATTTTGTGAGTTAAGTAATAATCAGTTGGAGAAATTTGTTGCTTCTAAGTATGGTTGCATGAATGCAGCTGGGGTACAACAGTCTCTACCAGTTATAGAGGGGAGCATTTGGAAGGAATTTCGAAAGAGTAATACGTAATTCTTAAAATACATAGAGTTCAATTCCCTTCTCAGAATCAAAAATAGATTTTGGGAAGTCCTCGTGTACAAACTGAACACTTTACCTTTCTTTCATCCAACTTGTATAGAGGTAGCCTAAAGTAAAGGAAAACTGATAGGTTGTATTATGAAGAGGAAAGTTGGTTTGGTAAAATAGAAGCCAATGATAAGAACATTGCCAAATGACTGGGAAATTGATCCGCTTTCCTTGTATAGGTTGTTTAGCTTAAGATCCCAGTCTGGTCCTTGCAAGGCATTTAGGATGGTAAAGGTGATCTCTCAGTGTTCCTCTGTATTATTCAGGGAATCAGACCCTTTTCTTGTCCAATTTTGTTGGTGACACTCCAATCTGTTCCAAAGTTGCAGCTTTAGTGGCTGCCCTAGATAAAAATTATGCCTTTGAATCAATTGGTAAACAAAAGTCAATTATTTAATCGTATGACATAAAATAGGCGAATCACTTGGTCAGCAAACAAAGATAGCGTACCACCGTGGATTCCATCAATGTAAATAAAATTACTTTCTTTACTGAAAAAACAAAAATTTATTATTCTTTTTTGGATTGCCTAATAAACAATACATTAGTAAAATCTCTACCAATTCTTTGTCTGACTTTATTAAAAAACAGAACAGTAATGCCCATGGACTGAATCCATAATCTAAGAGGTTTGGTAAAGTTTTTATATGCCGCTGTCATTAAAAAGTAACATTGATTATCTACTGATCAATTTGTTATTGAATTCTCAAGCTCTTTCCACAAGTGAGGACAAAGAAAAAGTAAACTGAAAGATTCTCAATGATCATTTACGTACAGGCATCCACATGATGAAAAGCTATTTTTGTAAATAATGAGGGAACAGTAAATGTTGTCATCTTTATGATGTGCATGTGAGTGCAAATACACACCTTGTGCTGCTTATTCTATTCCTTTTGTGCTTAGTTTCCTCTTCCCGAGGTGAAATTTCTAATTTAACATAATTATGAGATATTCTGGAGCCCATATAGGGAATTTTCAAGATAAAATTCTTCCTTCCAGAATGAGGCTGAAAATTATAGGTAGTTTCTACCATGCTAGAAACCATGGTTTCATTTAGTTCATGGGAAAGAGTGTAATTTCTTTTTGTTATGGTAAAATTTATGTTGTTGTGGCATTAACTGCTAGTCTATATCAGTAACTGAAATTTGATGCAATTATCTAAATGCAGGCAGAACAGTTATGGGCCTATTGCATGGTAGATTTAAAGCATAAAAAGGAAGTTTTTGAAGATTTTGACTCGCATCTTCGAGAGGAAACAAGTATTGGCCCCATAGCAATCAATTCAAAAGTGTGGTCCTTGGTAGATGGAGACTTACAAAAAGCCATCAGTATCCTACCTCTCCAAATGAAACAGACTCTTTTGGAATGTTTGGAAAACAAAAATTTAATTTTTCCTGTTCCTGGGGATGAGGGTGATTCTAAGAACTGGCGCAAGTATCTTGAGTTTCTTTTTGGTCAGAGAGATCCTCCTAAACGGTATCTGCGTGAAAGGTTGCTTCAACACATTTTATCGAGCCCTGCTCTTGCACCAGCAGGGGAGTCACCTACATACGCTCCAGCACCATCTCCTGATATAGCACCTGCAAGCTCTCGGGATCCTAATCATCTCTCCCAAGCCAAGCCGCCAAGACAACCATTTTTCCCTCCAAATTTATTCAATTCAAGTGAACAACCTCCTGGTGGTGCACGTTCTTCTTCTAGTCCTGATGTTTCTCCCCATCTACCTCCAAAGAAGCATAACAGTAGGAAGGCAATTGCCATTGCTGTTGCTGTAACTGCAATTGGCACATTTGCCTTTGCTGCAGTGTTATTTTTTTGCTATCGTAAAGTTTGCATGAGCAACATAGGTTCCGGCGATGGGCAAAAGGATGATAGACCACTTCTCACCCTAAGCTTAAGTGATTTTTCTGTTGGTATGTAGAATTTTTTTCTTGTTTCATTTTTGTTTAATTTGGTCAATTTAGTTTTGATTTTTCTCAAAATTGATTTTCAGGTTCTTCACAGAAGTCATTTACCTTGGGAAATTCAATTCACGGAGATAAATTTGGTAGCCAAATACTCAGCACTACCCATCATAACGGGATGGCTTCGTCTTTGGATGCCAATTCATCCATAGAATCCAACATTTACAATTCCTCACTAACTGACGTTCCATTATCAGGAGCAGTTGCAGTTACTGTGGGATCCACATCAGAATTATCTGATGCATCCAAGAATACCATGGCAACAGTACCATCTACTTTATTGAAACCTCCTCCTGGCAGATCTGGTCCTCCACCTGCACCTCCTGGACCCCCTCCACCTCCCATACCTTCTGGTCTTCGTCCCCCACTGCCGCCTCCACCACCTGTACCTTCTGGTTCTCGTCCACCACCACCTCCTAAGGTTTTGTTTCCACCACCAATGTCAATTAAAACATCTCAACCTTCACCTCTTGGGACAAAGAATCTAGGAAACACAGGTTCTGGTGAGGGAAACAATCTAAACTTTCAAGCTGAAGCTTCAAAACCCAAGCTGAAGCCATTCTTCTGGGATAAAGTTCTAGCGAACCCTGATCATTCAATGGTCTGGCATCAGATCCGTTCAGGTTCATTCCAGTAAGGCTCTAAATTGACCTCAAGTTCTTCTTTGATGGTACCCATGAAAAATTGTAATATTATTGTTTGTAAAGGTGCTAACAAGTCTATTTCAAAATCTACAGGTTCAATGAAGAGACGATAGAAACTCTATTTGGGTATACCCATGGTGTTAAAAACAAAAGTGATCGCAAGGAATCATCATCTCAGGATCATTCTGCCCAGTATATTCAAATTATAGATTCTAAAAAGTCACAAAATCTTTCAATTCTTCTAAAGGCATTGAATGTGACAACAGAAGAAGTCTGTGATGCACTTCATGAAGGTGGGCTGTCTCTATCTCTCTCTCTCTGTTTGTTTGTCTGTGATACTGGACAGATCATCGAACTCAAGAAATTTTTTTGATTACTAGAAATATGGTTTTATAAGAATTTTATGGTTTTTAGTAGGATCTGCTAAGGGAATTGAAGTTTGTAACTATTAAAAGATTAGCATAAAGCTTCCCGAAGTAAACTAAATGGCATACATACTTGGTTGTTGGCATGATCTAGACGAATGAGGAATTTTAAAAGTAGTAGCTGTTTGAACTTGAGAAAATTATTCGAGACCAAATTAGTTTCTTAGAATAGTGGAGGGGAAAAAGGAGAATAAGAAACAGTTATGTCATGTAATCTTGCGCATTGAGGTATCCAATGGATCATCCATGCTTATATCAGTCTCATTGTTGGGATGAGCTCTGTGAAAGCAGAATTGATGGCCCTCATTGCAGTATTAAAGAAAGCTGCTTCAAAAGGCTTTACAGACTTCTAGGTGGAAGGGGAATTTCTCACTGTCATTACTTGGGTTAAGGAAGGCAGAGATATGTCCTGGGCTCTTATACATCTAGTTCAGTTAGCTAGGATCTTGGCTAGGTGTTTGAATATCTCATTCCAGCACATGCCTAGATCAGCCAACAAATTAGTGGGTCATTTAGCAAAATAAGTGTTTGAAAGGCAATCTTTAATCTTGGGCAATCTTGTGTAGGGCTGTAGACTTTCCTTGTAGGCGTGTTGGTGCTCTTTTTGTGGTCCTGTACTGTTTTTAATCCTTGACTCTCCTTCAAAATATCCACATATTTACATATTATATCATAGAAACCTTTTTTTTTTAATGAATAATGTAATGTTATGTTATATTAAAAGAAGGATTAGAGAGTACAGAACACCCATGAGAAAGTTTATTTTTAGAAATTTTAGAGACAATAACACAAATTCCCCACTTTTAAATGTTCACCGGTAACAGTCCAAGATTTAATTCATATGTTGAATTAAAGGGATCTTTAACTATTTTGATTTACAAAAATGTTATTTATGTTCAAAGTACAGTATATAATTTTATGCTTTTGAGTGTAGATAGGAATGTTTGTTTTTTTCCAGTCCTTTTAAAAGTGATAGTTACTTGTCAAGTTACAGACAAACATAAAAGAGAAGCCACTTTAGCTGTCACAGTGGTTTTGAAGTTTGTTATTGATATGGGCTTCAGTTTATTGGTAATATGGTGATTGTTCAAAAATCTAAGCAGTAGGGTGCAATAATCTCTAATATGCAAGCATACTTCATTTTTCATGTGTTTTGATTGCTACTCATGTAAATGTTTAATGATAGCATATTGACTGAAGTGTATCAGTTTTCTGAGTTCTAATGAAGGAAAAATGATGGAACATCTAGAGTCACCATAGAACTTCCATAATGAATGCATCTGCCTGTCTGCTCTGATTCAGTGTTGCATTGATCTGTACACTGTCATTCATCTCGATATCCTACGGTTTTAGTTAGTTATTGAGTTGTAGAATTACTTGTTCCAGTTTTCAGTGGATAAACTACATATTCTAACTATCTTACTTGAATCAGGAAATGAGCTTCCAGCAGAACTCCTCCAGACCTTATTAAAAATGGCACCAACAACAGAAGAAGAACTGAAGCTTAGGCTTTTTAGCGGAGATGTTTCTCAACTTGGGCCAGCAGAAAGATTCCTAAAGGTCTTGGTTGACATCCCATTTGCTTTTAAACGGATGGAATCATTACTTTTCATGATTTCACTTCAGGAGGAAGTCTCAGTTGTTAAAGAATCCTTGGCAACACTAGAGGTGGGACCTTGGAATCTTAAAAATAAATTTCTTACCAGATTTCATTTCTCACTAGTTATAATCCACCCTCTCAAGATCTGTCTGAAAGTTTTATGAATTTTATTATTAGTAGTAACAAGTATGGAAGGGGTAAAATAACTAAACATTTCCCATATGTGATAAATAGTAATGAAGCACCAATGCATATTGGCACCATACTAGATGTTAAATATTAAGCCACGAGTAAGGAAAATGAATATATTATATTACCAGGGATCCACAACCACAGTATGGAATATCATAACGGTGGAAGAAGTAAAAAATCCTGTTGTGATCGATAAGTTTCGTCTAGGTTATCAGAATGAAGAGCAAACAATAGCTTGTGTATCTCATGAAGGTGTGGCTGTTAGATTATTAACGTATTCCTTGATTTATAATCACTAAAATTGTATGCACCTATAAAGGCTTCTAAGTAGCTTTCCCTGATGGCTATTGTATGATTTATTCATCACATCTGATTTTTATAATTCTTTCAACTGATTTTTAATTGGAAGAAAATGTGCCAATTCAGCAGCTTGTTCAATTTCTTGCGCAGTCGAATTCCGTAAGGAAATGTCCCCTGCCTTTGACATTCATATAAAGGACATGAGGATTAAGATCGTCTTTAACTTCTGTTATAATTGACTGGATATTTCTCATAAGGAATCCGAGGAAGATGCAATGATTTATTCCTGGAAATCCCCAATCCAAAATACACTCTTCTTGTTTCTATGGATTAGATCATAACCACTGCCTACATTCCACTAAATTTTAGACAAAAAATAGGTGCTAACGAACAGGCGTCTGAATGCTGATACCATAAAAAGACATTATAATTGCTTGTGAAAATAAAATTATTTGCTGCAGCAGAAATAAAGATATAAGATTCCTTTCAAGTTAGGAAGTTCCAATGAGTAAGATTCCTTGTGTATGTACTTAAAAAGGGGATAAAGGCCCAGCTGAAATTTTATGTTTTTTCGTGACCGCATTATAAGTTCTACCCTGTATACGTCCTGATCGCCAGCTCATGCTTCATCAAATCATTCTAAGTTTCTTACATTTATGTAATATCTTGTTAATTAGTCTATATCACTGGAAATACATCTCACATTGATCATACAGAATGAATTGTCTTGAGCTTGTTGTAGAGTATTTAGAAATCATATAAAATGAATTGTCTTGAGCTTGCTGTAGTTGCCTAGACTATATAGAAAAGTCTATTGCCTAGATTCCCTTTTGCTCTTTAACAACCTTGATACAACCTTTTTTTTCTTAAGTTTTTGTCCTTATTGATCTTGTTGGCAATTGACTTTAGTTCTTGTGATATCTACATATTAAATGGCAGGTGGCTTGCAAGGAACTAAGAAACAGCCGGCTATTCTTGAAACTTTTAGAAGCTGTTCTAAAAACTGGTAACCGGATGAATGATGGTACCTTCCGTGGTGGTGCTCAAGCCTTCAAGCTTGATACACTCCTGAAACTGGCTGATGTCAAGGGTACTGATGGAAAAACCACACTTCTGCATTTTGTTGTTCAAGAGATAATTCGCTCCGAAGGCATAAGAGCTGCACGTGCAGCCAGACAGAGCCAGAGCATGTCTAGTACAAAATCAGATGATCTTCTGGAGGATTCTCTTCAAGAATCAGAAGATCACTATCGCAGTCTTGGTCTTCGGATGGTTTCAGGGTTGAGTGGTGAGCTTGAAAATGTCAGGAAAGCAGCAGCATTGGATGCTGATGGCTTAACAGGAACAGTCTCTAAACTTGGCCATGCATTGACAAAGACAAAGGATTTCCTAAATTCAAATATGAAAACTATAGAGGGAAACAGTGGGTTCCGCCACACGCTCAGAAGTTTTGTGGAGCATGCGGAGGTTGACATTGCATGGCTCCTTGAGGAAGAAAAGAGGATAATGGCTCTGGTGAAAAGCACTGCTGATTACTTTCATGGAAATGCAGGGAAGGACGAAGGGTTGCGATTGTTTATGATTGTGCGGGATTTTTTGATTATGTTAGATAAGGCCTGCAAGGAGGTGAAAGTCAAACCAAAGAAGCCAACAAGGACACCCGGAAAAGAGGCTTCGACAGTGCCACCATCTGCAGTGTCCCATCAACCTGCTTCTCCAGATCTCCATCAGCGGCTTTTTCCTGCAATCATGGACCGAAGGATGGATCATTCCAGTTCGGATGATGAGAACTCACCGTAGCTTTCATTTGAAAGGAGGTAGTTTGAGATCTTTTGAATGGGAAGCATAATTACGTGATATAAACATAGTGATAGTCGTGGTATTTTTGCAACTCTTCGAATCTGAAAAGTTTTCACTTCTGGTTTACTTGTCAGGTATTAATTCTCCTCATGGATCTGAAGTTGCGGTTGTAAAGTATGTCAAGAGACTTCGACAAGATGATATCATCTGATCCTGATCTGTCCTGCGGCAACCTATGGCCTTTGGAGTTCAATTTTGTTCTTTGAAGACGCCACTAGATGATGAAAGCTCCCTTAAACCCATTGACTAGAGAAGAGGGGTGATCCCCTAGATATACAGTTTTATCCAAGTAAGAAGGTCAGTGAAACAGCATTGCATGAACAGGCAGAAGATAAATTTGCAGCAATCGTTGAAATCATCGTGTTCATCATGAAGATCGTTGCACACTGGCTTTGTGCTGACAGAATTAGAGCTAATTATTTGCTATTCATTTGATTTTTGGTTTATATTTGTTCTTAAATCTACATGAAACCAAGAAGGAAAAATCATTCACAAAAGAAAATACCTGTTCGATTGTGATTATTGCAGGATGAGTGATCTCAATATTTTTTGGGAATTACATTAGCAGCATCGTATGAAGCTCACATTCAATTTCATTGTCTGTACTTGGTTTTTCTCGCGTTTATTTTTCTCCTCGCCCAAAAGTTCTTCAGTTTGGTTTGGTCTTCCCGAATTGGAGAATGATGTATACCTTAATTTGTTAATCCTAACCATTTTTCTTCAAAAAAATGTTCTAGCGGATTTAAATCAAATCCTCTGTGGACGAGCCCCATAAAGGTGCTTGTTGGTAGCGGTTTCAGCAATCACCCACAAACTCCTGCCAAAAAAAAAAAGGCAATCACCCATAAATATCTCAATAATTTTCATTCAAATTACTTTTTTCGGGGAAATTGGTTTTTAATGAAACTTTTTCAACATAATTTAGATTCAGTCGGCCAAATCTTGGTAATTGGTTTTTAATAATATTTTAATTGATTTTTAATAATATTTTTTAAGATAATTGAAAATCGGTATCATTCTATTGTTGATTAAGAGTTTTTTTTGGAAAATACCCTCAAAACACCTTGAAACCTTTTTACAAATTCAGCCAGTTAAATCTTGGTAATTGGTTTTTGATGATATTTTTTTAAGATAATTAAGAATTGCTATAATTTTATTGTTCATTAAAAGTTTGTTTTTTCTTGAAAATACCTTCAAAAGTCCTTCAAACCTTTTCACTCATTTTGTTATATTTTGGAAGAAACTCTCAATGAACATTAAAATCACACTAATCTTTATTTATTTTAAAAATTATTATTCAAAAATAATTATCAAAAGATTTGGCGACTGAATCTGAATCATTTTGAAAAATATCGCTAAAACCCTTTCCTTTTTTATTTCAGGTGATTGCCGGATAAAATCGTATGAGGACAATATTGTCATTTTGTACAACAAGGGGGTGATCAGGTGATGTACTCTCAAATGCAATAAAAGTCCCGAGCCCGGAATCCGAACTCATCATCAAAAGCAGATCAGCTGAAAATAAATCTGTGACCATCAATTAATACTCAAATCTACGGTCAAGGATAGCGATCCGCGTCATTGATTCTGATTGGTCAATATTTCTTAAACGCCAAGTATAAATAAGAGAAGGCGAAATCGCATTGAGAATCAAAAGCTCCCAACGATTCGCTTCTTCGTCGTCTCTGCTCGTTCGTTCTATCTGCAACTGCTTATCTCGAACCTCTCGGAAAGATGGCCGGAAGGGGAAAGTCTCTTGGTGCCGGAGCGTCGAAGAAGGCAACGTCCCGGAGCAGTAAGGCCGGTCTGCAGTTTCCGGTCGGCAGAATCGCTAGGTTTCTGAAGGCCGGCAAGTACGCAGAGCGAGTCGGTGCCGGAGCGCCGGTGTATCTGGCCGCCGTGCTAGAATATCTCGCCGCAGAGGTGGGTTTCTCTTCTAAATATTAGCAATTCGCTCTGTAATAGTTGTATCATAGGGGGTTCTATAATTTGTGGTTTCTCGAATTAACGAGATTTGGGGAAACGCGTACAGGTGCTGGAATTGGCTGGGAATGCGGCGAGGGACAACAAGAAGACGAGGATAGTTCCGAGGCACATACAATTGGCGGTGAGGAACGATGAAGAGCTAAGCAAGTTGTTGGGCGATGTTACGATCGCCAACGGAGGTGTGATGCCCAACATCCACAATCTCTTGTTACCCAAGAAGACTGGCACCGCTTCTTCTAAGGCCTCTACTGCCGATGACGAGAGTTAGATTAAATTCTAATGACCTGTAGCCTTTCAGACTTTGTTCCTTCGTTGAACTCTTTTGACATTTAGGGTTTCCTTTCTTGTTATCTCCCCCCTTTTGTTTCTTGTTAGGATTTGTTTAAATTAGGGCTGCCCTTTTAAAAAAAAAATCGACATTCCAGTGTAGATGGTGATTTCTGGAGCAGATGTACTTGGTGAATATTAGGGTTATTTTCAATGTTTTATATGAGCTTCTATTTCTTTTTCTATATCAATCTAATGTAATGACTGATTTGAGTGATGAATTATTTCAAAATTTTATCTACTGATCGTTAAATTCTAGTTATGGAATTTTTTCTTTTTCTTTTTTTTAATTTTTGATTTTCGGGTCGTGAGTTTCCCGTCCGTTCTAGAATTAGGATTTGGGCCTAGATCATGTTCTCTGCGAAAGGAAATCATTTTGGGTTTCTGAAAACCTGCTGAGTAGATGCTAAAGATAATGAACTATTTCAGTGTTTTTCTGGGAAGTAGTTCATGTTCCTCCATCGATGCCTCCTTTGGATTCCTTTGGATTCCTTTGGATTCCATTACCTCTGCAGAAAATCTTTAAGGAGAACTTTGTAGACTAAATTTTTTTTTTTGGATAAATTATACTTTGAACTCTCAGCTTCAAAAAATACAACTTTGTGCTCTGTTTAAGAAAAGACACAGATATCATCCGAGTATTTATGACTTCGTTTGCCAAGGGGTTTCTCGTGGATTTCATCGAAAATTCGTAACCTCGTTTTGGTCGTAAACACCATTTTCTTTTTCCCCTGGTAAGTAATTAAGATCCGTTAACAAAGCAGCCGAGCCCTGCAGAAACCACCATGTCACCAGAAGGCAAGATAACCACCATGTCACCAGAAGGCAAGATAAACGACCTTTTATAAACTGGCTAATCGAGAGGGGATCCGGACAAACATGTTTGAATACGTAATCTGGTTTCTCGGAAAGGGTGTATGCTTTGTGGATTTCAATTGGATTCTTTGGAATACTTTTGAGTTAGGACAGTGGATAATTCATTGCTCTGTGATCCTGCAGCGATTTGGTTTGTGTTAAAGACTTCACATTTTTGCTCCGTCTCTACAATGCATCCATTGATTTATACTTCGATGTAGATGTATCAGGGTTCCTTGCAGCTTATTTCAGGATTCGAAGCTGGAGGTAGTTTTAATGTGAGAGAGAGAGAGAGAGAGAGAGAGAGTAGCTCCCGTTTCACATAATTTAAGTATGGGGTCCATGGCTGGTCTTTTCTTCACCGACAGCTGCAGTAGCAGAAATGTAATATGCAGTACAAAATAGACCATGAACGAAACACAAAACACCACCAATGGAAAGGAAATGACGATGTGAAATCCCACAAGACGCTCTTGACTTCGAATTCGTTAACGTCCCTATAATCAGCAACGAGAATCCAACGGCAAATATAATCCTGATCAATCACACACATTTCTTATCAGGGGTAGTTACAGTCTTTGCAATAACAACAGTCAATCTCATGTGAAAAGATTTTGAAGGATTTATAAAGCTTAATTACCATGAGAAGACGAGGCAAGACGCTGCCAATTGCTTGTTAGAGGAGGATCTTTCGAGCTCTTCCCTGGAACAGATGCACATGCAACCACCGATAAAGTTAGCGATTGCGTGAGCCAGAGCCAGAAGCGTCGCTGCAGCTATCCCCAGCTTGAGAGCTTCACGACTTGGGTCTCTGCACTCGAAGATCCACACACTAACATGCTTCGCCTATTCAACCAACATGGAACTTCCACTTACAAAAGAATGAAAGAAGAAACTAGATAGAACCAGTAAGTATTACGAAAGAAATAGCAGGACCAAACCTTGTTTTGAGCCATTTCAGCTTCGATGCCAAGTATCCCAGCAATTATGTCTACAACCACCACTAGAAAGCAAACAAAGGCGCCCATGGATTTTGCCATTTCAGAAAAATGTAATTCGGGCTTGAAGCCGTGAAGAAGGAGATGGTATGTGAAAACGACAGCTTCCTTCTAGGTGTTTTTATATCCTTCTCTCTGACCATTCCATCAAGGCAGAAGAGGAGAATGTGAATAAAGGTGCGATTTGTGAATAGCTGTAACGAGGAAGAAAAAGGCCTCTTTTGTCTTTACAGTAGGTTTCTTTATTCAATTGCTTCTTCCTTTTCTGATGTCATGTTCACCATTAAGATTCCTTTCACCTGGAACAGGAGAAAGTAGAGTATCACCAGCTCAAGGAGGAATAGCGTGAGATCAGCGGTTTAAGTCATCGATACATAAATTACAGGTCGGAGCTCGTGGTGATATTCCTTCTGTGAATTTAGATTCCTAATTCCTTCTTGTTTTTCTCGAGTCGAGTTTTGCCTTTCAGTGGCAATGCACCTGAAAATTCAGACTCAGGAAGAAATGTACTGAGCAAGATTTAACTACACTAAAACAACTAAGACTCTGTATACGATATGGATTGTGCTTTTGAAAGCTCGATTAAAGCAAACTCAACCGAATTTACCTACCACAGAATTAATGGGTACATTGCCAAGGTTTGTAAGGATTTCAGCAAGTTCAGACCGCGTTAGATTCATCAAACAGTGTCACTAAAGTATCAGTTCTGGCAAATTTTGAATTTTTTATCCCTATGAAATTTGAATATCTCTCTTTCTTGGATTCTTCGTTGATGCTCTAGGAGGGGAAGTTTCAGGCTGGTTTTGAATTCGTCCACGGAAGCAAGAGATACCTGGATAAACCTCCAAACTGTAGTCCAAGTTCGATCGGGAGAAGTGAGTTTCCTAAACCCAATAACTCAAGCAATACCAAGCAGGTAAAAGCCCTTCTTTGGTGGTTAAATTTTACTCATTTGTTCTTATTATCTTTCTCTTGCTTCTGCCTTTTCTTTTCCTCTTGTTTGTTTTCTTACCTTCTTACTCACATATGTTGGCTTATCTTCTGTATCTTTTTGTTTTGTGGCCGATTATTGCAAGTCATGTTTGCGTAGTTTGTTCTTTAATATTGGTTATATGAGTTTGCTCTGCATATTCTCTCCTCCTTTCCCTATAAAAACACTCAACATTCCGAAGAATCCAAAATGCACATTCCTGATTTCATTTTGCCTGTGAAAAGTTCTTTGATTTCGGAACACAACCATCATTCTGGCCTCGCGGATTCAGAAATCCATTCTGTAAACAACAATTTACAGTCTGCTGGATTGTTTCCTCTATGCTATACTTGTATTCAAAACCCAAATCAATCAACTTCTGAGAAGATATCTTTGAGGGGAATGAACCTTGATGTTCCCCAAAAAACCTGAACAAAAGAAAGAATCAGCAGTAAATGATATTGCTGTCAATTCCCATATCAACCTTCCCTTTATATCCAGGATCCAAAATGAAAAGGACTACCTTTCAGCCTTGAAGCTAGGATACTCCATGGCAAGATAGTCAACCAAATCTGACATCACAAAACTGCCAGCAGAGCAAATATATCGACCCTCTGCTTCTGCTCGTTCCATCAGAAAAATGTGAGCATTGCATATATCCTCAGTATGGACTAATGAGATTGATCCCAATCGAGAATGTACTGCCTGTAATATGGAATAGAATTGAGAGTCGCCTGTAGAGGACGGATATAGCCATTAATGACATCGTAAAGAACATAAACACGTCTCCATTTGAATAGATCCTACATAACGGGGAAGAACAAAATAAGTTCCAATAATCACCCACATGCAACTGTATCCACGTATTCTATGTTAACACCATAAAAATGAGCAGACATAGTGGGTGTGAATGCAGAATAACAGGCCTACCAAAAAAAAGAATGCAGAATAACAGCATCATAGAACAATAGAAAAGATAATATTATGTGGTTCAGTTTTGTGCCTACATCTATGGACCAGATAAAGACAATTCCACTTTCTCTACTAAATTAGGCTGCATTTGGATACCAAGAAACACCAAAATGTAGGGTTCCTGCATTCATACTGTGTTTTGGATACCAATAAAAGGGAAAAAAAATGATCGGAACCCAGCACCACAGAAACTACCTCCAGATCCAGAGGTCTGAAACTGAAGGAAACCACCTTCTCAGTGATCAAACGCAAAAAACAAAAAACAAGATACTATCACAAATAGTAGGGTGACATAAATCACCTGTGATGGGGGACAGCAGAACTTGAACACTTGCTGGAACAGTTGAAGAAAGATATGGACCAGCTACTGTAGTTGGTATTATGGAAACAAGATCAATTCCTTTCTCCTCTGCAAATTCAAAAGCTGCTTTTTCTGAAAGAAGCTTTGAGAGGACATAGACCTGGTATAGATGACCATGGGATATATTAGTTCTAACCATCTGCACTTGTTGTATTAGAAGTTTTTGTTCTCCATCATATAAAATAAAACAATCAGTGCAGCAAAATAGTGCAATACCCATCCATTTGCTTTCGTGTTCCAGACTTGATCAATTGGGTTTTGGCAACATTCATCAACTACAGATCTCCATTTACCCGCATCATCTTTTGCAGTGATCGTACTGACGGAAGATGTGAAAATAACCCTTCTCACTGATTTTGTTCTCCAGCAAGCCTTGAGAAGGTTTAAAGTTCCATTGATTGCAGGTTCGAGTATGCTTGATTGAACGTAACTCTCTTCTCATTTGAATAAGGCACATTGTCACTTCTAAGTTGAAGTATCATTTTCACTACATAAAAAATTAGATGAAAACATTAAAGCAAAAAAATACATTACCTACATTCTCTGTAGCTACCACGCCAAAATCCATAGAAGCTGCTAAATGGAAGACCCCGTCGCAGCCCTTCACAGCCTCATCGAAGCTTCCTTCTTCTTTCATATCAGCTCTGAATACTTTCAAGCTTTTTCCACCATTCCATAATGATAGCAGACGAGAAGCCTTCCCTGATACTCAATATATTTTTAATATCATGAATGGAAACAGTTGGTTGTTTCATTTAAAATTTTGCAAGAAAATGACAGAGGAAGAACAAAATGGTCAAGGATGTGAAATATGAGTATTTTCTTGGTAAACAAATGGAGGAATATTTGGGAAGAAAATGAGAAGGCATCTCAGCTTACTTCAAAAGCAGTACCAAACTAGAACTAAGAATATCCTAAATTGTGACTCTAGAAGCTCTAAAGATGTATTTTGGGAGGATCTCAACTTTCTCCAAGTAAATTAAGATGATCTCAATGATATGGGTTCAGGACAGGCTTTCGGAAATCAAGACCAATATTCCTGTATTGGCTTATGTTGGAGAGTTGATAAAAACAGACCTGGATCTCTGAAAGTTGCATGAATCGTGTAGCCTCTTTGAAGAAGAGTCTTCACCAGATATGAACCTATATAACCAGTTGCTCCCGTCACACAAAACGCCCGAGACTCCCTTCTGCTGCCCTCCAGGTGATCTGCCGATGCTTCTTCTTGTGAGTGTTTCTGCTGTGAAGCTGATGATGATGCTGCCATGGCGACCAGGTAGAAAGAAAAAAACACAGTAAAGCAAAGAGTAGAACATGGGATATTGCGTCAAGATGTGGTTTAATTTTAGTTTATGCAACGCTGCCTTCTGGAATCCAGCTCACAAGTGTTCGGCTGCCCACCTTTTTTTTTTCTTTTACTCTCTTGTTTTGTCGTATGCACGTATTATTTTATATATTTTAGTGAAGCTGTGTTATAACATATCAACGTAGAATAGTAATCCCCACATTAGAATAGAACAATTACTAAACAACAAACCGGAAAAGAATAATTTCATACTTTTCTCCTGTTAGAAGACATCAGGGAATATACAAAAATGGAATTATGTTACAATGAAATCAACACGCTTTAGGAACACTCACTTGAATCCCCAACTCAATCCCAGAAATCAAACTTTGGCACATCTGCCTCTTCCCATTCCTCCAACGATCCTCAGATGAATACATGACAAACCAAAATTTAAAACCAAAAAAAAAAATGAAAAATGAAAAACGATTAAACGAATGGTCAATGATAAGAACCATTAACAAACTTCCATGGGGTGACCTGTGCTATCAATGGACTCTTCTCTTCGAAGATGTGTGATTGGAACATGAGATTCTGAATGATCTATATCAATGGAAATTTCGTCCGTGGCGGATGAAGCTCGCTTGTGATGTTTCTTGCTGTGCCTCAGTTTAAGAATCCTGGACAGTGTCTGCACAATGTCTCTCATGGAGGGCCGTTTTCTTGAGACTTTGTTTATGCATTTGTATGCTAGAACTGCCATATCATTCAATTCTTGCACATCAAAATTCCCATCCAGACGGGAATCCACAATCTCCTCCCACCCAACTTTCCCTTCAGCATTTAGGGCTGCCTGTTAACCATCACGAGCAGCAATTACAAAATATTAAAAATATTGGCAGAGAAATGGTTGTTTCACATGAATGAGCAGTATGAACCACCCTCAGTTGATTCTGTTTCCCAGATTCTCAATCAGTTACCATAATACCAAGAAGAAATATACACAAAGTGAGAGAGAGGGAGGGCAACAGACTTACAAGCTCAACATATTCCATGAGACCCTGTTGAGGATTCCTGCCTGCGATGAGTTCAAATAGCAAAACTCCAAAACTGTAAACATCACTCTTCTTGGTGAAGGCCCTAGTTGATACATACTCAGGATCAAGATACCCAAAGGTACCCCTGATATTTGATGTGTGCGGGTTCACCATCTCTTCCCTTGAAAGCCCAAAATCAGCAACCTGCACAACACATCATAGGTGTCATCCAGATTCATTCATTAAAAGGTCCCAAGTTTTTTCCTTCAAACATTAAATTATCAGACTTCTATGTTCAGCATGCATCAGTTCGATTATTTAATTTAAAGATCCTAGGAAGGCCACATTTTCTATGAGGAATAAGGCTATGGTCCCCTTGAAACAGCCAGATAGGAAAAGAAACTTTCCATTTATCAAGGTCTCAATCTGAGGAATTTAAGTTTAACAACAGGAGACACATACTCTGGCTCTCATAGACTGGTCCAACAGAATGTTGGAGGATTTGATATCCCGATGCACAACAGGTGGAACTGCCTGCAGAAATAGGAAGGAGAAATAAACACACACATACACAAAATAAGTACAGAGAGAGTTAGAGAGAGATTTCTATTCAATATTCATTGAATTGCTTCCACTAGTTCGCAAAAAATGAAACCTTACCCCATCATGAAGATACTCCAAACCCCTTGCAACATCAAGAGCTATATAAAACCTCAAATCCCAGCTTAATGGTTCATGATTTTCACCTGCACATTAAAACATTAAAATCTCAGGTTTCTATGTATTCACGAAAGAAATGCATCTGATTGTCGATATGATTCAAAATTTCTATGTATTCACAAAAGAAATGCATCTGATTGTTGATATGATTCAAAATCATTATTACTTCTTTGATATCAAGTTGGATTGTTAGAAGTAAGCATTTTTTGTTCATTGTATGTAATTGAACTACAAAGCATCTTTCAGATCAGCTAAGTGCTTCCTTGGGTCAACTTTTCAGGCTTGTGATGGTAAAGATACCATATTGAAGTTAGCATAAAGATGAAAGGCAAAGTTTGTTTGCTGTCCTTAGATTTTTGAAGTACAAACTTATAGTTAACTAATTAAAGGTGAAGTTGACAATGCCATCCATTTGTGATTGAACTACGTCAGTACCTATGTTATTAAAGGCGGTCGCCTAGGCGACCAGGCAGTGTCGCAAGGCTCGGGCAGTAGCACGCCTATGTGAGCTATGCTTAGGCGACCTAGGCGATAGCCTAGGCGCCCAAGCGATCGACTGCTCGCCCAAAAGAAGCAAAAAAAAAAAACAAAGGAAGAGGGAGAGTTTGAAACATCGTCAAGCAGAAGAGGAAAAACCGAAGAGAAAGCTGCAAGTCTCCATCGCAAGTCTTCATCTCAAGGTACGTCGATGACTGTTTTTTTTTTTTTCTCTTCTTCTCCATCGTCTGTCTTTTCTCTTTCTCGCTCCGTCTTTGTTTTTTTTCTCTCTCTCGCCCTCCCTCTCACTCGCTCCCTCTCTTTGTGTTGCTCCCTATCTCTCTCGTTCCCTCTATTTCTCTCGCTCCCTCTCTCTGTCTCCTCTGTTTCTCTCGCTCCCTATCTCTGTCTCACTCCCTCTCTCTATTTCTCCCGTTCCCTCTCTTTCGTTCCCTATCTCTCTCACTCCCTATGTCTTACTCCCTCTATCTCTCTCTGTCTCACTCTCTATCTCTCGCTCCCTCTGTCGTTCGCTGCTTCTATCTCTCTCGTTGTCGCTCCCTGCTCCCTCTATCTCTCTCGTTGTCGCTCCCTACTCCCTCTATCTCTCTCGATTTCTCTCTGTCTCTCTTATTCTTTTTTTTTTCGTTTTTTTGTACTAATAACAGAAACGTCATTCCAAAATTCCAAACTTTCACTGTTGAAGAACACTTGTATTTTAAGACTGAAGAACACTTGTATTCCAAACGTCATTCCAACTTTACAATCTTTTGTTCTCCCTCTTATTCTTTTAAGAGTGAAGAACACTTGTATTTTTTTGGTGATTTTAAATTTGATGTGTGAAAAATGAGTATCCATGACTGGACCAGCCTCACCCAAAAGTCATACGTAATTAATAATTACGTATGATTTAAGCCTCAAGTCAATTAGATGGGATTGCAAGAGGCTTGCTTCAAGAAACTAATATGGATTTTACATTGGATGATGGAATCTAGACCTTTTGATACTTTAGATTTTTTTGATTTTTAATACTTCCATGTACAATGGATGATGAATATATTTTGATTATTTTGAAATGAAAAATTGTTGCCTAGGCGGTCGCCTAGGCTACAAGCAGGTCTATCGCCTGGCATCACCTAGGCGTTTTCACAACTATGGTAAGGACTTTCAGATCAATTATGAATTACAAAGGTTCTAACTTTCTGGAGATATGTGGAAGTAAAGAAAATATGTAACAGTCAACATAAGCAGATGGAAGGGGAAATCTCATTTGTGAACAGTGCATCCAAAAGGTTAGGTCACATTTCTTGCTTAGCCATTGAAAGGCATAATTCCTCTATAAGATAGAGTTACGGAAATAAATTTCACGAGCAGGAAAATGTTTGACCATCTAAAATGATTCAGATTTCCAAACAGTCACACAACCCTTGGGAATTGTGCATACAATCCATAAATAGCAAAAAAATGCCAGTCATGGGTGGGATCTGACAATTATTCAACATTGTTCAATGTTAAATCAACGATCCATTATCCATCACTCCTCTAAGCTACCATTTTTTCTTTTTTGGGTTAAAGTCCTATTAAGCTAAAGAGGTACTTCAGCCATAAGGGGGTGGAGGCAGTGATCCTGCCCTGTATATTTTCACTGAGATAATACCTGATCCCACTGACTGGAATGGTTCCAGAGTCTCTTCCAAGTCAAGCAAATTGTTATACTTTCCACATAGTAATGCAGTGAAGAAGCTTTCTATAACTGAAAATAGGAAGGTCTTAACTAATATTCCAAACACATTCACCAAAAACTGATAAATGACAACAAAAGTGGCAAAACAAAAACCAAGATGCAGAAAAATTGTTTAATTTGATTTACCAAGGCAATTTTTTCTTTCAATAAAGTGATGAAGATTATATATACCAAAAAGAGGAAAACAAAGTAAAGGTGTACCCGCAAGGAATGGGTACAACCAATAATCTAACAGAAACAAAAGCAAATACAAGAATTCAAAAAACAGAAAACTAGTAATCCCTTCCTTTCTCAGCTTATAGTCGACTTCCAATCCCGTGTTACATCCAACAGCAATACTGATCGGAAGTCTTCATGTACTGACACCCAAGACATGGGATCACTAGGATTATTCACGAAACATAACACTGAACCACTGGTAGGGCATTTAACTATTCAGAAACTCATTCCAAAGGGATATATATGATGGATTAGCAAAAATTGATCCATATAAGGAGTGTAAATCAAAGAACGACTCATCACTACTGAAACTGTCTAAAGGAGCACAAAGGGTGTCTGGCTTGTCTTTCCTAATAAAATAATTGTTGGTACAAAGAGTTGATAGTTATCTTACTGTATAAATGAGAGGCAAGGCTTCCATTGCTCATGTAGACATATACAAGCATATTCTGCCCTTTTTCTGCACAGTAACCAACCAAATTCACGAGGTTTCTGTGATGTAATCTCCCAAGTAATAGAACCTAAGAAAAATAAAGAAGGCAAAGATCAAAGCCAAAAAGACTATACTAGGTGAAGTGATTAGATTACATGAAGTTTAGATCAGATATTGCCACCTTTAAAAGAAAACCATATAAAAACATATAATTTCCAAAGACAGAATGACCTCTTGCTTTACTTGCATATTTTACTAAGATGCAACTTTTTATGCCTCAAGCTGCCCTAAATATAATAAAAAGAAAACAAAACATCAATTTAACAGAAATGTTTGGTGATACTAGATCCAAGGATTTATTGACTAGTCTGTGCATGTATTGAAGACGCCAGGAACAGAACTCTTCACATATCAAAAAGACAAAAAAGATTCAAGTAAAATGTGACTAAATTCTACAAAAACTGTCCATAATTTAGTGGAGTTAGAATGGGCAGTAGATCAGATATAGCACAAATGATTGAATTAGGTAGCAGTGTGTGCATATCATGCATTTATATAGAGTAAAAGTGAAGGCAAAAGATACAGCTGCTGCAAAATGCAACTGCAGATGATACAAAGTTGGAAAGGATAAACTGAATGTCAGAATGGGGAGAAATCTTAGCATAATAGTAACTAGGGGGATAGAGAAAAATGAAGAAAGTAATAAAGCTGGAGCAAACATAATACTTGGTGTCATACACTCCTCTAAGTGGCCTCTGCTTCGGAGTAAATCCTTTCTGATTGTTAGTAAAGAAGAAATGCTACACACAGTCATATAACAGCATTTAAAACAGCACAGACTCTCCAATTTAGTGAGAATCACACATGGCATGATTCATGAGCAAATGGTTATCGATATTGCGAATGCGTGAAAAATAGAGAGTATTATTTGCTTTTAGACACTGTTTCCAGTATGCCAGATACCCTTTCATGATTTCATCCATGTGGCCTTCTATATAACTTTTGTTTAGCAATCCCCAATCCCACCATACTTTCCATCCTTACCTCTGTTTGAAACTCCTTCTCCCCTTGCCTAGAATCAGTTGCAAGCACCTTAACAGCAACAGTCTCACCAGTTGACATCTGAGCTTTGTAGACAGGACCAAATGCCCCATGACCTATAACTGTCGTAAAATTAAAAGTTGCTTTTTGTAGGTCTCTGCACATACATCACCAGAAATGTGGTTGATAAGCATGAAGAAGAATAAATGTGCATTCTAATAGTGACTAATGATAAGAAGAACTAGGTCAATGTGCAACAGGTATTCTGATACATCATCAACAACAACAAAGCAACTTATTTTAGCTAGTTGGTGTTGGCAGCACAAATCTTGTTCCACCAACACAATCTATAAGAAACAAAATATCCAGCAAGAATTTATGTATTCAAATCATTCTGAAAAACTCCATCCACATCCATCTTTGACTGCCATCCTATTAGATCCTTCAATAATAATAATAACACAAGTAAAAAAAATTGCATGTTATTAAGGAGAATAACCCAACAAGAACATAGCAAGTTTTGACTTGAGCTCGTACTCCTTTTAATGTAGCATGTATGTAGCATTATCCATTCCCACAATCAGTTCAAGCAAACTGAGGATAAGCAGCTAAACAAATAGACGAAGTAAAATACTGAAAAGGAAAAAGCACATAGTTAATATGGATTCTATCGATCTCTATTCCATTATTACCAAGATACAAAACTAAGGTTGCATGAACCATTTAATCACCTAATGCAATTCCCCTACAGGCATTAGATGATCAGTCAACTATCGTCTCTATTCCATAGAGGACCATCATCTGATGGTCTCTAAGCATTTTCTTTCGAATTTTAGCTTGTTCTCTTTTGGACAACCTACTCAGAAAGATGGGTCATCTTGCAAAATCAAAACTCTTCCGAAGCTCTATGTGTCTTTGCTCATTTTCAGAGAGACAACTAGGTAAAAAGGCCAATCCTCAATACAGAATAAAAATTAAATAAGAAAATTACCAGAGAAAGTTATCAATGATGCCCTTGAATAGAATATTCAAAACAATTTGAATCCCCATGCTGTTGAATAGACAATACCAATATGATAGGATTTTAACAAAGATAAAAACATACTTGTAGGAGTACTTAGGTATCCCCGATGCAGAAACTGCATTCTTCCTCTTTGGTCTATCCGGCCACATGAATCCATTGCCATCATATGACTTTGGTGATTCCTGACCAACGGTTGAGTCTGATAGTATTGTACAAGATTGAACACCATTAACACGGATAGGAATGGTTGCTGCC
Organism: Buxus sempervirens; assembly: GCA_947561395.2. Taxonomy (NCBI): domain Eukaryota; kingdom Viridiplantae; phylum Streptophyta; class Magnoliopsida; order Buxales; family Buxaceae; genus Buxus; species Buxus sempervirens. The sequence goes on from OX387186.1 coordinate 3,202,805, forward strand.
CTTCGAGAACTGCTGTTTCCTATTTGTGACAGCCTCCTGCGGTACCTAATGCAGAAGAGAGCGGAAATTGCCAAAAGCACTCCAATAATCACTCCAATGGAAACCCCAATTATCAGCCCCCATGAAATGCCATTCATCTCCTTATTCATTAATTATATGCTCTTCACTATCCAAATGGACACTCCATCAATGGACCTGCAAAATGACCAATCAATCTAAAAGTGAAATTGGGTGAAAACTGCACTTTCTTTTCCAATTTGTTCCTTTTCACTCAACGATTTCTGAAAGTGATTTTTAAGCTGCTCCTTTTCATGATATTTTAATAATTCGGACAAAAAGATCAGATGTTTTAATGGTCTACAAAGTCATGACAAACTCACAACTGAGGAAAAGGATAGCTACTTTCTAATACAAAACCAGCCCCGCCCACTTACCCACCAAGAGAAAAAGGAATCAATAACTGGTAACGAGAAACTGCAAGGAAAATTTCATCCATGGAAGTTCCATCTCAAAAACTGAGACGTGCCCTGAAAGAGAAGTAAAAGGAAAAAGTCTAATGAAGGAACGACTGCTGAATACATAAGAACACGTTCATATAACCAAAACAGTACCACTCGGTAATCCCTTTAAAACGTAAAAATTTCTTGGCAAGAAAAGAAACCACCAAAAGCAATAACTGTAAATCAATGTACACATGAGAAGTTTGTCACGAAGACGAAACAGTGACCGTTTGCAGCAGTAATCTCTTCAGTTACAGCATAGAGTTCTTGTTTAATTCAATTTTGCGATCAATGAATTTAGCTGCTTCCTTTTATCATATTAATGGATACTGAAACTACAAGTCATTGATTTATTTTAGCAGGACACCATGTATACATATCAAGATTTCAAACTGCGGATATATCTGCAACAGAAACGAGATTTTCGGCGCAGATATCACGCAGTTGGAAGTTAAAAGTTATCCTTTTTAAAAAAAATAGAAATTAAATTATGAACATTATCAGCCCTATAAGACAAAGCCAGAAACTGAAACTTCTGAATCTACAAGCGGGAAAAGAAAAACTTAGTTTTCAGATCAAGTCAAAAAAAGGATAAGAAAAAAATGCAGATCTAGAAACAAGAATACAACAGAAAGAGACCAAAAATGAAACCCAAATAAATTCGTATCCAGCAACGAAAATTGGAAATTACAGATTATAACAAAAAGTAAGGAAACGAAAGTGGAAATCGGTCAGAACTCCGTGTTACCTGTACGTTCAAGCATCGAAACGGAAACATTTCGACAAGAAAACCGAACAAGAGAAGCCCCAAGAATTTAAACAGATACGGATGAGTAGATCAAAATACAAAGAGAAAGACAAAGAGACGGAATTTAAACAGATAAATCCAGCGACCAAAGCTGGGATCTGTTTTTAGACATTAAAGAATACGAACAGAAGAAGAAACAAGTGAAAATGGAGAAAGAAAATATGAAAATGGAAAAGGAAAAAGAAATACCATTTGTTTTTGTCGTTTTAAATTCGGCTGGCCGCTCGCCAATAAACGCGCCTCTACAGGGATACAGATATTTCCAAAATACCCCTCTCGCTAAAATGACGGAACTGCCACTGATTGTTTTATGGCTGCGTGGGTAGTTGAGGTTTCCGATCAACAGCTTGGGAAGAGAGTACAAAGCGACCGTCGAACCAAACCTACCTAATATTGAAAGCGAAGTAGCTGATGCGACCCGAGGGTGACCCTAATCGGATATTTGTCAATCGTGCACTGATGGAGCGAAACATGCATCGCCACGAGTATATATTCTATTTCTATCTCATGCCAAAGGTTAGATTGGTCGAGAGACTTTACTTACATTAGGAGAATACGCGTAGCAAAAGAATAAATAACAAAGAAGCGACTTTAGAGAATAAAATGTTAATATAGACAATTAGTTATAATATTCATACACGTGACACATGACAGTAACAAACCTTGGTATTGGAGTAAATTGAAAAAAAATTGGAGGACGTTTTGGGTATAGTATGTTAAGCTTTATAAATATAAAGAATGTTCAATATTAACTAGAAGGGGTGCACGTGTAGTAGGAAGGGACGAAGACCGAAAGGAGACATTATTGAATGGAACAGTTGCAAAATTGATTATTAGTTTTTTGAAAAGTTGAGACAATTTTGACCGTTCTATCCTTTATTAATAAATCTTTTCAATAGTGTAAAGACTATTTTGAAAAGCTATGTATTTTGTTCAGCACGATTCCCAAGGGGTCTTTTCTCATTATATATATATATAACTACCAATAACAAAATAAATTTCTTTCTTTGCAAAATTACTGAGATGGATCAAATAAAAAGCTTATATATAAGTTTTTGTACTTCCAACTTCTACATGCACATAGTGTGGTGCCTTTTTTGCTAGTTTCATAAAATGGAATACAAATTATAAGAAAGTGGTTTTTTTCAAGAACTAAGTAATTAACTATTAGTATTTCTTATTTCTTTCATATGTTTCCTTTTTCTTTTTATTTCTGCACATTTTATTCTCTTTAATTAAGACATCTTTTTTTTTATAGGTTTAGTGTCATAGACAAAATAATCAAAAGACAAGATAATATGAAAATGAGAATGGAAGTAGACAAATAAAAGATAAGAGGTTCACGCGTGGTCATCAAGAATTTTAAAAGATGGGAATTTCAAGAGGTAAAAAAAACTAAGTAGTCATCCACTAACGTATCATGGATTCATTACATATTATTTTTATAAAGTCAAGGCAAATCAAAAGTTTAAAAAACTTCAGTGTTCTTTTAATAACATCCCACACAAAACTTATGTTATCTCTCTATCTGAGAGGTTTAAGCATGTACATATATATATAATACTGCAATGTCATTTCAATCCTACTCTCTTCAAGTAAACTAATAAATATTTGCTTATATCTCTCTTGACATCGAATTCTAATCTATCTAATTGATTGTAATGAAATCCAAATGTTAACTTTATATAACAATGGACACAATCAAGGTTAAATTAGTCAATTTTGATGAGTGTGATGTCTTGGCGTTTACTTTGAAGTCTAATTAAATAATTAATGTTATTGGCGAGCAAACTGATCAAGAATGCGTCAAAACTCACAAGTCACAAGCGTTACATCCGCAAAAGGCTAAAAGCGTAGAATATGCAAAAAATGAAAACAAACTAGCAATTTGGAAGGCTGTGGAGGGCGGGGGTAGATTATTTGAACTTTCGTTCAAGGGGAAACGTGTCGCCAACTTGAAATGTATGAGCTTTCGGAAAAGGTCAAAGTCTCACTTTGACGCTGTATTTTGGCATAAATGATCATTAACTCCTTTTAGTTTCAAAATTTTACTTAGTAATATAATTTTAAAAAGAAGAATTTCTAAAGTTAAAAATCCAGATAATGATTTCGGATAATCGCTTATATTTTACACAAATGGGTGTGTACATGCCATGCATATGCACTTCTTTTCCCTTAAGTATAGTTTTCGTTGTATTCCGGCAAAATTAATGCATTGCACGATGATAGTTCTTGTAAAGACGTAAAGTTTATATATATAAGTGTTGATGTTTCCCTTTTCTTGTTTCAATATAACTCTTTAAAGGTTAGTGTCTTTGGAAATTGCGTGAGAATATAGTGATGTCAATGGGATGGGTAACCTATCTTGATTTGCTGCTAATAATTGGTTTTGATAATTAATAAATCAAATTAAGATGAGATTTGGATTTAGTTTTGGCCATCCTAATCCACCCCCTTCGCCTTTCTCGTATAAAATACTAGTTAGGGGAATGCATGCACTATGTCTTTGGCAGAATAATTAAATAAGTGGATGCAATTAATTGGGAGATAAAAAAAAAAAGAAATTAAAGGATATTTTGGGAAATAGAAGTAGTTATATGTATAATGTATAAGTATATAAAAGTAAAAGGCGTTTTCGATAATATGAGTGTAAGTTAGTTAATTAAGGAGGGATTAAAGTGAATATAATAAAATGTATTGGGCAATTTAGGTATCAAATGTCAGCTAGAAAAGAGACAGTTGGCTTTATTTTAGTAATAGATATATTTTACAAATGACGCTACAAAGATTTTGCACATTTTATTCAGTAAAACGAGTTTTAATTCACGTCATAATATATCTATACCATTATATAAAGCCAACTTACAACTTTTTTATTGACATTCTATTCTTATAAGGCCTGCCAATTTCTTTCAGTTTTACTCCAAGACCCAAGTTTGTTACCGCCACGTTAATACCATAACTAATTTTCTACATAATGCTTTTTTGTTTCTAATCATTTTGCTATGTGCATAGCACGCACATTCCCCTAGTGAGATACTATTGAAATCACCCTTTGCAAACTCATGAGTAAACTAAAACTCAAATCAAGTTCCTCGAATAGGATAATTTGCAAGTTTATTGACCGTAAAATCGGGTAGAATAATTTGACTAACTCACTAAAATAATTCCCAAAACTTGAACAAAGTTTAGGCCTATTAAATTACTATCAAAACCTTTTTTTTTTCTTTTTCGAAGTGGCAGTAAAAATTAAAAACCATAATTACGGCTTGAAAGATTTTTTACACAAGGTGTCGAAGAAGGTTCAGGATTCTCTATGGAGCGGATCCTTTGTGAAGCAGAGGATCCTCTGTGAAGCGCAATCCAACGGACCAAATTAATTTGGTCCGATCCTCTCTGTAGGGAGGTACCATTGGCTTATATTGGGGTACCTTTGACTTATATTAGGGTACCTTAGGCTTATAAGGGGTACCTTAGGCTAATTTTGGTAACTACATATGGCTTACCATGAGGGGGTACCTTAGGCTTATATGGGAGTACCTTAGACTTACATGAGGGCACCTTGGGCTTACAGTGAAGTACCTTAAACTTATTTTGGAAGGTACTTACCACAATTTAGGGAGGTAGCTTCGGGTTCTAGTGGAATACGTGAGGTACCCCGTATTTGACAGAGGTACTCCATTGTTAGGCGGAAGGTATCTCCATGAAAATGATCGGGTACCCTCATGTTTGCCTGAGGTACCCCATGTTTGATAGCCTTGATTTAATTTGATCCAACGTTTGGACTATTGGATTACGCTTCACAGAGGATCCTCTGTGAAACCGTTTCCGTCGTAGAAGACAAACACGCGTGAATTACATCGGTGTCTTGCATGATTGCTTTGGTGTGCTTGGGATAATGCTTTTTCCATTGCTCAATGATTCGAGCCAAAATAAAGCTTTCTATGTTTGTCTCTTTGTGTATGTTACGTATATAAGAGCTGTTTTTGGGTTTCCTAGTGAAAATGATTTTGTGAATCTACAGAAGAGTACTATCTTATATGGTTTTTGAAGGAAAGGTTCTTTCTTCGGGGAGACCCTTTGGATAGCTTGGACAGTTGGTAGTTGTAGAGGCCTTTTAGAAGCTTAATTTGCACACCTAAATCTACGTCCAAGCACATTTGGTACAATTAATTTGAACTAGAGAAGGTAATGGATTGATGCTCGGCTTTGAGCCCTAATTTAAGATAGACAAGTTGTTTCCATGTATGTGGGACCCACATTTCTCATCCACATGCCAATTACATGTCTTTGCCTGAACGGTGCATTGTATAAAAGTGAGGCGTTAGTTGCTTTGGCTGTTAGATGCTGCCATATGGATGAAATCTTCTGCTATGTTAGCCTGAATTGGTATCTATTTTAGCCGTAAGATGATGCCATTCGAAGCATCTCATAGTTAATGTTAACATGGCAGAACATTTCATATTCTTAACGGGCTACAATTTATTTATTTATATTATTTTTCGCCCTTTGACAATGAATCTCATCACTCCAAAAAGTCTTCAATCATTTTCTTTAGTTGCTTAAGGATGACAATGGGGCGGGTTAACACCCCTAATGGGATGTGTTTGGAAACAATTCACTTTTTGTGATGGCTCTATTTGCAGGTTAAAATCGTCTACCGCATTGATCCTGCAGCAAACCCTGCAGCATCGTGTAATGCTGCCATGTGTAGCATGCCACAAATGTTGCATTTTTCATATTAAAAAAGTGGAATGTCATTTCAAGTGACATTTAACTTTTTTTAAAAGTAAGTTAACATCATCTGTGGGATGCTGCAAGGTTTGCCGTGGGACCACTGTGGCAGACGACTTCATCCCCTCTATCTACAACCCTAAATGAAGCAGGTACAGGATGTGGAACATGTGTTCTGTGGCTTCCCCATCTCTTTTAAGGAATGGGATCCTCTACGGTCGGACTCGTAAAAAGTTCCAACCCGTAGCCAATTTCGTAACGCCACATCCTCTCATTTACAGTATCTAGGCCACGTCATCACGGAAGAGATAACCTCTCCCCAAACGGTGTTAAACCCGAGCAAAAATATTTAATTTTTATTACCTCTATGCTGACGTCCTCTCTCTCTTTCGGCTCTCTCACCCTCTCCTTCCCCAACCTCTTCTTCTCTCTCAAGCACTCCTCATCCTTTCACCGGTTTTCACAGGAGCGCCATTACGCGGAAATCAGCCGATCTGAGTCTCCATCTTCTCGATTTCTCTTTTTTTATTTTTCCTTCTTCCTCTCCTTGGTCTTATGCCCCTCAGATCATGAAGACCTTCCCCGCTTTATCCACCGTATTCGTGTTCCTTCAGTCATTCTCTTCTTCCCTTTTGTTGCTCTGCAAATTCCTCAGAAAACCCCAACTTCAAATTAACATCAGCGCACGACGAGCTCAAGAACAACAGATTCCCGATCGGATTACTTTCCACTAACGTCGTAGCCTACACGCTTAACCGAACCTCCGGCAATTTCTTTGTAAATCTCGACGATCCCTGTAAAGTCACCCTACCTCCGGATAATTATCTGGCCACGTACGGGAAGAAGATTACGGGAAAGCTTGTTGAGGGCTGGATTGCGGAGCTTGACGGCATTGGGGTTAGGGTTTTTGCAAGTGTTGGTCGATTCCGGGAAAGCATGTTGTGTCTTTAATCTCTTATCACCAATCAGCATGTGTTGTCATCTATTGTTGTCTTCAATTTTTTATTCTGGCTATTTAATGGATAATTAACTTCTTATGGATGGTCGACTGCACATGATTGTATTGAAATTTTAATTGAAAACAAAGTTGCAAATTGCCCTGGTTTTTTCTGATTAGGTGCTTGAGAGAGAGAAGGAGAGGTTGGGGAAAGAGAGGATGAGAGAGCCGAAGGAAAGGGAAAGGCTGTTTGTGCAGAGGAGAGGACCAAAGGAGTTTGCGCAGAGGAGAGGGCCGAAGGAGAGAGAGGATGTTTGCGCAGAAGTAATAAATAATAAATATTTTTGCTTAAAGGTTTAACGATTCTGGGTTCTCTCTTCCGTGATGATGTGGCCCTGATACTGCAAATTAGGCGATGTGGCGTCATACAACTGGCTACGGGTTGGAGTGTTTTCCGAGTTCAACCTTAGAGGATCCCGTTCCCTCTTTTAAAGGAAACATGCAAGAGTAGTTCCGTCAACGTTGAGATTCAAAAAAAATTGAATCTCTTGTTTCGAGGCAAGCTAAGACCTGTCTTTTCATTTTCGTCTTCCCCAAGCAATATTAATTTTCATCTACCCCAGAACCCGACTATTTTGATAGAAGCCTCATCCGAACCTCCTTCCCAAATGTGAAAAAACAGTGCTTCTTCGTCTTCGGCATCTCTCATCTCTCGTCGACGTCTCTCATCTCTCGTCGACATCCCTTTCATGTGAAGAGCTACAACCGCTGAAGTCTAAGACCCGATCTTTGATAGATAATCAGGTTCTTGCTGAATGGAAGCGCTTGGAGCAGAAAACTAGATTCTTGGAGGTGGATTCAGTCATTTAGGCAGTGGAGCCTGAAAGTGCTTGCATTATATTTTTTTGAAATATTTTGTTCTTCCAAATTTCAGGCAAAGTGTCACTCTCTTGCTGTGTTGGGTGATTGAATGAACCAAGTCTGTATAACTCTCGTAGAAGACAATAGTTAATCTAGTGCTATTGCTTTTTCTTATTTTGCTGGTTGCGAGTTCGTGGCATGTCCTGCACTCGATTCATCACTCTCAAATCAAATGCCAGTCACGTTACTATCACGTGATCAAGTCACGTGATCAAGCGTTCACTTGGCTTGACGTCTCTAAGCTGCGCAAATGCGAGTGTTTTAACCAACTAAAACAAAGAAAGGGAATGTTCGCTAAACAATCAGCAGCGGAGTTCCCCTCCTTAAATGTGTTGGATCATGACCTGATGGAATGAAGGCCACAAACGGCACACTTCTGAACTGATCGGAATGATCCTCCATGGAGCCTCCAGGAGATCCAAACATCCATACTGCACTTTGGACAAAATTCAAACCAATATCAAGGAATCCCCTTCCAATACAATTTGAGATATTCCCATAGCTTTAGCTAGCCGAAGAGCTTCAAGTACTGCCAAAGCCTCAGCTTGAAGAGAATATGATACTGTGACTTTAGAAGCCACAGCTGCGATGAACTTACCTTGGTCATCTCTTGCAATTACTCCTATGCCAGCTGCACCAGTGGATCGTCTGAAGGCGCCATCAAAGTTCAATTTGATATACTCTGGAGGTGGGCATTTCCATTGAACCGAAACCTGAGTTTTAGATAATGGATGATTCACCTCCTCACTTGATCGTGATAGAACTTCAAGACTTAGACAAGAAAACTGATGAACTACCTGAAAAATATTGGGCGTTAATTTTTCAAATAAACTTTATTTCTATGAGACCAAAGGACCCACCCAAAAATGGCAATTTTTGCTAGGAATCTAGGAATGCAAGGGGATCAATCTTCGGAGCTTGGTGTAGAGCTCGAGTAATATTCTTGAACCACTAGCAGAAGGAATGTTGGGGACCAAACTGCTGAGATGAAAAAAAAAAGATGAAAAAAATATGATCACTGTTGTGTCAATCCTTCTTTTCGATCATGTTTCGTCATTGTTACAGAGAGGGTAATGTCGTTGGTCGTTGCTGATGCTTTTGCCAACTTTGCTTTAGATTCTTATTCATGTATTTGGCTCTCATCCCCTCCTCCTCCCCTTTCCTTTGTACTGCTCTCGGAAACCTTGGGCCTTTCTGTACCAAGGTTAGTCCCTCGGTAACATTAGTGTTTCATTTGCCACCAAAAAAATTAAACAGATGAAAAAATATGATCCATGAGTAAATATGAAAACCGTTTCATTTCCAAATACTGGCTAACCGTGAAATACAACACTACAAAATAGATTTTTTACGGGGTTCATAAGAATGCCGCAAAATCTAAAATAAATGTCGCTATAGCTATTTGCGACGAACATTGCGGTGAACTTACTTTTATCGCTAAAAGCCGTGTCGCAAATAATTTACCGACGTTCTTTGAGTTCGTCGTCAAAGCTAAACATTTGCGACATTCTATGAGTGTCGCTATGTTTACCACTGTAAATGTAGTACAACGACACCCATATGAATGCCGCTATTTTTTTTTTTTAGCGACACAAATATGAACGCCGCAATTTGCTTAATTTAGTGACACACTTATGAATGCCGCGATAAGTGTTATTTAACGACGAACAAATGTACAACATTATAGATTTAAATTCTCTTTTTTTTTTTAAAAAAGTTCATTTTGTAGCTTCCTTTGAACCTGTGTAAGAATTAATTAACCAATAAATCCAATAGAACTCCAACGTACTGTAACATAATAATACATTCAACAAATTAAAATAAAATAATACATTCAATAAATTAATACATTCCAACGCACTGCAATAATGTAACTTTGCATCCCTGTTAAGGATCTCCACAACAGGTATGTAAGCTCTTCCAATTAATGTTGCACCAATTGGATTATTTGAGAATCCTCCTCCAGTCTCCTGAAGTGCTCCACTACAGCGATAACATTGGGCTGTATATGATCAAAGACAGCTCTGTTTCGATGACTCCACAATGCCCATCCCAGATTTGCCACTTAGTGAGAACATGTCTTGGTAATATCTGTAGATGGCCTTTTTAGAGAAGAGAGAATCAAACCATAAAGAGAAGTTGTGTTGAGGCCCTACCGATTGTGTGATTCCACCTATTGCTTGAATCCATACAGCACGTGAAATTAATGATTATTAGACTGAGTAAGAAGAGTATGATTTTGAATTAACACAATTGTATTAATACTTCGATATGAATTAAACAAAATATTTTGAGCAGATATATCAAGATGAAGAAGCATTTTTTCATAAAATAGAAATGAAACAGATAGAAGGAATTCAGTATGAGCCATATAGATTGCAAATACAATCTGAACATGTTGAAATGTACCTGATGGTGACATTTGCAGGGGGATTCAGGCTGCTGGAAATAGTTGATAGTTTATTGTGCTGAAACTCCCTGTAATTAAAATGCAAAAAAGAAAAATTTTTATTTTGCCAGATGGTGGATGGAACAGAACCATTCAACAAGTTGTTCGCCAGTGACCTGCAATTCAAAATATGCTAATTTATATAATCATTTATTACACTGCATTATCACTATAAACTTTTGCCCACTATTAATTTTTAGCAATCCTAATTTTAGATAACCGGTGCTTAAATCCTGCTATATATTACATAGTCTACCTATATGCATTAATAATTATCCCCATGGACCAACCAACTTGTTGAAAATAAGTAAAGAGAGATTCAAAATACTCACAATCTTTGCAGAATAGGAAGACCCGAAAAGCTGGGAGGAATAGGTCCTGTAAGGTTATTGTTTGGTAGATCACTGCAAAAGTTGTTTTCATCATTTTTCAAGCCAAGGAAATCAACGACCCCATTAATAAAAAGGAACTCATAGGCCTTCAAACAATTCTTAGAATAATTCTTAAATAAGTGGTATTTTTTAAAATAATCCAGACAAGGTTGTTATTCAAATAAGCACTTCATTGTCTTTGCCCTGGTTGAACTTTAACTATTCGGTATTATGAAATAAATTGAAACGCAAGATCAACACTACTTTGACATTCAATTATAATTTTATATGACTAAATCTGTTTTTGTTTAGTGAGAGTTCATACTAATCTGACTCAGTTTCAAACCTTCAGCTTCAATGGTTGATCATAGATCACGGTTAGTTGATCTCTTAGTTGGGTCTACAACATAAAAAAAGTCTATAGTATTGGGCTTCTCCGATCTCCTGATCTGTTCCATGTGAGTTGATATCTGTAAAACTCAACTAGCTTTTGACCCTAGAGACATTCCGCACCTCATGTGGTGCACATGCAATTCAATAAGAACAATCATTAAGTGGGTTCCACTTTGTTACCTGCATCTTAATTTAAACATATTTGTTAGGGGAGAATACAACATGATTTGATGGTAGCATTTACCAAACATAGTAAACTAGCCACAGACAGAAGCAAAATTGTGTAGAAATCCATACTTCAAAAGACAGAGACACAAAATCCAGTAACTACCCCTAACACAAATTCCACCATTCCGGTAGAGATAAGCTTGCACCAAGTGTAATCAGACTTATCCTTCAAGTTCAACCAGGGCAAAGACAATGAAGTGCTTATTAGAATTGTGGCAATTCAGAAACCCCAAACACAGACTTACAGATAACCAAGCTTTGGAATCCTACTTAGGTCAGGAATTGGTCCTTCCAAGCTGCAGTTCCTAAGACTCCTGGTAAGCCAAAGAACACAGATCTGTACCCAAACTCTAAAAATTTTTTTTGAAAGCACATAAACCCATGCGTATTTCTTGACAGATATATGTACCCAGGATTAAGAAAAGTAATATAGCTCCATTCCAAGAAAAGAAGTTTATATTCAGTGCAGGAAATTATTAAAAATTTTTTTCTTAAAAATCATCAAGGACATGTTTAGAGTAGCAACACAAGATTTTCCATATGATTTTGGCATGGAGAACAACTAAGGAGACAGATTAAATAGCTAATGCCCTCTCCTAAATCAGCACCATCACTGGGTAGTTTTTTTCTTAAAAAATAATGAAAATCACTAGTGATAGCAGTAAACAGAACATAGGGTAGAATCATTGGAAAAAATGATTAGTTTAAAAAAACTATGGAAAAAATGATTAGTTTAAAAAAACTATGGAAAAAATGATTAGTTTAAAAAAACTATGGAAAAAATGATTAGTTTAAAAAAACTATGAGATAGAACCAACAGGATACAATATTTATCAAATGAAAAAAGTTAGATACCGATTCAGCTCACAGAAGATAGTACAAAATTCTAACAATCTCCATGCAGGAGCAAGAAAAAAATCTGAATAACTGAATGAATGAATCAATCACGAATACTGATTACAATCAAAACAATTAAGAACAGCATATTTAATGTAAGGAAATTACAATTATATTCAGTCATTCTATGGGGAAAAATGATCTTCTAATATCCAAGGGATTCAAGGCATGAAATAAAAATGATTTATTTTCTCTCTACATGATTTAAGTTCATGGAAAGATGAGAGCATACAGTATAAGTAAACTTGGCAGCTCTGAAAACTCTGGTAGAAGATACCCCAATAAGTTGTTATTGTCAAGGAGGCTGCAAAGATTTACTTATGTCAATTACAAATTGGCATGCCAAACAGACTAGTGATCATTTTTTTACTGCTGAAAAATGAGATAGAAATAACAGAAAAATAAGTGAAATAACAGCAAAATAAGTGGGACAGAAAGTATTGTATACTTATTTTGCATATTAATACTTTCTGTCCCACAAGCCTAGATAGATTTATTTTGCTGTTATTCCTAAAACCAATCATGCTCCTTTTAGATTTATTTTAGATTTATTTTTTTACTGCAGACAAATGAGGAGCTAGCAGTTCTATTTTGTGACTGATCTCTAAATGGAATGACATATTTTGACACTGATAAAATTCTTGATGCTTTAGTCTGAAACCAGTCCTTTGGGTCACATTCATTGTAATTGATCAGTTTTCTATTTGTCCCAATTGCTATATTGTACTGGCATGGGGATCCTTATTAATCAACTAGCCTTGACTTGGTATGAATAAAGAGTAATCATCTTGGCCAATATATTCAGTTTAGAACCTGGGAATACAGATCCATACGACATACATTATGGAACAAATAAAACCTAAAAAACTGGAAGTAAAACAAATTCAAATTCAAACATAAATCAAAATAAATACACAAAGTTCTTTATATTTTAAAATATTATACTGTCAAATGTTTCTATATAATGTAAAGCACATATTTAGTGAAAAGCTAATCCTCAACTAATAAAGAGATGGAGGTTAGGGATTGGTAAGCATTCTTTACATAGCCTATTTGAAGAAGTACTTCAACTTTCCTGCCACATTCAACACTCATTTTTGCCTGCCACTGTACAGGAAGCATTCTTGCTAGTGGATGGTTCAACACAAGGGGATCTTCAAGATCGTAGATTGATTAGGCCAGATGATAGACTAATCACAAACCAAAATAAATTCAACAGACGTCAATAGGAAAATGGATCAATGGAAGGGTTTGAGATTTAGGCCTAAGTTTGTATAACCAGTCAAGTTGTTGGTCCGCACTGTCTTGCATGTTTACCACATAAAATGTATATACCCATAAAGAAATATAAGTGCCATAACTGTGTAACTTGATAAAACTCCTACGCACACTATACACATGATTTAAATTCTTTTCTAGATGCCTTAAATAGGAGGATAAAATTCACTCAGCTTCAGCCTTATACTTCAACTATAACGATACCATACTGTTGTTTTTTTTCATTTTTTTGATGAATAATGAAGGATGCATTAAAACTTGAGGGGAAGAGAGGAAATACAAGACTCCACGAGATATGGGGAACCAAAAAAAAAAAAAAAAAAACAGAGAGCTCCATACTGTTGTTCTTCATCAACAACTATCACTAGCTGCTTAATACTTTGCTGGAAGTGTCTCTTATGGGGTTTCTACTTTCTAGCAATCCTAGTCCTTCACTTCAATCAGATGAAAATCCGAAGGTTTAATAACCATTCATAAACCTTCGATTTCCAAAGAGAAATTGTTGTTTCTCTCTCCTTGACGCTCTGACTATATAGCCAAGAACTTCGAAAATTTTGGAGAAAACAAATGTAATTACCTCAAACTAGATCTCAAGCTCTTGCAGAAATGTAAATGAACTTGAAGTAGAACGTACACAGTTCAAAATTAAACCTTCGATTTCCAAAGAGAAATCGTTATTTCCCTTTCCTTGACACTCTGACTAGCCAAGAACTTAAGAAATTTTGGAGAAAACAAAATGTAATATACCTGAAACTAGATCATATCTCAAGCTCCATCAGATCTGGAAGCCAAAGCTCTCACAGACGCCTCGCATTCGCTGAAGTAGCTAGTTTTAATCCGTTCAACCAGCAATCAGGCGCATCAATACAGAGTTTCTGTTGAAGAACTCCGTGCGCGTTGAAGATCTTTTGGTCGCTCGAGACAAATGCAATCAACAGAGTTTCTGTTGAGGAGCCGTTTGTTAAAATGATTGTATCACTAAATCATATGGAATAATCTACAGTAAATTGAGATTGATAAGCACAACTGTAGCTACAATGATCAAGTTAATTACTGAACAGAACGAATTCAGCGGAATCCAAAGTTGCTTTATGTTTTAAGCGCCTCAATGAGTCAATGGTAATCAGATCAAACGGGAATCAGGCGAATCATAAACCAATTCAAAAATGAAATAAGAGAGAATGTATATGTGGATTGATTTAGGGTTTGATTGCTGACCTGCAGCTCTGTTCCGCAATTCTTCGCAATTTAATAGAACCAGTCGACACAACCAAAGATCTGGAACCAGCTTTGACGAAAACCAAACGGCAGCAGAGAGATCTAGCATGAATTGTAGATAATATCTCGCGGAAGTAAGAAAGGAAGAGCATATAAAAGAAAGTAAATGTTAGAAAGAACAGCATCTCAATCTAAAACCAAAAACCTATTATCAAGGGAATAAAAACAAATACAAATAGCTGACGAAACCTCTGTTACAAACCTGCTCTTGCTCCTTCGAATTTGTTGGGCGTGCAATCCAACTGAAGAGATCGATGGGTAGGAGCTCTATTTCAAAATGAGGCCGACATCGATCGAACAAGCATTTTGATCGATCAGAACGAGAGGGCCGAATTAAAAGGGATCACCGACAAGAAAGAGCTATAGCGTCTCTGTTTTGATCGTGAGTGTAAGTTTGCGGGCGCGGGAAACAAAATGCGCGGATTTGCTGTGAGTTATAGCAGCGAAACTATAGAAGTGCTGTGAAAATTTTTTTAATTAACGACGATTTTTAATGAACGCCACTAATATTATTTTAAGATTTTTTTATTAATAAAATTTCATTTTTCTTTACCGACGAACATTTAAATATGTCACCATATAATATATATTGCGACATATATTTATGTTTGTCGCTAAAAAATTAATTTTTTGTAGTGCAAGAAATCTACATTACAATCTTCAGCCACAGCTTCCCAGACTTCACGTCAACCAAATTCTATTCCAAAACCGGAGGACAATCCCTGCCACAGCTTCCCAGACTTCACGTCAACCAAATTCTATTCCAAAACCGGAGGACAATCCCTGTGATGCGGGTCCATTACGCACATCGGATTTGCGTATAACATTTTTTTTTGGTGGAAATCGGATTTGCGTATAAATTTTTTTTGGTGGAAATCGGATTTGCGTATAACAGTCCAAATCTTGGATTTCAAGATCATTAAACTCCAGTGCAATGGTAAATGGCTGATGCCTCCTTCCTTGCCAACAGCGCACCAAGACGTTGCATTGGTCCTCCGTGGATGGATAGAGCTATTATAACCTCCTGTACTAAGATAATTACCAAAAAAAAATTTGTAATCAATGTGGCCTTTAGGCCCTTACATTCTCAATCAATTAAATAAGAAAAATAAAAATAACTATTTCATCTTCTAGAAGCTATTTTGCTTGGTTGATAAGAAAAGGTCTAAACCAGGTCTCACACATTCCTCTATCAAGACCCGAAACCAAAATATGTTTTGTGAAACTGGAGCGAAACTCGCATAAACGATGAGAAATGACTCAAGACTTGTACATCTGACCAAATCACAATCACAAGCGTAGAAATATGACACGGACTTTGATCCGGGCAAACCATGACTTTGTAAACAAAATGAATAAATAAGACTTGGAGACTAAATATGAAAAAAAGGTTTCTTAGTACGAAATCATAAGCTTTTGACCCCTAAAGAGTTCACTTTGGTTTTTTAATTCTCCATTCTATGCACGTGCCCAACCCCAGTATATTATAAATCACCTAGTTGTTTTACTCGTGGTAAGCATAGCAACATATATTTTTTTTAAATATAATATTATTAATGTAGGTGCCTTTTTTGAATCCACGTCTACACGTCTAGTATTGCCTCCACGGTGTCAAGATGCCGATGACGTGTCTTCAAACTTGGATTCTGAGTAGGAGAGGTACGTCCAACGTTGGCCTAAACCACCGAATCAGCAGCCGTTCCCACGCCGTTTCTGAACAGAAGGGGAAGGAGTCAATAAGACGTGACAGGTAGGCAATGGCTACAATGAGAGACGGGAGATATTCAAGTGACCCCTCGTATACCAAAGTAGAGAGTTCCTTTTATGGTAAAGACAAAGAATCTGAAGGACTTAGGGAATGTTTAGTAAGCTTGGAGAAGGTTGAGGAAAAAGAAGTGAAGTCTTGCTCTTAGCAGTCCCAGAACCAGAGAGAGATCCCCCAAAATGAATGATGGCCCTCCTATTTATAGCAAGTGTGGGTCTCCAGGATTGTGACACTTGTCACAATCTGATGCTTCAGGAATATTTAATATTTATCATGAATCTGGTCTAAAAAACATCTAGGTTCAAGATGGAATAAGAGATAATTATTATGTGTTTCAAATAAATAATGAAGCTCTCTCATTGGTACAGTGTGTCCCACATATCAAGATGTGAAAATATGTCACTTGACGTCTACATCATCCTAGGTTGGCATGCCAAAGCTCATCACCGACTGCCAACGATTCCCACGCCCGTATCCGCCACGCCTTAAGGACTGCCAAATAACCCCCCCTAAATAGGCCTTTGCCCAAGACAGAGATCTCCACTCTAATATGCCAAATAATAATCACATTTAATTTAACAAATTATGACATGTTTAATTATTATTTTTATTGGGTAAATAATCCATGACAGATTACTTTGTCGGGTAACAGATAACCCATGACGGGTTGTTTTTGTCGGGTGACAGATAACTCATGACAAATTTGTTATTATCATGTGACAAATCATCCATGCCAAATCATTATATAGGTGACATGTCAAGTGTACAAAATTGGTCATCTACAATTAATATATACTAACATATCATATTCTTATATCTTTATCTATTAAAAAATCATATTTTTCTATTAGATATATTTAATTTTGCTTACAAATTTTTACTAATAAAACCCTACTAAAACGATTAATAACTTTAATAACTTGCTTCGTGTACACTTCTTCTCACATAATTTCAATTTTAATAATTATAAATCCATATATATCTATTTAATATTAATATTTTAAATATCTTAAAAAACAATTATTTGAAGAGAAAACGATTATAATAAAATTCTCATATATATCTAATTTTGACATATAATCATCCATATATATCTCATTAACAGTTTTATAATTTTTATAAATTTTAATTAAAAAATTAATATCTAATTAATAAGAGGTTATTTAAATATGGCTAATATGTTAAACAATTATTTTTATGAATTAGTTAATAAAATTTTAGCAAATATTCTAATTAATCAAATACTATGTAGAAAGGCAATAATGAAATTCTTATATATATATAATTTTAACTTTAATTCATTAAATCCACGTAAATTTTAATTTTGTTGAGAAACTTTTACTAATAAAATTAAATAATTAATTAATATGACATAATTTAAATAATTAGTTAATTTAAATATTAACAATGATAAAATTCCTAAGTAACAAAAGAGATATTTAAATTACTACTAATTGGTAATGAAAATAAACATATTTTATTGATTTTTTATAATTCTTTTATTTAAGTTTAACTAATATTACAAAAAACATCTAATTTCATTGATAATAGACTATTTGAATCATTGCTAATTTCTCTATTATCCTATAAACAAAAAAATAAAATAAATGAATTACCTTCATTAGTTTGCTCCAATTATCTATAGAATGGTGGTGGTCCAGTTTGTACAAGGATAGGCCCAGACCAGTCCGGTCTCCGGTTTTGGTAGTAACAACTATGGTTTTAGGACTCTACTTTTACTTTTATATATATATATTAGATCCTACAATTGATACTAATTTTAAGATAAATTAATTTTTCATGTGACATAAAACGACTTTAACTAATTGGGATATCCTAAATCGAAAGCATTGTTTTTCAAATGAATGATATAGATTAATTGACCATTCTCAATCTTAGACATCGGACATGCAGAGAATTTCACGGTTATTGACTCTGATAAGCTTTACGTGGCAGTATTATCTCACGGACACAATTGAAACCAATTGGGGCAAACATAGAAGAAGATTACAAACCTTGCTTAACACGGTTAACTCACAATGGGCGACTTTCTGCGAAAATGGTCAACAGCTTCTTTTCCGTAACACGTGCGGTCAAAGAAGTCATAGACTTCTGATCTGTGTGTCCCGCATCTTTCTTTCTTTCTTTCATCATGAGACGGATGACAGTTGGAACCAGCTATGGACCGTTGGATTCACACAGCGGCTCCAGCCTTACCGCGTCGCACCTGACCTGATACGTCTGAACTCGTTTCTGCTGCGAGTCACGTTACCAGCACGTGATCGAATGGCACTGAGCAACCGCGTGCAAACTGTTTCCTTGGCGCTCTGGATTGCGCGGAATGTTCTCTTCGGTCTGTTCGAACGTGTCGTCGGCGGGATATCGCCGTCCTGCACACCTGCGCGCTGACGTATTCTTTTCAAAAGAAGATAACCACCATTGGTGGACCGTTGGTGGACTACTGTCATCTTTAATGTCACCGTCAATCCCTTTTCTTTTGCAAGACGCATATCCCGTCTATATATTGGTCAAGAAACCGTTGTTTTTCTTTCGAAATTCGAAATACATCCTCAAACAAATAGAGACGCCGGAGAAGAAGGAGGAGGGTTGAAGGAAGGGTTCGAAAGAGGTATCGATTTCGCTTTCGTGCGGTGGTTTCAGGTGCGGTTCAAAGGAGTTCTTTCTATTTTTTCTTTTTATCATTTGTTTTTAATTGTTTATCATTTTGATTTCGGTTCATCGATAGCGAAAGAATATGCTTAGTGCTATTCGTTGTATTTGTGATTGAATCTTGGCTTTTCCCATATTTGGATGATTTGTGTCGGAATTATATGCTATTAATAGGATTATGTTTCTGCTTCGTTTGTGTGTATTATGGTTTTCGGTTTATCCCATTTCAGATATTTCAATTTGGGGCTTTATTGGATTAATGGTTTCAGAGTTAGGATTATGAATGAGCAAAGAGGAGGACTCCCCTATCCAACAGGTCTTTAGGTTCTGCAGGCCTCCGAGCTTAGATGCTGAATCATATTTTTTACTTTACTATCATTTCTTTGCAAGTCATGCATTATGATACTAGCCATATCGTAATGCCTATCATGTCTAATATAAATACGCTTCAAATAGTCTGAGGATTACTGAACCCATGTTTTCTTCTCTCAAAGGGGAGGTTTAATGAGATTGGAGTTCTCGGATAAATTAGTTGTGTACCTTTGATAATCCTTCGTAGCAAAAGTTTTAAATCTCAGGTCTCAATCACTATTGCAAGAAATCTTATGATTTTCCTAACCAAATACAATTCTTTTAAGGCCACAACTCAAGTTGAAATCAAGCATCAATGTTCTAAGTGGTATTTACGCGTAAAACCTGTTCCTGTTGGTTCTTTCTTTAGATATCTTGGGCTATTTAGATTTTGGCATTGCAAGGGACCATATAAGTCATATTCTCCATGACCATGTGTGTTGCTTTCAAAGGCTCACCCACCTTGTCCGTCTAAAATGGTTATTACCTACTCAGTTGAACATCTATTTGTCCTTGCATTCCTATAACTGTAAATGATTCGCTAGATATGTTGACTAAACGTGGGGTCAAGCGTGAACTGAGGGGTTAAGATAGAAACTATGTTGTCTGAGATCCCTACTGAGGAGCTGTTGCATGAGTGGGTTATGTTCTAGTTTGTCGGTTTTTCTCTTCTTTCTCCTTGCCCCTTTTTGTTGTCCCTTCATTGAGTTGGCCTTTACATCAACATGCGTATTCTTCTCCGTCTAATGAAATCTTTTCTGTTCATTGAAATGAAAAGCCATTCCACTAGATTATTTATGCCTTGTGCACAATTTTAACAATATAGCAAACAACTTCCAAAGACATATTCCAAAATTCGAATAAACAAAGTAAAATGTCATACACCAACTATCGGGCTATATGGATCCTGTTCCACCGTCTAAATCTATCAAAAACTGTGCCTTCAACCAGATTACATTTCTTCAATAATGCCTAGCCAACTCCGTTAACCAGGAAGAGATAGTTTATGCTAGCTGAAATGTCTATAGGGAGTAGACTAATTATTGGGAGAATATCATTGACTTATTTGATTTACATTTATTTTGCTTCTTTATTAATAGAGAGAATTCAAGATCAGGACATTTAGATTTGTGTTTCTTGTTTAGGCCATTGACAATATAAGGCCACATATTGATTACACTTTTTTTGCTGTCATTTTTATGTCTAAAGAACAACAGTATGTTGTGACATACTGAAGTTTGGAAGATATTTCATTGATACGTTTTTTGCTTTAATGATATCTTTGGTGCACTTATATGAAATTTTAGGAAACAAGAAGGAATATTATGAATTAATATGTGAATCTCAATTGAGTTGAATATACTCTTTTAAGGCTTGATTTGGATTTAATACACAAGTCACTTTAAGTTTTCTATTTAGACATTTAAATCTAAATTTTATTCCCAATGATGGGAATTAAAGCC
The DNA here is from genome assembly GCA_947561395.2 of Buxus sempervirens. Taxonomy (NCBI): domain Eukaryota; kingdom Viridiplantae; phylum Streptophyta; class Magnoliopsida; order Buxales; family Buxaceae; genus Buxus; species Buxus sempervirens. Next base: position 3,223,848 of record OX387186.1, read on the forward strand.
ACTTGCAGACTGAAAAATGCTAGTTCTAGAGTTTGATTGTTTTGCGAGTGGATATATGTCAGTGATGATATGGGTGTGTTACTAGAAAATTTAATTGGATATTCACTGCCTCGCCCACTAGTGCACTTTGTGATGCTTCACTGAGTGGCAGAGTAATATTTTGAATTTTGTAGAAGTAAAAGAGGGTTCAATTGCATCTTTATAGGTTTCTAAGAGATGAGAATCAATGCACCTTGATGGAATAATCTTCCGCAATTTCAAAATGTTATTCTTGTTCTCAAAGGGATGTTTAAAGTAGTTTGTCAACCTCACATAGACTCATTTTTCTTGCACACTGTATCAACTTTTTGTATTATCGTTTTCAGGTTCGTTTCCACCTTTAGCAAGGTCAGTGTTCCAGTCTGCTGAAAATAACAAAGTTGCTCATTTTTGTTTGACAAAGAACAGGGATAATCATTTTTATGCATGTTCTCTAATACACTGAGAATTACCATAGAGGAACAACTGATGCTACTCCCATAGCATGGATTCATACCAGCCTTTCAGGTACGGTGCGAATTGTAAGGACGTCTCATTCGATTTGTTGCACACTACTAGTTCGAGAATTCCTGAATGGATGGTTGGCACCGTGAAATTCAACTTAGGGGAATTTCCTTGCTCACCTGTCTCAACTCTCTTGGACTGTGAAACCTTTTCAACAGTAAGCAACATCCAAGATCAATACAACTCAGCTGGGACTCTATTAGGAGTTGGTTCTTCTCATAACTCTCCACTAGAAATCAACAGTTCTTTCCATCAAGTGAGTCTCTCCGTGGATCATCGTCAAGACCAGCTAGGGATTTGTTCTAGTGCTGATATACTTTCACAGGATGCAAATATTGGTCAGATTGTGAAAAATGGTGTAGAGGAGTTGGAGACTGCTCTCATGGACCCTAATACCGATGAAGACAACGCAACAACCTCCAATGTTGCTCTTGAAGACAATCAACAACCACAGTTTCAAAGTCAGAAATCATTTGCAGAAAATCAGGAATCCAGTCAGGGATCACATATGATCCAACCTCAGTCAAGCTTAGCTTCCAAGTATCAGAAGTCTATCCGTGGAGTTCATATTGAAAAACGTCACAGAGCAAATGAGGAGTCATCACAAGAAGTTCCACAGGTTGATCTAAAGCAAATGTTGATCAAATGCGCAGAAGCATTATCTGAGAACAGGATGAATGATTTTGAGAAATTGGTTCAGGAGGCTCAAACAGCTGTATCCATCAGTGGAGATCCAATCCAACGTCTTGGTACATACATGGTAGAAGGGCTGGTGGCAAGGAAGGAGGCATCAGGCACCAAAATTTACCGTGCACTGCGGTGTAATGAACCTGAAAGCCAAGATTTGCTGTCTTATATGCAAATTCTCTATGAAATTGGCCCTTACTTCAAGTTTGGTTACATGGCAGCCAATGGAGCTATTGCTGAAGCATTTAGAAATGAGGACAGGATCCACATTATAGATTTTCAAATTGCTCAGGGAACCCAATGGGTGACTCTGATCCAAGCATTTGCAGCAAGGCCTAGTGGACCCCCACATGTGCGGATCACAGGGATTGACGATCCGGTCTCTGAGTATGCCCGTGGAGGTGGTCTGGAGGTGGTTGGGAAAAGGTTAGCTGCAATGTCTAAAAAGTTCAATATCCCTATTGATTTCCATCCTGTGCCAGTTTTTGCTGCGGAAGTCACACGAGAGATGCTTGATGTGAAGCCTGGGGAAGCCCTGGCAGTGAACTTCGCTCTACAGCTTCATCACATTCCAGATGAGAGTGTTGATGTAAACAATCCAAGGGACGAGATTCTGAGGACGGTGAAGTCACTTTCCCCTAAAGTGGTGACTCTTGTGGAGCAGGAGGCAAACACAAACACAAGCCCATTCTTCATTAGGTTCAAAGAAACACTGGATTACTACTCAGCCATGTTTGAGTCGATTGATACTGCGTTGCCTAGGTACAGTAAAGATCGGATCAATGTGGAGCAGCACTGCCTAGCTAAGGATATTGTGAACATTATTGCATGCGAGGGAAAGGAGAGAGTAGAGCGGCATGAGCTTCTGGGTAAGTGGAAAGCCAGATTTTCAATGGCGGGTTTTCAGCCTTACCCGTTGAGTTGTCATGTGAACTCTGTTATCAAGGACCTATTACGATCTTACTCAGAGCCCTATACGCTGTTAGAAGAAGATGGGACAATGCTTTTAGGCTGGAAAGGCCGGAACTTAATTTCAGCTTCTGCTTGGCAAGGAGATAGAAAGACAGTTTAACAGGTAGCAGTCATAATAGAATAATGAGCTTTATGTAAACAGAATAACCAGCTCATTTTTTTTTTCTCAATTTTGGTTAGGTTATATTGTTTGTAAAACTTTTTTGTGGGTTTGATTTGTCATTGGTAGTAGGAAGGTGATACAGGGTATGGGTACTTGTCATTCAGGATGGTTCCAATCTTACTTGAGTTGTAAGTTTATACTTTATACACAGGTAGATAAAATATTTAATCAACATCAACAGATGGAGGAATGCGTGCCTGAGTTTCCCTTGATTTGGATAAATGTTGTTGAGCTTTTTGCTTCTTGTTTCTCAAAGGTAAGAAAGATTGTTATCTCAAGGGATTGCTTTCCTAACTGACGTCAATCTTTGCAAAGGATATTTTTTGTTTTCCTAATTTTCATTCCTTTTTTTTAATTCAGGAAACATACCACTTATCCTATAAGTTTCTATTCCTATTACTGCAACAGCTTGAAGGTTTAAAGTTTCATTTCCTGTCCTTGCTTCTCTCATCAAATTTCTTGATATATAATGGTGTCAAGATTTTAATTTTGTTTGTATACGATATTTGGATTTGTTTTATGTTCCCTGATATTGGTCTTCACAATTTTGAAATTATTTCTTTATGGTAATTTATAGGGGTGCTTTCCTAATCAAAAGTTGTAAAACTTCTAGTGTCCCATCTGTGGGTAAAAATTTTACCAAAAGCTAGAGAGTGAGAGCATGACCCATGTTGGAAAACTTATAGTGACAATTCTAATCTCAAGCCAGATTTACTCACTTCTCTTTTACCTTTATTTTAATGTTTGAAATATTGGGTTTTTCCATACACAGAGACCCCTAATGTGGACAGTTTCTTCACAGATCCTCCTTGATGGAGATGATTTCAACGGACTCCGTACCCCCGGTAGTGTTTCTGAAAAGGACGAAGTGTCTCATAGTCAGGACAATCAAGCTGGGAACAATTAAAGCTGTTGGAGGGTGTTCTGAGAGTTTGCAGTCAGTTTTAGAGAAGGTTGTCGACCCTATGAGTTAGATTATGTCATCCATTAAGGCAGTTCAGAATTTTAAAGAGATCAGGTTAAAGAGATCAGGTAGAGGCTGTTAGGTAGTTCAAATTATATCTTGGAACATCTGGGGGTTGGGAGAGGTGTGTAAGAAGTGAGTCTTACAGGTGGGCCCTTTTTCCCTTTGTGGGGTCTTCTGGAGGGATTATCATGATGTAGGATTCGACTATGGTAGCTGGGGTTAACTGGAGTGCATGGACCTCCACGAACACAAAGGAGGGAACAGTTTTGGGGGCAGCTCAGGGAGACTTGGGCAGGATCCAACTTATCATGGGTTGTGAGAGGGGAATCTAATGCGATCAGGTATTCTCATGTGAAAAATATTGGGTCTTTTCCAGTCACCAGAATCATGGAGGAGTTTCCAACTAGATTCAAGATTGTGAACTTACAGACTCTCCTCTTCAGAGTGAGCAGTTCACTTGATCTAACCTTCAAGAATGCCCTTTGTGCTCTAGGATCAATAGGGTGTTAGTTTCATGTGAGTGAGATGAAATACCCAGTGCCTACTTCCTAGAGTCACTTCAGATCATCATCCGTTGCTCCTTCCAAATGAGAGCAGAAAACCAAGACCCTCACCTTTTAGGTTCAAAAATATGTGCGTATCAATGTAGAGCAGCATTGCTTGTGACTTGTGAGCATTGTTGCATGCGAGAGAAAGGAGAGAATAGAGCGGCATAAGTTGCTGGGTAAGTGGAAATTCTGTTATAAATGAATTATTACGGTCTCACTCGGATCACTATACACTGATACGGAAAAAATGTAAAATGCTTTTAGGCTGGAAAGGAAGGAACTTAATTTTAGCTTTTGCTGGGAAATGTGATAGACATACAGTTTAGCAGGTAGTGGTCATAACAGAATTACCAGCTTTACCCAAAAAGGAAAATGTAAACAAAATAACCACCCCATTTTTTCCTCATAGGTTGCATTGTTTGTGAATTTTTTTTTAGAAAAATTTGCCGCCTTGACAATTATGTGAAATTTTAGCTCAGCTTTTATTAGTCATGACAATTCTCTCATAAATTTGATATAGATAAAAAATGAAAAGATAATTTTGTATGACTTGGATATATTAAATCTCTTTGGCTTGTGTCTCCTGTTATTGGTTATTAAAAGTCTAAATTGTTCATTTTTCCAAGTATTCTTCCATTGCAAACACTGCTTGATAGTTTATATCTATATTTAATTTGTTTGGAAAGCGTGCCTAACATATATATTTTCCCCGAAAATAACCTTCTAATGTTATTGTGTTTTATATATTTACATACATAACTTTATCTTTTTCATTTTTCATTTTCCAAAAGATATCCTTCAACAATTTCTTATCTTTTACATATCTTAAACTTCTTTCATTCTTCACTTTCAATTGATACCTTTCAAAAATTTCTAATCGTCCTAAACTTTTTTTCATTTTTCACTTTCCAAAAAGATACCCTTCAATGAATTCTTATCCCTCATATGTCCCAACTTTTTTTTCATCTACGTTCATGTAATATATGGTTTAGAAGTATTTTGACAAAAATTAAAAATATATTAAGACTTTTTATAAAAAACAATAGGCAAGCCTCTCAAATCTATGTGTCTATACTATATTTAACTCGAGAAGGCCCTTGAGAAGTGTGCCAAGTTTTATGCACGACAAAAATTACAAATATATTAAGACCTTTTATGAAAACGATAGGCAAGCCTCTCAAATCTATATATATCTATACTATATTTAACTTGATAAGGCCTCTTGGGAAGTGTGCCAAGCTTTATGCACAAGTTCTCCAAAAAGCATCGGAAGGTCCACCACTATTGTTCCTGCACTATTAAGGTTTCATTAATATAGGGTTTCAATCATGAGTGGAGCTAGGGGGACATAGGGGGGCAATTGCCTCCTCTAAAATTTTTCTCTAAAGTTTTTGTTATTACAATCTTTAAATATTACTTAAGTTTTCCATAAACTTAAAAGGAATTGCAACCGCGCCCGC